>JAECWR010000197.1:1790000-2119655 GCA_018150935.1 Drosophila pruinosa | reverse complement strand
ATTTCATTCATTGCGGATGCGCAAATGCAACATGGTACTAGCTATGTTGGGAGCACACACACATGAACCTGGCGAGTTAACACCACACACACACACCTGCGATTTCTTCATATAATCGCCTGCGACACTGTGTTGTTTCTGCTTCACGCAGATGCATCCACTTCGTTGCCATCGACCAGTTCCCTCAGCAATAGAAGTCTCACCAACCGAACCAGGTACAGTGAGTTGACGCTTGCTTCGTGTGCTCGCGTCGACAATTGGATCCTGATTCCAAGGAGCACCCAGTAAGAATGGAGGCGTCACCCTACTTAGATGCGATATTGCCATGTATGTGTAATACATGGTAATCTGCTACGGCGTCAATACGCCAATTTCATTCATTGCGGATGCGCAAATGCAACATGGCACTAGCTATGTTAGGATCACACACACACATGAACCTGGCGAGTTAACACCACACACACACACCTGCGATTTCTTCACATAATCGCCTGCGACACTGTGTTGTTTCTGCTTCACGCAGACGCATCCACTTCGTTGCCATCGACCAGTTCCCTCAGCAATAGAAGTCTCACCAACCGAACCAGGTACAGTGAGTTGACGCTTGCTTCGTGTGCTCGCGTCGACAATTGGATCCTGATTCCAAGGAGCACCCAGTGTGAATGGAGGCGTCACCCCACTTAGATGCGATATTGCCATGTACAAGTAACACATGGCAACCCACCACGGCGTCAATACGCCAATACCATTCATTTTGGATGCGCAAATGCAACATGGTACTAGCTATGTTAGGAGCACACACACACATGAATCTGGCGAGTTAACACCACACACACACACCTGCGAATTCCTATGCATATTTCATCTGCGACACTGTGTTGATTCTGCTTTACGCAGACGCATCGACTTCGTCGCCATTGGCCAGTTCCCTCAGCAATAGAAGTCTCACCAACCGAACCAGGTACAGTGAGTTGACGCTTGCTTCGTGTGCTCGCGTCGACAATTGGATCCTGATTCCAAGGAGCACCCAGTGAGAATGGAGGCGTCACCCTACTTAGATGCGATACTGCCATGTACAACAAGTAACACATGGCAACCCACCACGGCGTCAATACGCCAATACCATTCATTTTGGATGCGCAAATGCAACATGGTACTAGCTATGTTAGGAGCACACACACACATGAATCTGGCGAGTTAACACCACACACACACACCTGCGAATTCCTATACATATTTCATCTGCGACACTGTGTTGATTCTGCTTTACGCAGACGCATCGACTTCGTCGCCATTGGCCAGTTCCCTCAGCAATAGAAGTCTCACCAACCGAACCAGGTACAGTGAGTTGACGCTTGCTTCGTGTGCTCGCGTCGACAATTGGATCCTGATTCCAAGGAGCACCCAGTGTGAATGGAGGCGTCACCCCACTTAGATGCGATATTGCCATGTACAAGTAACACATGGCAACCCACCACGGCGTCAATACGCCAATACCATTCATTTTGGATGCGCAAATGCAACATGGTACTAGCTATGTTAGGAGCACACACACACATGAATCTGGCGAGTTAACACCACACACACACACCTGCGAATTCCTATGCATATTTCATCTGCGACACTGTGTTGATTCTGCTTTACGCAGACGCATCGACTTCGTCGCCATTGGCCAGTTCCCTCAGCAATAGAAGTCTCACCAACCGAACCAGGTACAGTGAGTTGACGCTTGCTTCGCGTGCTCGCGTCGACAATTGGATCCTGTTTCCAAGGAGCACCCAGTGAGA
Source organism: Drosophila pruinosa (assembly GCA_018150935.1). NCBI lineage: Eukaryota > Metazoa > Arthropoda > Insecta > Diptera > Drosophilidae > Drosophila > Drosophila pruinosa. The sequence continues at coordinate 2,117,868 of JAECWR010000197.1, read as the reverse complement.
ATGGAGGCGTCACCCTGCTGTCTATGTTTTTGTACTTTAGACTCATTAAAATCTTCAAACTATTTTGTTAATTTTACACATTCTATGTCAATCTTAAGCTGAAACCTTAAACTACAATTTTTGTAACTACTTAACGCTAATACTCTGCTTAAGATACATCTGCTAACAAATTTTTGGTTAGTAAAAGCTGAATGCTATATCATTCAGCTGCAATACATTTCTAGGTTCTTTGTAATGTCATTAATATTTATTAGAGGTTGCCATATTTCCTGTGAAATTGTAACAAAAGGTAACGACATAAATAAAGAAAAGCTAGCAAGTCATTCGACTGCTGGCCCCATTTGTGCATTGTTGCACTTACTCAAACAAATACTCAAACTCAAAAAAACTCAAAAATCAAAAAAACTCAAAAAAAAAAAAAAAAAAAAAAAAAAAAAAAAAAAAAAAAATTCACTTAAAAAGTTTATCAGCAATAATAATTATATTGTATATAATTATATTCTTGTGTCTTGTAACCGTGTCCGTGTTCTGTGTAATTTTGACCAGTGCAAAATTCTTTGTTGAACTGACGCGTACGTATAATATTACGGCTAGCCCAACTATCTGTCTCGTAAGATGTCTAAAAACGTGAATATAACTCCAACAAATTGGTGGCTGCAAGGTGACTCTGATATTAAAGGTGCAATATCTTGTGGAAAAAACTAAAACGCCTGCAAAAGGAATTATAATGGCTACCAAAGTCATTGCCATCACCAGTAGTGACAAAGTCCAACTGCAATATAGTGATGTAATTAGTGATGTAAACGCTGTTTTTGATGCTGAAATCATTGATAGCCCTTTATCGAGCTTTAACATGGCCAGGAGCTGTGGCATGTCCAGGAAAAATGTAAATTATCAACGGATTGGTGAGCAATTTTCATCTAATCCTATACCAGTGGTTAATGCACATAATTCGTGCCATAACCCCTTGCCGATCGCAAATTATGATGTATAATAGCAAAATTTGGCGGCAGACAATCCGCCAAATGTCAATATGGATGTCCAGCAGCAAGAATCACCGCTATTTTTGGCACCTAAAAGTCCGCCAAATGCCACTTCAATGTTCCAACAACAAAAACCAATGTCATGCCATGATGTACAACAGTAAAATTTGGTGGAAGACAATCTGCCAAATGCCAATATGGAGGTCCAGCAGCAAGAATCACCGCTATTTTTGGCGCCCAAAAGTCCGCCAAATGCCACTTCAATGTACCAACAACAGTAAACCAATGCCATGCCTGGTGCCTGTGAATCCGCCATTTCTTAATAAGTATAATCAACTGTGCCCGCATAAAATCTAACAATGCAATTAAGCAACAATTAATGCAGCTCTGTGGCAATCAAATATAAATGCTTTATTTTTGAAGCTGTAAATACAAAGATGAATACATGTACATGGCGCATCCAATTCAAATTTGGCTTAATATTTTCATGCTATATATCACTAATACAGATGATGTGACTATAAAATACTGATTGAGATACATTAAGTATATATATATTTAAATAATTAACCACCCTATTTATGGAATTCCGAGTATTTGATGACTAGTTGAGGATGCACTTATAGCAACGCTACGCCGACAGCAAACACATTTATTTTCGTCGACAGCGAATCCTCGACTACGATGCAATTGCTTGTATATATATAGCTCCCAGTTCTTTACATAAAAAAAAGTATGTATATGAAAAAGTATGGTATATGTTGATAGCAATTTCCAATGCACCTCTAAACAATCGCATCTGTAAAACACAAAATTATTATTATGGCTTTACTACTTATTATATGTTATTCTACTTATCATGCAAATTCGCCTTCATCGTGGCCATCTGTGCCCACATTCGAATTTTGAATTAAACATCCTCGCCAACTTCATATCTGCATACAGCATTATATGCACGCATCTGATCAAGTTTCTTTAACGCAGCAAATAGTTATTCCAGTTATGAGATATCCACTGATGCAATAAATAAATAATTTTCTATCGCTGAAGAAAAAGCTGACAGCTGACTAATGTCTGCATTCGGTCACATATGACTCTAAGTCTCCACAAATATACTGAAATGCAAATTACTTTCCAATATGTACTTAGACCAAGATGTCAATTTTGCCATAACACATACACATACATAAGGCGAATTGAAGTTCACAGAACAGCCTTGTATGGTGTTGTAAAACTACATAGGCACGAAAATACTTTGACTTGGCGACTAAAGTTACAACCTCATACACATTTGGACTCTGCAATCCACGTGCTAATCTCTAATACCATATTGAAGCTGCATAGGCGCAAAATTTACTGATAGAAGCTGTGAAGTACAGCCCCAATAACTATCAAGTGCTAACTGAAAACTTTGGAATTGGCTCCCAGATATTCTGATGAAGGTTATGTGGCCATTATTATGCTGTGAATCTATGATATCTATAATAATCTTGAAGACATCATAATTATAGCGCATCTATATGCATCCACTACGTCACCACTGGTCAGTTCTTCACAGCCATAGAAGCCTCATCAGACGAACTATATACAGCGATTTGACGCTTGCTTCGTGTGCTTACGCCAACAACTGGATCATAAATTCCAAAGAGCACCCAGTGATTTGGAGGCGTCACCCTTTCTATCCATACATAGAAGCGATATGGCCATGAATGTGTAGCACATGGCAATCCACTACGGCGTCAATATGCCAATTCCATTCTTTGCGGATGCGCAAATGCAACATGGTGACTTCTAGCTATGTCAGAAGCACACACACAAGAACCTGGCGAATTGACACCACACACACACACCTCTGAATTCTTATGCATATTTGCCTGCGACACTGTGTTGATTCTGCTTTAGCAGACGCATCCACTTCGTTGCCATCGACCAGTTCCCTCAGCAATAGAAGTCTTACCAACCGAACCAGGTACGGTGAGTTGACGCTTGCTTCGTGTGCTCGCGTCGACAATTGGATCCTGATTCCAAGGAGCACCCAGTGAGAATGGAGGCGTCACCCTACTTAGATGCGATATTGCCATGTACGAGTAACACATGGCAACCCACCACGGCGTCAATACGCCTATTCCATTCATTGCGGATGCGCAAATGTAACATGGTACTAGCTATGTTAGGATCACACACACACATGAATCTGGCGAGTTAACACCACTACACACACACCTGCGATCTCTTCACATAATCGCTTGCGACACTGTGTTGTTTCTGCTTCACGCTGACGCATCCACTTCGTTGCCATTGACCAGTTCCCTCAGCAATAGAAGTCTCACCAACCGAACCAGGTACAGTGAGTTGACGCTTGCTTCGTGTGCTCGCGTCGACAATTGGATCCTGATTCCAAGGAGCACCCAGTGAGAATGGAGGCGTCACCCTACTTAGATGTGAAATTGCCATGCATGTGTAATACATGGTAACCTACTACGGCGTCAATATGCCAATTTCATTCATTGCGGATGCGCTAATGCAACATGGTACTAGCTATGTTAGGAGCACACACACACATGAATCTGTCAAGTTAACACCACACACACACACCTGCGATTTCTTCACATAATTGCCTGCGACACTGTGTTGGTTCTGCTTCACGCAGATGCATCCACTTCGTTGCCATCGACCACTTCCCTCAGCAATAGAAGTCTCACCAACCGAACCAGGTACAGTGAGTTGACGCTTGCTTCGTGTGCTCGCGTCGACAATTGGATCCTGATTCCAAGGAGCACCCAGTGAGAATGGAGGCGTCACCCTACTTAGATGCGATATTGCCATGTATGTGTAACACATGGTAACCTGCTACGGCGTCAATACGCCAATTTCATTCATTGCGGATGCGCAAATGTAACATGGTACTAGCTATGTTAGGAGCACACACACATGAACCTGGCGAGTTAACACCACACACACACACCTGCGATTTCTTCACATAATCGCCTGCGATACTGTGTTGTTTCTGCTTCACGCAAACGCATCCACTTTGTCGCCAATGGCCAGTTCCCTCAGCAATAGAAGTCTCACCAACCGAACCAGGTACAGTGAGTTGACGCTTGCTTCGTGTGCTCGCGTCGACAATTGGATCCTGATTCCAAGGAGCACCCAGTGAGAATGGAGGCGTCACCCTACTTAGATGCGATATTGCCATGTACGAGTAACACATGGTAACCTACTACGGCGCCAATCTGCCAATTTCATTCATTGCGGATGCGCAAATGCAACATGGTACTAGCTATGTTGGGAGCACACACACATGAACCTGGCGAGTTAACACCACACACACACACCTGCGATTTCTTCATATAATCGCCTGCGACACTGTGTTGTTTCTGCTTCACGCAGATGCATCCACTTCGTTGCCATCGACCAGTTCCCTCAGCAATAGAAGTCTCACCAACCGAACCAGGTACAGTGAGTTGACGCTTGCTTCGTGTGCTCGCGTCGACAATTGGATCCTGATTCCAAGGAGCACCCAGTAAGAATGGAGGCGTCACCCTACTTAGATGCGATATTGCCATGTATGTGTAATACATGGTAACCTGCTACGGCGTTAATACGCCAATTTCATTCATTGCGGATGCGCAAATGCAACATGGCACTAGCTATGTTAGGATCACACACACACATGAACCTGGCGAGTTAACACCACACACACACACCTGCGATTTCTTCACATAATCGCCTGCGACACTGTGTTGTTTCTGCTTCACGCAGACGCATCCACTTCGTTGCCATCGACCAGTTCCCTCAGCAATAGAAGTCTCACCAACCGAACCAGGTACAGTGAGTTGACGCTTGCTTCGTGTGCTCGCGTCGACAATTGGATCCTGATTCCAAGGAGCACCCAGTGTGAATGGAGGCGTCACCCCACTTAGATGCGATATTGCCATGTACAAGTAACACATGGCAACCCACCACGGCGTCAATACGCCAATACCATTCATTTTGGATGCGCAAATGCAACATGGTACTAGCTATGTTAGGAGCACACACACACATGAATCTGGCGAGTTAACACCACACACACACACCTGCGAATTCCTATGCATATTTCATCTGCGACACTGTGTTGATTCTGCTTTACGCAGACGCATCGACTTCGTCGCCATTGGCCAGTTCCCTCAGCAATAGAAGTCTCACCAACCGAACCAGGTACAGTGAGTTGACGCTTGCTTCGTGTGCTCGCGTCGACAATTGGATCCTGATTCCAAGGAGCACCCAGTGAGAATGGAGGCGTCACCCTACTTAGATGCGATACTGCCATGTACAAGCAACACATGGCAACCCACCACGGCGTCAATACGCCAATACCATTCATTTTGGATGCGCAAATGCAACATGGTACTAGCTATGTTAGGAGCACACACACACATGAATCTGGCGAGTTAACACCACACACACACACCTGCGAATTCCTATACATATTTCATCTGCGACACTGTGTTGATTCTGCTTTACGCAGACGCATCGACTTCGTCGCCATTGGCCAGTTCCCTCAGCAATAGAAGTCTCACCAACCGAACCAGGTACAGTGAGTTGACGCTTGCTTCGTGTGCTCGCGTCGACAATTGGATCCTGATTCCAAGGAGCACCCAGTGTGAATGGAGGCGTCACCCCACTTAGATGCGATATTGCCATGTACAAGTAACACATGGCAACCCACCACGGCGTCAATACGCCAATACCATTCATTTTGGATGCGCAAATGCAACATGGTACTAGCTATGTTAGGAGCACACACACACATGAATCTGGCGAGTTAACACCACACACACACACCTGCGAATTCCTATGCATATTTCATCTGCGACACTGTGTTGATTCTGCTTTACGCAGACGCATCGACTTCGTCGCCATTGGCCAGTTCCCTCAGCAATAGAAGTCTCACCAACCGAACCAGGTACAGTGAGTTGACGCTTGCTTCGCGTGCTCGCGTCGACAATTGGATCCTGTTTCCAAGGAGCACCCAGTGAGAATGGAGGCGTCACCCTGCTGTCTATGTTTTTGTACTTTAGACTCATTAAAATCTTCAAACTATTTTGTTAATTTTACACATTCTATGTCAATCTTAAGCTGAAACCTTAAACTACAATTTTTGTAACTACTTAACGCTAATACTCTGCTTAAGATACATCTGCTAACAAATTTTTGGTTAGTAAAAGCTGAATGCTATATCATTCAGCTGCAATACATTTCTAGGTTCTTTGTAATGTCATTAATATTTATTAGAGGTTGCCATATTTCCTGTGAAATTGTAACAAAAGGTAACGACATAAATAAAGAAAAGCTAGCAAGTCATTCGACTGCTGGCCCCAATTGTGCATTGTTGCACTTACTCAAAAACAAAAAAAAAAAACTCAAAAACTCAAAAAACTCAAAAAAAAAAACTCAAAAAAAAAAAACTCAAAAAAAAAAAAAAAAAAAAAAAATTCACTTAAAAAGTTTATCAGCAATAATAATTATATTGTATATAATTATATTCTTGTGTCTTGTAACCGTGTCCGTGTTCTGTGTAATTTTGACCAGTGCAAAATTCTTTGTTGAACTGACGCGTACGTATAATATTACGGCTAGCCCAACTATCTGTCTCGTAAGATGTCTAAAAACGTGAATATAACTCCAACAAATTGGTGGCTGCAAGGTGACTCTGATATTAAAGGTGCAATATCTTGTGGAAAAAACTAAAACGCCTGCAAAAGGAATTATAATGGCTACCAAAGTCATTGCCATCACCAGTAGTGACAAAGTCCAACTGCAATATAGTGATGTAATTAGTGATGTAAACGCTGTTTTTGATGCTGAAATCATTGATAGCCCTTTATCGAGCTTTAACATGGCCAGGAGCTGTGGCATGTCCAGGAAAAATGTAAATTATCAACGGATTGGTGAGCAATTTTCATCTAATCCTATACCAGTGGTTAATGCACATAATTCGTGCCATAACCCCTTGCCGATCGCAAATTATGATGTATAATAGCAAAATTTGGCGGCAGACAATCCGCCAAATGTCAATATGGATGTCCAGCAGCAAGAATCACCGCTATTTTTGGCACCTAAAAGTCCGCCAAATGCCACTTCAATGTTCCAACAACAAAAACCAATGTCATGCCATGATGTACAACAGTAAAATTTGGTGGAAGACAATCTGCCAAATGCCAATATGGAGGTCCAGCAGCAAGAATCACCGCTATTTTTGGCGCCCAAAAGTCCGCCAAATGCCACTTCAATGTACCAACAACAGTAAACCAATGCCATGCCTGGTGCCTGTGAATCCGCCATTTCTTAATAAGTATAATCAACTGTGCCCGCATAAAATCTAACAATGCAATTAAGCAACAATTAATGCAGCTCTGTGGCAATCAAATATAAATGCTTTATTTTTGAAGCTGTAAATACAAAGATGAATACATGTACATGGCGCATCCAATTCAAATTTGGCTTAATATTTTCATGCTATATATCACTAATACAGATGATGTGACTATAAAATACTGATTGAGATACATTAAGTATATATATATTTAAATAATTAACCACCCTATTTATGGAATTCCGAGTATTTGATGACTAGTTGAGGATGCACTTATAGCAACGCTACGCCGACAGCAAACACATTTATTTTCGTCGACAGCGAATCCTCGACTACGATGCAATTGCTTGTATATATATAGCTCCCAGTTCTTTACATAAAAAAAAAGTATGTATATGAAAAAGTATGGTATATGTTGATAGCAATTTCCAATGCACCTCTAAACAATCGCATCTGTAAAACACAAAATTATTATTATGGCTTTACTACTTATTATATGTTATTCTACTTATCATGCAAATTCGCCTTCATCGTGGCCATCTGTGCCCACATTCGAATTTTGAATTAAACATCCTCGCCAACTTCATATCTGCATACAGCATTATATGCACGCATCTGATCAAGTTTCTTTAACGCAGCAAATAGTTATTCCAGTTATGAGATATCCACTGATGCAATAAATAAATAATTTTCTATCGCTGAAGAAAAAGCTGACAGCTGACTAATGTCTGCATTCGGTCACATATGACTCTAAGTCTCCACAAATATACTGAAATGCAAATTACTTTCCAATATGTACTTAGACCAAGATGTCAATTTTGCCATAACACATACACATACATAAGGCGAATTGAAGTTCACAGAACAGCCTTGTATAGTGTTGTAAAACTACATAGGCACGAAAATACTTTGACTTGGCGACTAAAGTTACAACCTCATACACATTTGGACTCTGCAATCCACGTGCTAATCTCTAATACCATATTGAAGCTGCATAGGCGCAAAATTTACTGATAGAAGCTGTGAAGTACAGCCCCAATAACTATCAAGTGCTAACTGAAAACTTTGGAATTGGCTCCCAGATATTCTGATGAAGGTTATGTGGCCATTATTATGCTGTGAATCTATGATATCTATAATAATCTTGAAGACATCATAATTATAGCGCATCTATATGCATCCACTACGTCACCACTGGTCAGTTCTTCACAGCCATAGAAGCCTCATCAGACGAACTATATACAGCGATTTGACGCTTGCTTCGTGTGCTTACGCCAACAACTGGATCATAAATTCCAAAGAGCACCCAGTGATTTGGAGGCGTCACCCTTTCTATCCATACATAGAAGCGATATGGCCATGAATGTGTAGCACATGGCAATCCACTACGGCGTCAATATGCCAATTCCATTCTTTGCGGATGCGCAAATGCAACATGGTGACTTCTAGCTATGTCAGAAGCACACACACAAGAACCTGGCGAATTGACACCACACACACACACCTCTGAATTCTTATGCATATTTGCCTGCGACACTGTGTTGATTCTGCTTTAGCAGACGCATCCACTTCGTTGCCATCGACCAGTTCCCTCAGCAATAGAAGTCTTACCAACCGAACCAGGTACGGTGAGTTGACGCTTGCTTCGTGTGCTCGCGTCGACAATTGGATCCTGATTCCAAGGAGCACCCAGTGAGAATGGAGGCGTCACCCTACTTAGATGCGATATTGCCATGTACGAGTAACACATGGCAACCCACCACGGCGTCAATACGCCTATTCCATTCATTGCGGATGCGCAAATGTAACATGGTACTAGCTATGTTAGGATCACACACACACATGAATCTGGCGAGTTAACACCACTACACACACACCTGCGATCTCTTCACATAATCGCTTGCGACACTGTGTTGTTTCTGCTTCACGCTGACGCATCCACTTCGTTGCCATTGACCAGTTCCCTCAGCAATAGAAGTCTCACCAACCGAACCAGGTACAGTGAGTTGACGCTTGCTTCGTGTGCTCGCGTCGACAATTGGATCCTGATTCCAAGGAGCACCCAGTGAGAATGGAGGCGTCACCCTACTTAGATGTGATATTGCCATGTATGTGTAATACATGGTAACCTACTACGGCGTCAATATGCCAATTTCATTCATTGCGGATGCGCAAATGTAACATGGTACTAGCTATGTTAGGAGCACACACACACATGAATCTGTCGAAGTTAACACCACACACACACACCTGCGATTTCTTCACATAATTGCCTGCGACACTGTGTTGGTTCTGCTTCACGCAGATGCATCCACTTCGTTGCCATCGACCACTTCCCTCAGCAATAGAAGTCTCACCAACCGAACCAGGTACAGTGAGTTGACGCTTGCTTCGTGTGCTCGCGTCGACAATTGGATCCTGATTCCAAGGAGCACCCAGTGAGAATGGAGGCGTCACCCTACTTAGATGCGATATTGCCATGTATGTGTAACACATGGTAACCTGCTACGGCGTCAATACGCCAATTTCATTCATTGCGGATGCGCAAATGTAACATGGTACTAGCTATGTTAGGAGCACACACACATGAACCTGGCGAGTTAACACCACACACACACACCTGCGATTTCTTCACATAATCGCCTGCGATACTGTGTTGTTTCTGCTTCACGCAAACGCATCCACTTCGTCGCCAATGGCCAGTTCCCTCAGCAATAGAAGTCTCACCAACCGAACCAGGTACAGTGAGTTGACGCTTGCTTCGTGTGCTCGCGTCGACAATTGGATCCTGATTCCAAGGAGCACCCAGTGAGAATGGAGGCGTCACCCTACTTAGATGCGATATTGCCATGTACGAGTAACACATGGTAACCTACTACGGCGCCAATACGCCAATTTCATTCATTGCGGATGCGCAAATGCAACATGGTACTAGCTATGTTAGGAGCACACACACATGAACCTGGCGAGTTAACACCACACACACACACCTGCGATTTCTTCATATAATCGCCTGCGACACTGTGTTGTTTCTGCTTCACGCAGATGCATCCACTTCGTTGCCATCGACCAGTTCCCTCAGCAATAGAAGTCTCACCAACCGAACCAGGTACAGTGAGTTGACGCTTGCTTCGTGTGCTCGCGTCGACAATTGGATCCTGATTCCAAGGAGCACCCAGTAAGAATGGAGGCGTCACCCCACTTAGATGCGATATTGCCATGTATGTGTAATACATGGTAACCTGCTACGGCGTTAATACGCCAATTTCATTCATTGCGGATGCGCAAATGCAACATGGCACTAGCTATGTTAGGATCACACACACACATGAACCTGGCGAGTTAACACCACACACACACACCTGCGATTTCTTCACATAATCGCCTGCGACACTGTGTTGTTTCTGCTTCACGCAGACGCATCCACTTCGTTGCCATCGACCAGTTCCCTCAGCAATAGAAGTCTCACCAACCGAACCAGGTACAGTGAGTTGACGCTTGCTTCGTGTGCTCGCGTCGACAATTGGATCCTGATTCCAAGGAGCACCCAGTGTGAATGGAGGCGTCACCCCACTTAGATGCGATATTGCCATGTACAAGTAACACATGGCAACCCACCACGGCGTCAATACGCCAATACCATTCATTTTGGATGCGCAAATGCAACATGGTACTAGCTATGTTAGGAGCACACACACACATGAATCTGGCGAGTTAACACCACACACACACACCTGCGAATTCCTATGCATATTTCATCTGCGACACTGTGTTGATTCTGCTTTACGCAGACGCATCGACTTCGTCGCCATTGGCCAGTTCCCTCAGCAATAGAAGTCTCACCAACCGAACCAGGTACAGTGAGTTGACGCTTGCTTCGTGTGCTCGCGTCGACAATTGGATCCTGATTCCAAGGAGCACCCAGTGAGAATGGAGGCGTCACCCTACTTAGATGCGATACTGCCATGTACAAGCAACACATGGCAACCCACCACGGCGTCAATACGCCAATACCATTCATTTTGGATGCGCAAATGCAACATGGTACTAGCTATGTTAGGAGCACACACACACATGAATCTGGCGAGTTAACACCACACACACACACCTGCGAATTCCTATACATATTTCATCTGCGACACTGTGTTGATTCTGCTTTACGCAGACGCATCGACTTCGTCGCCATTGGCCAGTTCCCTCAGCAATAGAAGTCTCACCAACCGAACCAGGTACAGTGAGTTGACGCTTGCTTCGTGTGCTCGCGTCGACAATTGGATCCTGATTCCAAGGAGCACCCAGTGTGAATGGAGGCGTCACCCCACTTAGATGCGATATTGCCATGTACAAGTAACACATGGCAACCCACCACGGCGTCAATACGCCAATACCATTCATTTTGGATGCGCAAATGCAACATGGTACTAGCTATGTTAGGAGCACACACACACATGAATCTGGCGAGTTAACACCACACACACACACCTGCGAATTCCTATGCATATTTCATCTGCGACACTGTGTTGATTCTGCTTTACGCAGACGCATCGACTTCGTCGCCATTGGCCAGTTCCCTCAGCAATAGAAGTCTCACCAACCGAACCAGGTACAGTGAGTTGACGCTTGCTTCGCGTGCTCGCGTCGACAATTGGATCCTGTTTCCAAGGAGCACCCAGTGAGAATGGAGGCGTCACCCTGCTGTCTATGTTTTTGTACTTTAGACTCATTAAAATCTTCAAACTATTTTGTTAATTTTACACATTCTATGTCAATCTTAAGCTGAAACCTTAAACTACAATTTTTGTAACTACTTAACGCTAATACTCTGCTTAAGATACATCTGCTAACAAATTTTTGGTTAGTAAAAGCTGAATGCTATATCATTCAGCTGCAATACATTTCTAGGTTCTTTGTAATGTCATTAATATTTATTAGAGGTTGCCATATTTCCTGTGAAATTGTAACAAAAGGTAACGACATAAATAAAGAAAAGCTAGCAAGTCATTCGACTGCTGGCCCCAATTGTGCATTGTTGCACTTACTCAAAAAAAAAAAAACTCAAAAAATCAAAAAAAAACCAAAAAAAAAACCAAAAAAAAAACTCAAAAAAAAAAAAAAAAAAAAAAAAAATTCACTTAAAAAGTTTATCAGCAATAATAATTATATTGTATATAATTATATTCTTGTGTCTTGTAACCGTGTCCGTGTTCTGTGTAATTTTGACCAGTGCAAAATTCTTTGTTGAACTGACGCGTACGTATAATATTACGGCTAGCCCAACTATCTGTCTCGTAAGATGTCTAAAAACGTGAATATAACTCCAACAAATTGGTGGCTGCAAGGTGACTCTGATATTAAAGGTGCAATATCTTGTGGAAAAAACTAAAACGCCTGCAAAAGGAATTATAATGGCTACCAAAGTCATTGCCATCACCAGTAGTGACAAAGTCCAACTGCAATATAGTGATGTAATTAGTGATGTAAACGCTGTTTTTGATGCTGAAATCATTGATAGCCCTTTATCGAGCTTTAACATGGCCAGGAGCTGTGGCATGTCCAGGAAAAATGTAAATTATCAACGGATTGGTGAGCAATTTTCATCTAATCCTATACCAGTGGTTAATGCACATAATTCGTGCCATAACCCCTTGCCGATCGCAAATTATGATGTATAATAGCAAAATTTGGCGGCAGACAATCCGCCAAATGTCAATATGGATGTCCAGCAGCAAGAATCACCGCTATTTTTGGCACCTAAAAGTCCGCCAAATGCCACTTCAATGTTCCAACAACAAAAACCAATGTCATGCCATGATGTACAACAGTAAAATTTGGTGGAAGACAATCTGCCAAATGCCAATATGGAGGTCCAGCAGCAAGAATCACCGCTATTTTTGGCGCCCAAAAGTCCGCCAAATGCCACTTCAATGTACCAACAACAGTAAACCAATGCCATGCCTGGTGCCTGTGAATCCGCCATTTCTTAATAAGTATAATCAACTGTGCCCGCATAAAATCTAACAATGCAATTAAGCAACAATTAATGCAGCTCTGTGGCAATCAAATATAAATGCTTTATTTTTGAAGCTGTAAATACAAAGATGAATACATGTACATGGCGCATCCAATTCAAATTTGGCTTAATATTTTCATGCTATATATCACTAATACAGATGATGTGACTATAAAATACTGATTGAGATACATTAAGTATATATATATTTAAATAATTAACCACCCTATTTATGGAATTCCGAGTATTTGATGACTAGTTGAGGATGCACTTATAGCAACGCTACGCCGACAGCAAACACATTTATTTTCGTCGACAGCGAATCCTCGACTACGATGCAATTGCTTGTATATATATAGCTCCCAGTTCTTTACATAAAAAAAATAGTTGTATATGAAAAAGTATGGTATATGTTGATAGCAATTTCCAATGCACCTCTAAACAATCGCATCTGTAAAACACAAAATTATTATTATGGTTTTACTACTTATTATATGTTATTCTACTTATCATGCAAATTCGCCTTCATCGTGGCCATCTGTGCCCACATTCGAATTTTGAATTAAACATCCTCGCCAACTTCATATCTGCATACAGCATTATATGCACGCATCTGATCAAGTTTCTTTAACGCAGCAAATAGTTATTCCAGTTATGAGATATCCACTGATGCAATAAATAAATAATTTTCTATCGCTGAAGAAAAAGCTGACAGCTGACTAATGTCTGCATTCGGTCACATATGACTCTAAGTCTCCACAAATATACTGAAATGCAAATTACTTTCCAATATGTACTTAGACCAAGATGTCAATTTTGCCATAACACATACACATACATAAGGCGAATTGAAGTTCACAGAACAGCCTTGTATAGTGTTGTAAAACTACATAGGCACGAAAATACTTTGACTTGGCGACTAAAGTTACAACCTCATATGCATTTGGACTCTGCAATCCACGTGCTAATCTCTAATACCATATTGAAGCTGCATAGGCGCAAAATTTACTGATAGAAGCTGTGAAGTACAGCCCCAATAACTGTCAAGTGCTAACTGAAAACTTTGGAATTGGCTCCCAGATATTCTGATAAAGGTTATGTGACCATTATTATGCTGTGAATCTATGATATCTATAATAATCTTGAAGACATTATAATTATAGCGCATCTATATGCATCCACTACGTCACCACTGGTCAGTTCTTCACAGCCATAGAAGCCTCATCAGACGAACTATATACAGCGATTTGACGCTTGCTTCGTGTGCTTACGCCAACAACTGGATCATAAATTCCAAAGAGCACCCAGTGATTTGGAGGCGTCACCCTTTCTATCCATACATAGAAGCGATATGGCCATGAATGTGTAGCACATGGCAATCCACTACGGCGTCAATATGCCAATTCCATTCTTTGCGGATGCGCAAATGCAACATGGTGACTTCTAGCTATGTCAGAAGCACACACACAAGAACCTGGCGAATTAACACCACACACACACACCTCTGAATTCTTATGCATATTCGCCTGCGACACTGTGTTGATTCTGCTTTAGCAGACGCATCCACTTCGTTGCCATCGACCAGTTCCCTCAGCAATAGAAGTCTCACCAACCGAACCAGGTACAGTGAGTTGACGCTTGCTTCGTGTGCTCGCGTCGACAATTGGATCCTGATTCCAAGGAGCACCCAGTGAGAATGGAGGCGTCACCCTACTTAGATGCGATATTGCCATGTACGAGTAACACATGGTAACCTACTACGGCGCCAATCCGCCAATTTCATTCATTGCGGATGCGCAAATGCAACATGGTACTAGCTATGTTAGGAGCACACACACACATGAATCTGGCGAGTTAACACCACACACACACACCTGCGAATTCCTATACATATTTCATCTGCGACACTGTGTTGATTCTGCTTTACGCAGACGCATCCACTTCGTCGCCATTGGCCAGTTCCCTCAGCAATAGAAGTCTCACCAACCGAACCAGGTACAGTGAGTTGACGCTTGCTTCGTGTGCTCGCGTCGACAATTGGATCCTGATTCCAAGGAGCACCCAGTGAGAATGGAGGCGTCACCCTACTTAGATGCGATATTGCCATGTACAAGTAACACATGGCAACCCACCACGGCGTCAATACGCCAATACCATTCATTTTGGATGCGCAAATGCAACATGGTACTAGCTATGTTAGGAGCACACACACACATGAATCTGGCGAGTTAACACCACACACACACACCTGCGAATTCCTATACATATTTCATCTGCGACACTGTGTTGATTCTGCTTTACGCAGACGCATCCACTTCGTCGCCATTGGCCAGTTCCCTCAGCAATAGAAGTCTCACCAACCGAACCAGGTACAGTGAGTTGACGCTTGCTTCGTGTGCTCGCGTCGACAATTGGATCCTGATTCCAAGGAGCACCCAGTGAGAATGGAGGCGTCACCCCACTTAGATGCGATATTGCCATGTACAAGTAACACATGGCAACCCACCACGGCGTCAATACGCCAATACCATTCATTATTGGATGCGCAAATGCAACATGGTACTAGCTATGTTAGGAGCACACACACACATGAATCTGGCGAGTTAACACCACACACACACACCTGCGAATTCCTATACATATTTCATCTGCGACACTGTGTTGATTCTGCTTTACGCAGACGCATCCACTTCGTCGCCATTGGCCAGTTCCCTCAGCAATAGAAGTCTCACCAACCGAACCAGGTACAGTGAGTTGACGCTTGCTTCGTGTGCTCGCGTCGACAATTGGATCCTGATTCCAAGGAGCACCCAGTGTGAATGGAGGCGTCACCCCACTTAGATGCGATATTGCCATGTACAAGTAACACATGGCAACCCACCACGGCGTCAATACGCCAATACCATTCATTATTTTGGATGCGCAAATGCAACATGGTACTAGCTATGTTAGGAGCACACACACACATGAATCTGGCGAGTTAACACCACACACACACACCTGCGAATTCCTATACATATTTCATCTGCGACACTGTGTTGATTCTGCTTTACGCAGACGCATCCACTTCGTCGCCATTGGCCAGTTCCCTCAGCAATAGAAGTCTCACCAACCGAACCAGGTACAGTGAGTTGACGCTTGCTTCGTGTGCTCGCGTCGACAATTGGATCCTGTTTCCAAGGAGCACCCAGTGAGAATGGAGGCGTCACCCTGCTGTCTATGTTTTTGTACTTTAGACTCATTAAATTCTTCAAACTATTTTGTTAATTTTACACATTCTATGTCAATCTTAAGCTGAAACCTTAAACTACAATTTTTGTAACTACTTAACGCTAATACTCTGCTTAAGATACATCTGCTAACAAATTTTTGGTTAGTAAAAGCTGAATGCTATATCATTCAGCTGCAATACATTTCTAGGTTCTTTGTAATGTCATTAATATTTATTAGAGGTTGCCATATTTCCTGTGAAATTGTAACAAAAGGTAACGACATAAATAAAGAAAAGCTAGCAAGTCATTCGACTGCTGGCCCCAATTGTGCATTGTTGCACTTACTCAAAAAAACTCAAAAAAAAAAAAACTCAAAAACTCAAAAAAAAAAAATTCACTTAAAATTTATCAGCAATAATAATTATAATTATTCTTATTTTTCTGTCCAAATTTTACCAGCAAAATAATTTTGTAATGAAATTACATATTCTTTGTTAACTACCGTCCTAGAATATTACGACCAACTATCTGTCTCGTAAGATGTCTAAAAACGTGAATATAACTCCAACAAATTGGTGGCTGCAAGTGTGACTCTGATTATTAAAGGTGCAATATCTTGTGGAAAAAATTAAAACGCCTGCAAAAGGAATTATAATGGCTACCAAAGTCATTGCCATCACCAGTAGTGACAAAGTCCAACTGCAATATAGTGATGTAATTAGTGATGTAAACGCTGTTTTTGATGCTGAAATCATTGATAGCCCTTTGTCGAGCTTTAACATGGCCAGGAGCTGTGGCATGTCCAGAAAAAATGTAAATTATCAACAGATTGGTGAGCAATTTTCATCTAATCCTATACCAGTGGTTAATGCACATAATTCGTGCCATAACCCCTTGCCGATCGCAAATTATGATGTATAATAGCAATATTTGGCGGCAGACAATCCGCCAAATGTCAATATGGATGTCCAGCAGTAAGAATCACAGCTATTTTTGGCACCTAAAAGTCCGCCAAATGCCACTTCAGTGTTCCAACAACAAAAACCAATGCCATGCCATGATGTACAACACTAAAATTTGGCGGCAGACAATCCGCCAAATGCCAATATGGAGGTCCAGCAGCAAGAATCACCGCTATTTTTGGCGCCCAAAAGTCCGCCAAATGCCACTTCAATGTACCAACAACAGTAAACCAATGCCATGCCTGGTGCCTGTGAATCCGCCATTTCTTAATAAGTATAATCAACTGTGCTCGCATAAAATCTAACAATGCAATTAAGCAACAATTAATGCAGCTCTGTGGCAATCAAATATAAATGCTTTATTTTTGAAGCTGTGAATACAAAAATGAATACATGTACATGGCGCATCCAATTCAAATTTGGCTTAATATTTTCATGCTATATATCACTAATACAGATGATGTGACTATAAAATACTGATTGAGATACATTAAGTATATATATATTTAAATAATTGACCACCCTATTTATGGAATTCCGAGTATTTGATGACTAGTTGAGGATGCACTTATAGCAACGCTACGCTGACAGCAAGCACATTTATTTTCGTCGACAGCGAATCCTCGACTACGATGCAATTGCTTGTATATATATAGCTCCCAGTTCTTTACATGAAAAAGTATGTATATGAAAAAGTATGGTATATGTTGATAGCAATTTCCAATGCACCTCTAAATAATCGCATCTGTAAAACACAAAATTATTATTATGGATTTACTACTTATTATATGTTATTCTACTTATCATGCAAATTCGCCTTCATCGTGGCCATCTGTGCCCACATTCGAATTTTGAATTAAACATCCTCGCTAACTTCATATCTTCATACAGCATTATATGCACGCATCTGATCAAGTTTCTTAAATGCAGCAAATAGTTATTCCAGTTATGAGATATCCACTGATGCAATAAATAAATAACTTTCTATCGCTGAAGAAAAAGCTGACAGCTGACTAATGTCTGCATTCGGTCACATATGACTCTAAGTCTCCACAAATATACTGAAATGCAAATTACTTTCCAATATGTACTTAGACCAAGATGTCAATCTTGCCATAACACATACACATACATAAGGCGAATTGAAGTTCACAGAACAGCCTTGTATAGTGTTGTAAAACTACATAGGCACGAAAACACTTTGACTTGGTGACTAAAGCTACAACCTCATACACATTTGGACTCTGCAATCCACGTGCTAATCTCTAATACCATATTGAAGCTGCATAGGCACAAAATTTACTGATAAAAGCTGTGAAGTACAGCCCCAATAACTATCAATTGCTAACTGAAAACTTTGGAATTGGCTCCCAGATATTCTAATTAAGGTTATGTGGCCATTATTATGCTTTGAATCTATGATATCCATAATAATCTTGAAGACATCATAATTATAGCGCATCTATATGCATCTACTACGTCACCACTGGTCAGTTCTTCACAGCCATAGAAGCCTCATCAGACGAACTATATACAGCGATTTGACGATTGCTTCGTGTGCTTACGCCATCAACTGGATCATAAATTCCAAAGAGCACCCAGTGATTTGGAGGCGTCACCCTTTCTATCCATACATAGAAGCGATATGGCCATGAATGTGTAGCACATGGCAATCCACTACGGCGTCAATATGCCAATCCCATTCTTTGCGGATGCGCAAATGCAACATGGTGACTTCTAGCTATGTCAGAAGCACACACACAAGAACCTGGCGAATTAACACCACACACAAACACCTCTGAATTCTTATGCATATTCGCCTGCGACACTGTGTTGATTCTGCTTTAGCAGACGCATCCACTTCGTCGCCATTGGCCAGTTCCCTCAGCAATAGAAGTCTCACCAACCGAACCAGGTACAGTGAGTTGACGCTTGCTTCGTGTGCTCGCGTCGACAATTGGATCCTGATTCCAAGGAGCACCCAGTAAGAATGGAGGCGTCACCCTACTTAGATGCGATATTGCCATGAACAAGTAACACATGGCAACTCACCACGGCGTCAATATGCCAATTTCATTTATTGCGGATGCGCAAATGCAACATGGTACTAGCTATGTTAGGAGCACACACACACATGAACCTGGCGAGTTAACACCACACACACACCTGCGATTTCTTCATATAATCGCCTGCGACACTGTGTTGGTTCTGCTTCGCGCAGATGCATCCACTTCGTTGCCATCGACCAGTTCCCTCAGCAATAGAAGTCTCACCAACCGAACCAGGTACAGTGAGTTGACGCTTGCTTCGTGTGCTCGCGTCGACAATTGGATCCTGATTCCAAGGAGCACCCAGTGAGAATGGAGGCGTCACCCTACTTAGATGCGATATTGCCATGTACGAGTAACACATGGCAACCCACCACGGCGACAATACGCCAATACCACTCATTCTGGATGAGCAAATGCAACATGGTACTACCTATGTTAGGAGCACACACACATGAACCTGGCGAGTTAACACCACACACACACACCTGCGACACTGTGTTGTTTCTGCTTCACGCAGACGCATTCACTTCGTTGCCATCGACCAATTCCCTCAGCAATAGAAGTCTCACCAACCGAACCAGGTACAGTGAGTTGACGCTTGCTTCGTGTGCTCGCGTCGACAATTGGATCCTGATTCCAAGGAGCACCCAGTGAGAATGGAGGCGTCACCCTACTTAGATGCGATATTGCCATGTATGTGTAACACATGGTAACCTACTACGGCGCCAATCCGCCAATTTCATTCATTGCGGATGCGCAAATGCAACATGGTACTAGCTATGTTAGGAGCACACACACATGAACCTGGCGAGTTAACACCACACACACACACCTGCGATTTCTTCACATAATCGCCTGCGACACTGTGTTGTTTCTGCTTCACGCAGACGCATCCACTTCGTCGCCATTGGCCAGTTCCCTCTGCAATAGAAGTCTCACCAACCGAACCAGGTACAGTGAGTTGACGCTTGCTTCGCGTGCTCGCGTCGACAATTGGATCCTGATTCCAAGGAGCACCCAGTGAGAATGGAGGCGTCACCCTACTTAGATGCGATATTGCCATGTATGTGTAACACATGGTAACCTGCTACGGCGTCAATACGCCAATTTCATTCATTGCGGATGCGCAAATGCAACATGGTACTAGCTATGTTAGGAGCACACACACATGAACCTGGCGAGTTAACACCACACACACACACCTGCGATTTCTTCACATAATCGCCTGCGACACTGTGTTGTTTCTGCTTCACGCAGACGCATCCACTTCGTCGCCATTGGCCAGTTCCCTCTGCAATAGAAGTCTCACCAACCGAACCAGGTACAGTGAGTTGACGCTTGCTTCGCGTGCTCGCGTCGACAATTGGATCCTGATTCCAAGGAGCACCCAGTGAGAATGGAGGCGTCACCCTACTTAGATGCAATATTGCCATGTATGTCTAACACATGGTAACCTGCTACGGCGTCAATACGCCAATTTCATTCATTGCGGATGCGCAAATGCAACATAGTGACTTCCAGCTATGTTAGGAGCACACACACAAGATCCTGGCGAATTAACACCACACACACACACCTGCGAATTCCTATATATATTTCACCTGCGACACTGTGTTGATTCTGCTTTACGCAGATGCATCCACTTCGTCGCCATTGGCCAGTTCCCTCAGCAATAGAAGTCTCACCAACCGAACCAGGTACAGTGAGTTGACGCTTGCTTCGTGTGCTCGCGTCGACAATTGGATCCTGATTCCAAGGAGCACCCAGTGTGAATGGAGGCGTCACCCCACTTAGATGCGATATTGCCATGTACAAGTAACACATGGCAACCCACCACGGCGTCAATACGCCAATATCATTCTATTCATTTTGGATGCGCAAATGCAACATGGTACTAGCTATGTTAGGAGCACACACACACATGAATCTGGCGAGTTAACACCACACACACACACCTGCGAATTCCTATACATATTTCATATGCGACACTGTGTTGATTCTGCTTTACGCAGACGCATCCACTTCGTCGCCTTTGGCCAGTTCCCTCAGCAATAGAAGTCTCACCAACCGAACCAGGTACAGTGAGTTGACGCTTGCTTCGTGTGCTCGCGTCGACAATTGGATCCTGATTCCAAGGAGCACCCAGTGAGAATGGAGGCGTCACCCTACTTAGATGCAATATTGCCATGTATGTCTAACACATGGTAACCTGCTCCGGCGTCAATACGCCAATTCCATTTATTGCGGATGCGCAAATGCAACATAGTGACTTCCAGCTATGTTAGGAGCACACACACAAGAACCTGGCGAATTAACACCACACACACACACCTGCGAATTCCTATATACATTTCACCTGCGACACTGTGTTGATTCTGCTTTATGCAGACGCATCCACTTCGTCACCATTGGCCAGTTCCCTCAGCAATAGAAGTCTCACCAACCGAACCAGGTACAGTGAGTTGACGCTTGCTTCGTGTGCTCGCGTCGACAATTGGATCCTGATTCCAAGGAGCACCCAGTGTGAATGGAGGCGTCACCCCACTTAGATGCGATATTGCCATGTACAAGTAACACATGGCAACCCACCACGGCGTCAATACGCCAATACCATTCCATTCATTTTGGATGCGCAAATGCAACATGGTACTAGCTATGTTAGGAGCACACACACACATGAATCTGGCGAGTTAACACCACACACACACACCTGAGAATTCCTATACGTATTTCATCTGCGACACTGTGTTGATTCTACTTTACGTAGACGCATCCACTTCGTCACCATTGGCCAGTTCCCTCAGCAATAGAAGTCTCACCAACCGAACCAGGTACAGTGAGTTGACGCTTGCTTCGTGTGCTCGCGTCGACAATTGGATCCTGATTCCAAGGAGCACCCAGTGTGAATGGAGGCGTCACCCCACTTAGATGCGATATTGCCATGTACAAGTAACACATGGCAACCCACCACGGCGTCAATACGCCAATACCATTCCATTCATTTTGGATGCGCAAATGCAACATGGTACTAGCTATGTTAGGAGCACACACACACATGAATCTGGCGAGTTAACACCACACACACACACCTGAGAATTCCTATACGTATTTCATCTGCGACACTGTGTTGATTCTGCTTTACGCAGACGCATCCACTTCGTCGTCATTGGCCAGTTCCCTCAGCAATAGAAGTCTCACCAACCGAACCAGGTACAGTGAGTTGACGCTTGCTTCGTGTGCTCGCGTCGACAATTGGATCCTGATTCCAAGGAGCACCCAGTGAGAATGGAGGCGTCACCCTGCTGTCTATGTTTTTGTACTTTAGATTCATTAAATTTTCAAACTATTTTGTTAATTTTACACATTCTATGTCAATCTTAAGCTAAAACCTTAAACTATAATTTTTGTAACTACTTAACGCTAATACTCTGCTTAAGATACATCTGCTAACAAATTTTTGGTTAGTAAAAGCTGAATGCTATATCATTCAGCTGCAATACATTTCTAGGTTCTTTGTAATGTCATTAATATTTATTAGAGGTTGCCATATTTCCTGTGAAATTGTAACAAAAGGTAACGACATAAATAAAGAAAAGCTAGCAAGTCATTCGACTGCTGGCCCCAATTGTGCATTTTTGCACTTACTCAAAAAAAAAGAGACCGTCCGCGATCGACTTTGCAGTATTTAATGGCATACCCAATAGAGTACTTTGCATTGAACCAAAAATGGAGCTGGGGTCTGACCACATCCCGCTTCTCATACAACTTCACAGCGAGCCAGTTAACTTTGCCTCAAAGAAAATTGGGCTTCCTACCAATGCCAATATTGACAGATTTCGGTCTTATCTTGATCAAACAATCCTGTTAAACACTGAGATATCATGCAACCAAGACATAGAAGATGCAATAGAAATACTAACAAACAACATTCACCAGGCAGTTATAGCTGCAACAAGCTCCATGCCAAACCTACCTCCCAGCAGCCGATTCCGAAACCGCCACACTCCAAATCGGCGTATTAGAAATCTCCTTACTCTCAAACGCAGCCTAAAATTCAACCACCTTGTTCTGAGGGACTTTCAAGCCAGAAATTTACACAAATATGTATCAAATCAGCTAAAAAGGGCCCTAGCAACCCAGAAAAATAGAAGAATTAATAATACATTGAGCAAAATAAACCCAAGAGATACCTACAGCATGCAGAAGCTATGGAAACTCACCTCCCAAATCAAAAACCAGCCTTGCCCAAATCTCCCCATTAAACAATATCCCAGCAATGCATCAAACAACAACGGATGGTGCAAAACCACCATTGAAAAAGCAGAAGCTTTCTCCAAACACCTAGAACACAGATTCCAACCCATTCTTCTCAACACCGTGGAACAAAGAAACCAAATTGAACTAAACCACCAGAACATCCAAACTCTAACCCCTTCCTTCCAACCTATTCAATACAGCGAATTAAAGCTACTTATTTCCAAACTAGAAACCAATAAATCCCCTGGAATTGATAATATCGACAATAGAATGATTAAGGCTCTCCCAAAATCAGCGATCCTCTACCTTATTCTTATTTTCAACAATATCCTTCGCCTTGGTCATTTTCCCCTTAAATGGAAAATGGTCAAAGTAACTATGATCCACAAACCCGGTAAACCTACTGAACATGCAGATTCATACAGACCAATCAGCCTACTATCAGGACTGTCAAAATTATTTGAGTCCTTGATACTTAAACGCATGCTTGAATACGCACCATTTAAAAATGCAATTCCTAACCATCAGTTTGGCTTCAGGTACAGGCACTCCTCAGACCAACAACTAGCTAGAACCTCACAGTTCGTGCTCAAAGCCTTCGAAAAAAATCAATACTGTTCTGCAGTTTTCTTGGATATTCAAGAAGCCTTTGACAGGGTCTGGCACCCAGGCCTCCTTCACAAGCTCAAGTATATCCTCCCGTCAACACTCCACCTGGTAATAAACAGCTACCTTTCAAACCGTTCCTTTATGGTTGAATGCCATGGCGGTATCAGATCAACACCTAAAAAAGTATCTGCTGGTGTACCCCAAGGCAGTGTTCTGGGTCCAGTTCTGTATACAATTTACACTGCTGACATGCCTACACCTGAGGAAACACTAGCCTCAATGCCTAGGGACACCACGGCTCTACTTGCCACCTATGCTGATGATACTATTTTTATGGTAGCATCCAGTGTTGCCCATACCGCATTTGCACAAGCTGAAACCTTTCTAATTGCTTTAACAGAGTGGACGAACAAATGGTGCATAAAAATCAATCAAAATAAAACTGGCCACGTCCTTTTTTCACTCAAAGACGAAAGTCATATTAATCTTCGACTAGACGCCCCCAAATTAATGGGCCTAACCATACAAACCAAACCATACCACACATATTTGGGATTAAACATGGACAAAAAACTAAACATGAACAAGCATATATCCTCATTAGTGACCAAATTAAAATCGAGAAAATCAAAACTCCAATGGTTGATAAATAAAAACAGCAAGCTACCAATGGACTGCAAAACTCTCTTGTATAAGCAACTAATTGCTCCTATCTGGTACTACAGTCTGCCTATATGGGGCGCCCTTGCCAGCCATACCCATGCGTCAAAAATTGCATCATTTCACAGCTCCACAATTAGAGAAATAGTAAACCCTCCGCCACATACAACCAACGATGACCTCCTGAATACCGCCAAAATTGCCAATTTTGATGAATTGTTTGAAAAATTCTCACAAAGCCACATAGATAGACTCAGTATGCATCACAATACTGAGGCCAAAAAACTTATAGCCAATGCATATATCCCACTTCGTCTGGCCAGAAGTCGACCTAGACTTACAGACCAAGCCAGAAAATTCATTATACCACTCCAACGACACATAAAACCAATTCGCCAGCCTCCTAAACAAAATACTCTAGCCTCCCTGCAACAACAGCTCGTACAACTTGAAAGTTACAAACAAACTCTCTTACTGAAAATCAATGACATAAGACAAAGATTCCCATACGACCCCGACACCACTGAGCGCCATTTTACTCTTCGTTTCCCCAGTTCCGAAACGCATATGAATGAACTAAGCCGTAGCCTCCGTGCATCTACAATAAATCTACAAACAACAGAGCAACAAATTACCCTCCTACAATTAAAAATAGATCAACTAAGCAACCCACAACACTCTACCCAAATAACTCCAAGCGCATCTTCAACAATGAATCCAATCCTTCACACCTTTCTAACACAATAATCAACACTTTAGTACTTAGCTGACTTGCACAACATATCCAGTGAGAGCCTAATTAAAATTAAAATTAAAATAAAAATTTCTCTATAGTATATGACTTAAGCAACTAGCCTATTATTACTTTACTAAAATTAGCATTAAGTCGAATCCCTTTTTGTTTTTTCTAATTCTAAGCATCAAATGTACCACACTTACAAATATAAAAACATACAAAACTTAGCACACTTGTTTTTATAACATTGCAAATGACTCAGGTGCATATTGCACCATAAAATCTGCGTAGATAAACTAATCCAACCAAAGATAGCCATCAGCACTGCCATATTCAAACTAACATTCAAAAAACTACGCCCACTCTCTTTGAAAAACCCTAGCATATTTAACTCATTCCAATCAATTAAAAGAAAATTTATAAATCTTGCATAGCCACAATACACTTGCAATTACAAATCCATTATAAAAAGGGCCTGTCCTCTATGGAAGAATGCCAAATGCCATATCATTATTCTTTAATACATTTACACACAACCCAACACATTTGTTTTTCCAACATTCTGAATAAAGCCAGGTACACACACTCTTTTGTTCACTCTGCGGCAAACTCAATCATTGCTGAAATTGACTTAAACATACAATAACCACTTGATCTGATATATCTCGAGTCAAACAAAAGTTAGCCATTGGTAAGTATACAAAGCCAAACTCACCCATCCCGGGTATCGCCATACACTAGAGTATTGTCAGAGAGTCATGTGCACCTATTCTGCACACTCAACTGCAGGCCTCTAGTGTAGAAATTTCTGTGCATCCATTCTGCACCTGCCATTTTACTAATCCATTTTACAGAATACTGCAAAATGGTCACCACGAACCAAATAGCCATTTGTAACCAGTTCTTCCACAAAAGTGGACGATGAATCAGAAAGGAGGTCAAGTGTGCTAATAATCTTTCGGGGCACGTGCCCCAAGACACATACTAGTTATGTGGCATTAGACCTCCTCAAACAGTGGACTGTTCATCGACTGGTTACTCGCATGCCCCTTTCCTGGAGAGTGGCTTTCTCGAAAGCAGCCGGTGGCTTTTCACTATCGGCAATCAAGTAGCCACTTCCACAACTCTGGCTACCGCAAAGTCAGAAGGAAAGGTAAAACTGCCGCACTTGATGGTTCGCTGTTGCTGGACAGAGAGGCATTCCTTCCTATCTCTCTATCTGTCGTCCCGCTGTCCGCCCAATTACAGGGTCAAGCAGAAGCGAGCTATTTCAAGTCAACACCAAACAGACTTGCTACCTGCCCACGCGACCAGACTACTTATTCTAATTATGTAGCCTGCAAACTGGGTAACTACACAAGTCGAGCCATAATGACTTGACAGTTGCTACGGATAGGCCCACCTTTACTCAGTAAAACCGGCCAATTAACGTGACAGCCTCAAGTCGAGCCATAACCAAAATTGACCCTGACTTATTACCATTCACACCCAAGCATAACTTTGTACCTTCTTTAAACATTCCCAAACTTGAGCATAACATTGCCCAACCCTTTTGAAAAATCCATATACATATCCTCACACCCAATTACTGTGAGTAGCCGGCCACTATTTGCAAATGCATATGTGACCTAAAACATGCAACATTGTTGCATATGCCAAAGTAAAACCACAAAAAGCAATTCCACTCACTCGCTTACTCAATAGCGAGACTCCATTCTTGCCACAAAACAAATCACCTATAAAACCCAAACAAAAACCACTATGATGGATAGACCTACAAAACTGATAAAAATAGGGAATTAGTCAAGTCGTTAGTTCTTTCTTTATATTGTTAAATTTACACACAAATTTGGGTAGGTAGGCTTCTATCCCCATCATTTTTTCGTGTAAACTAGGGCGATTTTCAAGTCTTTTCATTTATAAAGTGTACACGCTTGTATGAGCAATAAAATTAAAGTACAGTTGTTAGTTCTTTCTTTATATTGTGCAAATTTACACATTAATTGTTTAGGTAGGCTTCTATCCCCATCAATGTCTAGGCCTACTTAAATTCAATTAAGTAGGTCGAAACAACTCCTTTTAAACACCACGCAAATCATTATATTTTAAATAAAAAACAAAATCAAAAGCCAATTCAAATTGCCGTCGGCAAAAAACCCTTTCACAAACACCCAATACAGCGAAAATTTTCCGCTCGCCAAATACATACACACACTCACATCCATATTGCCGTGAGTAGCCTGGCACTTGGGCATATTTGCATACATGCCTAAAAATCATGTGACGCAGTCGCAATGCCATACAATACCACAACACAATTCCCACTCACTCTCGCCTACATAAAATCGCCATTAAAAAACTGCCGATTTACGTCACCATGACAACAGCACCATCCTCTCTCACTCTCTCTATTATTTTTTGTGTAAACTAGGGCGATCCTCTTCTCTCTCCTTCTGCACTGCGCGTGCCACTTGCACTTGAATGAAAAACTGATGATTTAGTCAAGTTTTTTCATTCGAGGAGTGCGCAGGCGAGTCGGTGAATTAAAATCAGTGTTTACTTGTATAGTGCAAAATTCCACTTTGGTAAGTGATACTTAAATTGCTCTCTATCATTTTTCGTGTAAACTAGGGCGATTTTCAAGTCTTTTCATTTATAAAGTGTACACGCTTGTATGAGCAATAAAATTAAAGTACAGTTGTTAGTTCTTTCTTTATATTGTGCAAATTTACACATTAATTGTTTAGGTAGGCTTCTATCCCCATCAATGTCTAGGCCTACTTAAATTCAATTAAGTAGGTCGAAACAACTCCTTTTAAACACCACGCAAATCATTATATTTTAAATAAAAAACAAAATCAAAAGCCAATTCAAATTGCCGTCGGCAAAAAACCCTTTCACAAACACCCAATACAGCGAAAATTTTCCGCTCGCCAAATACATACACACACTCACATCCATATTGCCGTGAGTAGCCTGGCACTTGTGCATATTTGCATACATGCCTAAAAATCATGTGACGCAGTCGCAATGCCATACAATACCACAACACAATTCCCACTCACTCTCGCCTACATAAAATCGCCATTAAAAAACTGCCGATTTACGTCACCATGACAACAGCACCATCCTCTCTCACTCTCTCTATTATTTTTTGTGTAAACTAGGGCGATCCTCTTCTCTCTCCTTCTGCACTGCGCGTGCCACTTGCACTTGAATGAAAAACTGATGATTTAGTCAAGTTTTTTCATTCAAGGAGTGCGCAGGCGAGTCGGTGAATTAAATCAGTGTTTACTTGTATAGTGCAAAATTCCACTTTGGTAAGTGATACTTAAATTGCTCTCTATCATTTTTCGTGTAAACTAGGGCGATTTTCAAGTCTTTTCATTTATAAAGTGTACACGCTTGTATGAGCAATAAAATTAAAGTACAGTTGTTAGCTCTTTCTTTATATTGTGCAAATTTACACATTAATTGTTTAGGTAGGCTTCTATCCCCATCAATGTCTAGGCCTACTTAAATTCAATTAAGTAGGTCGAAGCAACTCCTTTTAAACACCATGCAAATCATTATATTTTAATTAAAAAACTAAATCAAAAGCCAATTTAAATTGCCGTCGGCAAAAAAACCCTTTCATAAACACCCAATACAGCGAAAATTTTCCGCTCGCCAAATACATACACACACTCACATCCATATTGCCGTGAGTAGCCTGGCACTTGTGCATATTTGCATACATGCCTAAAAATCATGTGACGCAGTCGCAATGCCATACAACACCACAACACAATTTCCCACTCACTCTCGCCTACATAAAATCGCCATTAAAAAACTGCCGATTTACGTCACCATGACAACAGCACCATCCTCTCTCACTCTCTCTATTATTTTTTGTGTAAACTAGGGCGATCCTCTTCTCTCTCCTTCTGCACTGCGCGTGCCACTTGCACTTGAATGAAAAACTGATGATTTAGTCAAGTTTTTTCATTCAAGGAGTGCGCAGGCGAGTCAGTGAATTAAAATCAGTGCTTACAAGTATAGTGCAATATTCCACTTTGGTAAGTGATACTTAAATTGCTCTCTATCATTTTTCGTGTAAACTAGGGCGATTTTCAAGTCTTTTCATTTATAAAGTGTACACGCTTGTATGAGCAATAAAATTAAAGTACAGTTGTTAGTTCTTTCTTTATATTGTGCAAATTTACACATTAATTGTTTAGGTAGGCTTCTATCCCCATCAATGTCTAGGCCTACTTAAATTCAATTAAGTAGGTCGAAACAACTCCTTTTAAACACCACACAAATCATTATATTTTAAATAAAAAACAAAATCAAAAGCCAATTCAAATTGCCGTCGGCAAAAAAACCCTTTCACAAACACCCAATACAGCGAAAATTTTCCGCTCGCCAAATACATACACACACTCACATCCATATTGCCGTGAGTAGCCTGGCACTTGTGCATATTTGCATACATGCCTAAAAATCATGTGACGCAGTCGCAATGCCATACAATACCACAACACAATTCCCACTCACTCTCGCCTACATAAAATCGCCATTAAAAAACTGCCGATTTACGTCACCATGACAACAGCACCATCCTCTCTCACTCTCTCTATTATTTTTTGTGTAAACTAGGGCGATCCTCTTCTCTCTCCTTCTGCACTGCGCGTGCCACTTGCACTTGAATGAAAAACTGATGATTTAGTCAAGTTTTTTCATTCAAGGAGTGCGCAGGCGAGTCGGTGAATTAAAATCAGTGTTTACTTGTATAGTGCAAAATTCCACTTTGGTAAGTGATACTTAAATTGCTCTCTATCATTTTTCGTGTAAACTAGGGCGATTTTCAAGTCTTTTCATTTATAAAGTGTACACGCTTGTATGAGCAATAAAATTAAAGTACAGTTGTTAGTTCTTTCTTTATATTGTGCAAATTTACACATTAATTGTTTAGGTAGGCTTCTATCCCCATCAATGTCTAGGCCTACTTAAATTCAATTAAGTAGGTCGAAACAACTCCTTTTAAACACCACGCAAATCATTATATTTTAAATAAAAAACAAAATCAAAAGCCAATTTAAATTGCCGTCGGCAAAAAAAACCCTTTCATAAACACCCAATACAGCGAAAATTTTCCGCTCGCCAAATACATACACACACTCACATCCATATTGCCGTGAGTAGCCTGGCACTTGTGCATATTTGCATACATGCCTAAAAATCATGTGACGCAGTCGCAATGCCATACAATACCACAACACAATTCCCACTCACTCTCGCCTACATAAAATCGCCATTAAAAAACTGCCGATTTACGTCACCATGACAACAGCACCATCCTCTCTCACTCTCTCTATTATTTTTTGTGTAAACTAGGGCGATCCTCTTCTCTCTCCTTCTGCACTGCGCGTGCCACTTGCACTTGAATGAAAAACTGATGATTTAGTCAAGTTTTTTCATTCAAGGAGTGCGCAGGCGAGTCGGTGAATTAAAATCAGTGTTTACTTGTATAGTGCAAAATTCCACTTTGGTAAGTGATACTTAAATTGCTCTCTATCATTTTTCGTGTAAACTAGGGCGATTTTCAAGTCTTTTCATTTATAAAGTGTACACGCTTGTATGAGCAATAAAATTAAAGTACAGTTGTTAGTTCTTTCTTTATATTGTGCAAATTTACACATTAATTGTTTAGGTAGGCTTCTATCCCCATCAATGTCTAGGCCTACTTAAATTCAATTAAGTAGGTCGAAACAACTCCTTTTAAACACCACGCAAATCATTATATTTTAAATAAAAAACAAAATCAAAAGCCAATTCAAATTGCCGTCGGCAAAAAACCCTTTCACAAACACCCAATACAGCGAAAATTTTCCGCTCGCCAAATACATACACACACTCACATCCATATTGCCGTGAGTAGCCTGGCACTTGTGCATATTTGCATACATGCCTAAAAATCATGTGACGCAGTCGCAATGCCATACAATACCACAACACAATTCCCACTCACTCTCGCCTACATAAAATCGCCATTAAAAAACTGCCGATTTACGTCACCATGACAACAGCACCATCCTCTCTCACTCTCTCTATTATTTTTTGTGTAAACTAGGGCGATCCTCTTCTCTCTCCTTCTGCACTGCGCGTGCCACTTGCACTTGAATGAAAAACTGATGATTTAGTCAAGTTTTTTCATTCAAGGAGTGCGCAGGCGAGTCGGTGAATTAAAATCAGTGTTTACTTGTATAGTGCAAAATTCCACTTTGGTAAGTGATACTTAAATTGCTCTCTATCATTTTTCGTGTAAACTAGGGCGATTTTCAAGTCTTTTCATTTATAAAGTGTACACGCTTGTATGAGCAATAAAATTAAAGTACAGTTGTTAGTTCTTTCTTTATATTGTGCAAATTTACACATTAATTGTTTAGGTAGGCTTCTATCCCCATCAATGTCTAGGCCTACTTAAATTCAATTAAGTAGGTCGAAACAACTCCTTTTAAACACCACGCAAATCATTATATTTTAAATAAAAAACAAAATCAAAAGCCAATTCAAATTGCCGTCGGCAAAA
Source organism: Drosophila pruinosa (assembly GCA_018150935.1). NCBI lineage: Eukaryota > Metazoa > Arthropoda > Insecta > Diptera > Drosophilidae > Drosophila > Drosophila pruinosa. The sequence goes on along the minus strand of JAECWR010000197.1, from coordinate 2,085,456 downwards.
AAACCCTTTCATAAACACCCAATACAGCGAAAATTTTCCGCTCGCCAAATACATACACACACTCACATCCATATTGCCGTGAGTAGCCTGGCACTTGTGCATATTTGCATACATGCCTAAAAATCATGTGACGCAGTCGCAATGCCATACAATACCACAACACAATTCCCACTCACTCTCGCCTACATAAAATCGCCATTAAAAAACTGCCGATTTACGTCACCATGACAACAGCACCATCCTCTCTCACTCTCTCTATTATTTTTTGTGTAAACTAGGGCGATCCTCTTCTCTCTCCTTCTGCACTGCGCGTGCCACTTGCACTTGAATGAAAAACTGATGATTTAGTCAAGTTTTTTCATTCAAGGAGTGCGCAGGCGAGTCGGTGAATTAAAATCAGTGTTTACTTGTATAGTGCAAAATTCCACTTTGGTAAGTGATACTTAAATTGCTCTCTATCATTTTTCGTGTAAACTAGGGCGATTTTCAAGTCTTTTCATTTATAAAGTGTACACGCTTGTATGAGCAATAAAATTAAAGTACAGTTGTTAGTTCTTTCTTTATATTGTGCAAATTTACACATTAATTGTTTAGGTAGGCTTCTATCCCCATCAATGTCTAGGCCTACTTAAATTCAATTAAGTAGGTCGAAACAACTCCTTTTAAACACCACGCAAATCATTATATTTTAAATAAAAAACAAAATCAAAAGCCAATTTAAATTGCCGTCGGCAAAAAAACCCTTTCATAAACACCCAATACAGCGAAAATTTTCCGCTCGCCAAATACATACACACACTCACATCCATATTGCCGTGAGTAGCCTGGCACTTGTGCATATTTGCATACATGCCTAAAAATCATGTGACGCAGTCGCAATGCCATACAATACCACAACACAATTCCCACTCACTCTCGCCTACATAAAATCGCCATTAAAAAACTGCCGATTTACGTCACCATGACAACAGCACCATCCTCTCTCACTCTCTCTATTATTTTTTGTGTAAACTAGGGCGATCCTCTTCTCTCTCCTTCTGCACTGCGCGTGCCACTTGCACTTGAATGAAAAACTGATGATTTAGTCAAGTTTTTTCATTCAAGGAGTGCGCAGGCGAGTCGGTGAATTAAAATCAGTGTTTACTTGTATAGTGCAAAATTCCACTTTGGTAAGTGATACTTAAATTGCTCTCTATCATTTTTCGTGTAAACTAGGGCGATTTTCAAGTCTTTTCATTTATAAAGTGTACACGCTTGTATGAGCAATAAAATTAAAGTACAGTTGTTAGTTCTTTCTTTATATTGTGCAAATTTACACATTAATTGTTTAGGTAGGCTTCTATCCCCATCAATGTCTAGGCCTACTTAAATTCAATTAAGTAGGTCGAAACAACTCCTTTTAAACACCACGCAAATCATTATATTTTAAATAAAAAACAAAATCAAAAGCCAATTTAAATTGCCGTCGGCAAAAAAAAACCCTTTCATAAACACCCAATACAGCGAAAATTTTCCGCTCGCCAAATACATACACACACTCACATCCATATTGCCGTGAGTAGCCTGGCACTTGTGCATATTTGCATACATGCCTAAAAATCATGTGACGCAGTCGCAATGCCATACAATACCACAACACAATTCCCACTCACTCTCGCCTACATAAAATCGCCATTAAAAAACTGCCGATTTACGTCACCATGACAACAGCACCATCCTCTCTCACTCTCTCTATTATTTTTTGTGTAAACTAGGGCGATCCTCTTCTCTCTCCTTCTGCACTGCGCGTGCCACTTGCACTTGAATGAAAAACTGATGATTTAGTCAAGTTTTTTCATTCAAGGAGTGCGCAGGCGAGTCGGTGAATTAAAATCAGTGTTTACTAGTATAGTGCAAAATTCCACTTTGGTAAGTGATACTTAAATTGCTCTCTATCATTTTTCGTGTAAACTAGGGCGATTTTCAAGTCTTTTCATTTATAAAGTGTACACGCTTGTATGAGCAATAAAATTAAAGTACAGTTGTTAGTTCTTTCTTTATATTGTGCAAATTTACACATTAATTGTTTAGGTAGGCTTCTATCCCCATCAATGTCTAGGCCTACTTAAATTCAATTAAGTAGGTCGAAACAACTCCTTTTAAACACCACGCAAATCATTATATTTTAAATAAAAAACAAAATCAAAAGCCAATTTAAATTGCCGTCGGCAAAAAAACCCTTTCATAAACACCCAATACAGCGAAAATTTTCCGCTCGCCAAATACATACACACACTCACATCCATATTGCCGTGAGTAGCCTGGCACTTGTGCATATTTGCATACATGCCTAAAAATCATGTGACGCAGTCGCAATGCCATACAATACCACAACACAATTCCCACTCACTCTCGCCTACATAAAATCGCCATTAAAAAACTGCCGATTTACGTCACCATGACAACAGCACCATCCTCTCTCACTCTCTCTATTATTTTTGTGTAAACTAGGGCGATCCTCTTCTCTCTCCTTCTGCACTGCGCGTGCCACTTGCACTTGAATGAAAAACTGATGATTTAGTCAAGTTTTTTCATTCAAGGAGTGCGCAGGCGAGTCGGTGAATTAAAATCAGTGTTTACTTGTATAGTGCAAAATTCCACTTTGGTAAGTGATACTTAAATTGCTCTCTATCATTTTTCGTGTAAACTAGGGCGATTTTCAAGTCTTTTCATTTATAAAGTGTACACGCTTGTATGAGCAATAAAATTAAAGTACAGTTGTTAGTTCTTTCTTTATATTGTGCAAATTTACACATTAATTGTTTAGGTAGGCTTCTATCCCCATCAATGTCTAGGCCTACTTAAATTCAATTAAGTAGGTCGAAACAACTCCTTTTAAACACCACGCAAATCATTATATTTTAAATAAAAAACAAAATCAAAAGCCAATTTAAATTGCCGTCGGCAAAAAAAAAAAACCCTTTCATAAACACCCAATACAGCGAAAATTTTCCGCTCGCCAAATACATACACACACTCACATCCATATTGCCGTGAGTAGCCTGGCACTTGTGCATATTTGCATACATGCCTAAAAATCATGTGACGCAGTCGCAATGCCATACAATACCACAACACAATTCCCACTCACTCTCGCCTACATAAAATCGCCATTAAAAAACTGCCGATTTACGTCACCATGACAACAGCACCATCCTCTCTCACTCTCTCTATTATTTTTTGTGTAAACTAGGGCGATCCTCTTCTCTCTCCTTCTGCACTGCGCGTGCCACTTGCACTTGAATGAAAAACTGATGATTTAGTCAAGTTTTTTCATTCAAGGAGTGCGCAGGCGAGTCGGTGAATTAAAATCAGTGTTTACTTGTATAGTGCAAAATTCCACTTTGGTAAGTGATACTTAAATTGCTCTCTATCATTTTTCGTGTAAACTAGGGCGATTTTCAAGTCTTTTCATTTATAAAGTGTACACGCTTGTATGAGCAATAAAATTAAAGTACAGTTGTTAGTTCTTTCTTTATATTGTGCAAATTTACACATTAATTGTTTAGGTAGGCTTCTATCCCCATCAATGTCTAGGCCTACTTAAATTCAATTAAGTAGGTCGAAACAACTCCTTTTAAACACCACGCAAATCATTATATTTTAAATAAAAAACAAAATCAAAAGCCAATTTAAATTGCCGTCGGCAAAAAAACCCTTTCATAAACACCCAATACAGCGAAAATTTTCCGCTCGCCAAATACATACACACACTCACATCCATATTGCCGTGAGTAGCCTGGCACTTGTGCATATTTGCATACATGCCTAAAAATCATGTGACGCAGTCGCAATGCCATACAATACCACAACACAATTCCCACTCACTCTCGCCTACATAAAATCGCCATTAAAAAACTGCCGATTTACGTCACCATGACAACAGCACCATCCTCTCTCACTCTCTCTATTATTTTTTGTGTAAACTAGGGCGATCCTCTTCTCTCTCCTTCTGCACTGCGCGTGCCACTTGCACTTGAATGAAAAACTGATGATTTAGTCAAGTTTTTTCATTCAAGGAGTGCGCAGGCGAGTCGGTGAATTAAAATCAGTGTTTACTAGTATAGTGCAAAATTCCACTTTGGTAAGTGATACTTAAATTGCTCTCTATCATTTTTCGTGTAAACTAGGGCGATTTTCAAGTCTTTTCATTTATAAAGTGTACACGCTTGTATGAGCAATAAAATTAAAGTACAGTTGTTAGTTCTTTCTTTATATTGTGCAAATTTACACATTAATTGTTTAGGTAGGCTTCTATCCCCATCAATGTCTAGGCCTACTTAAATTCAATTAAGTAGGTCGAAACAACTCCTTTTAAACACCACGCAAATCATTATAAATTGCCGTCGGCAAAAAAAAAAACCCTTTCATAAACACCCAATACAGCGAAAATTTTCCGCTCGCCAAATACATACACACACTCACATCCATATTGCCGTGAGTAGCCTGGCACTTGTGCATATTTGCATACATGCCTAAAAATCATGTGACGCAGTCGCAATGCCATACAATACCACAACACAATTCCCACTCACTCTCGCCTACATAAAATCGCCATTAAAAAACTGCCGATTTACGTCACCATGACAACAGCACCATCCTCTCTCACTCTCTCTATTATTTTTTGTGTAAACTAGGGCGATCCTCTTCTCTCTCCTTCTGCACTGCGCGTGCCACTTGCACTTGAATGAAAAACTGATGATTTAGTCAAGTTTTTTCATTCAAGGAGTGCGCAGGCGAGTCGGTGAATTAAAATCAGTGTTTACTTGTATAGTGCAAAATTCCACTTTGGTAAGTGATACTTGAATTGCTCTCTATCATTTTTCGTGTAAACTAGGGCGATTTTCAAGTCTTTTCATTTATAAAGTGTACACGCTTGTATGAGCAATAAAATTAAAGTACAGTTGTTAGTTCTTTCTTTATATTGTGCAAATTTACACATTAATTGTTTAGGTAGGCTTCTATCCCCATCAATGTCTAGGCCTACTTAAATTCAATTAAGTAGGTCGAAACAACTCCTTTTAAACACCACGCAAATCATTATATTTTAAATAAAAAACAAAATCAAAAGCCAATTTAAATTGCCGTCGGCAAAAAAAACCCTTTCATAAACACCCAATACAGCGAAAATTTTCCGCTCGCCAAATACATACACACACTCACATCCATATTGCCGTGAGTAGCCTGGCACTTGTGCATATTTGCATACATGCCTAAAAATCATGTGACGCAGTCGCAATGCCATACAATACCACAACACAATTCCCACTCACTCTCGCCTACATAAAATCGCCATTAAAAAACTGCCGATTTACGTCACCATGACAACAGCACCATCCTCTCTCACTCTCTCTATTATTTTTTGTGTAAACTAGGGCGATCCTCTTCTCTCTCCTTCTGCACTGCGCGTGCCACTTGCACTTGAATGAAAAACTGATGATTTAGTCAAGTTTTTTCATTCAAGGAGTGCGCAGGCGAGTCGATGAATTAAAATCAGTGTTTACTAGTATAGTGCAAAATTCCACTTTGGTAAGTGATACTTAAATTGCTCTCTATCATTTTTCGTGTAAACTAGGGCGATTTTCAAGTCTTTTCATTTATAAAGTGTACACGCTTGTATGAGCAATAAAATTAAAGTACAGTTGTTAGTTCTTTCTTTATATTGTGCAAATTTACACATTAATTGTTTAGGTAGGCTTCTATCCCCATCAATGTCTAGGCCTACTTAAATTCAATTAAGTAGGTCGAAACAACTCCTTTTAAACACCACGCAAATCATTATATTTTAAATAAAAAACAAAACAAAAGCCAATTTAAATTGCCGTCGGCAAAAAAAAACCCTTTCACAAACACCCAATACAGCGAAAATTTTCCGCTCGCCAAATACATACACACACTCACATCCATATTGCCGTGAGTAGCCTGGCACTTGTGCATATTTGCATACATGCCTAAAAATCATGTGACGCAGTCGCATTGCCATACAATACCACAACACAATTCCCACTCACTCTCGCCTACATAAAATTGCCATTAAAAAACTGCCGATTTACGTCACCATGACAACAGCACCATCCTCTCTCACTCTCTCTATTATTTTTGTGTAAACTAGGGCGATCCTCTTCTCTCTCCTTCTGCACTGCGCGTGCCACTTGCACTTGAATGAAAAACTGATGATTTAGTCAAGTTTTTTCATTTAAGGAGTGCGCAGGCGAGTCGGTGAATTAAAATCAGTGCTTACTAGTATAGTGCAAAATTCCACTTTGGTAAGTGATACTTAAATTGCTCTCTATCATTTTTCGTGTAAACTAGGGCGATTTTCAAGTCTTTTCATTTATAAAGTGTACACGCTTGTATGAGCAATAAAATTAAAGTACAGTTGTTAGTTCTTTCTTTTTTTTTTAAATTTTAAATTAATTTTTTAGCTTCTATTTATATTGTAGCCAAATTTACACATTAATTGTTTAGGTAGGCCAAATCTTATCCCCTAAATCAAAAACAAAATCAACAATTTAAATTGCCTAAAAAAACTTCAAAACATTTCAAATCACATAATAGTCGAAACAACTCCTATTAACTAGGGCTCGATCCTCATTCTCACCATCCACTCGCCTATAAAATCGCCATAAAAAACTGCGATCGTCACAGCACCACACCTATTATTTTTGTAAACTTTCTCTTCTCTCTTTTCTTCCCCCATGAAAAACTGATGATTTAGTCAAGTTTTTTCATTCAAAACGCAGGCGAGTCGATGAATTAAAATCAGTGTTTACTAGTATAGTGCAAAATTCCACTTTGGTAAGTGATACTTGAATTGCTCTCTATCATTTTTCGTGTAAACTAGGGCGATTTTCAAGTCTTTTCATTTATAAAGCGTACACGCTTGTATGAGCAATAAAATTAAAGTACAGTTGTTAGTTCTTTCTTTATATTGTGCAAATTTACACATTAATTGTTTAGGTAGGCTTCTATCCCCATCAATGTCTAGGCCTACTTAAATTCAATTAAGTAGGTCGAAACAACTCCTTTTAAACACCACGCAAATCATTATATTTTAAATAAAAAACAAAATCAAAAGCCAATTTAAATTGCCGTCGGCAAAAAAAAAACCCTTTCATAAACACCCAATACAGCGAAAATTTTCCGCTCGCCAAATACATACACACACTCACATCCATATTGCCGTGAGTAGCCTGGCACTTGTGCATATTTGCATACATGCCTAAAAATCATGTGACGCAGTCGCAATGCCATACAACACCACAACACAATTCCCACTCACTCTCGCCTACATAAAATCGCCATTAAAAACTGCCGATTTACGTCACCATGACAACAGCACCATCCTCTCTCACTCTCTCTATTATTTTTTGTGTAAACTAGGGCGATCCTCTTCTCTCTCCTTCTGCACTGCGCGTGCCACTTGCACTTGAATGAAAAACTGATGATTTAGTCAAGTTTTTTCATTCAAGGAGTGCGCAGGCGAGTCGGTGAATTAAAATCAGTGTTTACTAGTATAGTGCAAAATTCCACTTTGGTAAGTGATACTTAAATTGCTCTCTATCATTTTTCGTGTAAACTAGGGCGATTTTCAAGTCTTTTTCATTTATAAAGTGTACACGCTTGTATGAGCAATAAAATTAAAGTACAGTCGTTAGTTCTTTCTTTATATTGTGCAAATCTACACATTAATTGTTTAGGTAGGCTTCTATCCCCATCAATGTCTAGGCCTACTTAAATTCAATTAAGTAGGTCGAAACAACTCCTTTTAAACACCACGCAAATCATTATATTTTAAATAAAAAACAAAATCAAAAGCCAATTTAAATTGCCGTCGGCAAAAAACCCTTTCACAAACACCCAATACAGCGAAAATTTTCCGTTCGCCAAATACATACACGCACTCACATCCATATTGCCGTGAGTAGCCTGGCACTTGTGCATATTTGCATACATGCCTAAAAATCATGTGACGCAGTCGCAATGCCATACAATACCACAACACAATTCCCACTCACTCTCGCCTACATAAAATCGCCATTAAAAACTGCCGATTTACGTCACCATGACAACAGCACCATCCTCTCTCACTCCCTCTATTATTTTTTGTGTAAACTAGGGCGATCCTCTTCTCTCTCCTTCTGCACTGCGCGTGCCACTTGCACTTGAATGAAAAACTGATGATTTAGTCAAGTTTTTTCATTCAAGGAGTGCGCAGGCGAGTCGATGAATTAAAATCAGTGTTTACTAGTATACTGCAAAATTCCACTTTGGTAAGTGATACTTAAATTGCTCTCTATCATTTTTCGTGTAAACTAGGGCGATTTTCAAGTCTTTTCATTTATAAAGTGTACACGCTTGTATGAGCAATAAAATTAAAGTACAGTTGTTAGTTCTTTCTTTATATTGTGCAAATTTACACATTAATTGTTTAGGTAGCCTTCTATCCCCATCAATGTCTAGGCCTACTTAAATTCAATTAAGTAGGTCGAAACAACTCCTTTTAAACACCACGCAAATCATTATATTTTAAATAAAAAACAAAATCAAAAGCCAATTCAAATTGCCGTCGGCAAAAAACCCTTTCACAAACACCCAATACAGCGAAAATTTTCCGCTCGCCAAATACATACACACACTCACATCCATATTGCCGTGAGTAGCCTGGCACTTGTGCATATTTGCATACATGCCTAAAAATCATGTGACGCAGTCGCAATGCCATACAATACCACAACACAATTCCCACTCACTCTCGCCTACATAAAATCGCCATTAAAAAACTGCCGATTTACGTCACCATGACAACAGCACCATCCTCTCTCACTCTCTCTATTATTTTTGGTGTAAACTAGGGCGATCCTCTTCTCTCTCCTTCTGCACTGCGCGTGCCACTTGCACTTGAATGAAAAACTGATGATTTAGTCAAGTTTTTTCATTCAAGGAGTGCGCAGGCGAGTCGGTGAATTAAAATCAGTGATTACTTGTATAGTGCAAAATTCCACTTTGGTAAGTGATACTTAAACTGCTCTCTATCATTTTTCGTATAAACTAGGGCGATTTTCAAGTCTTTTCATTTATAAAGTGTACACGCTTGTATGAGCAATAAAATTAAAGTACAGTTGTTAGTTCTTTCTTTATATTGTGCAAATTTACACATTAATTGTTTAGGTAGGCTTCTATCCCCATCAATGTCTAGGCCTACTTAAATTCAATTAAGTAGGTCGAAACAACTCCTTTTAAACACCACGCAAATCATTATATTTTAAATAAAAAACAAAACAAAAGCCAATTTAAATTGCCGTCGGCGAAAAAAACCCTTTCATAAACACCCAATACAGCGAAAATTTTCCGCTCGCCAAATACATACACACACTCACATCCATATTGCCGTGAGTAGCCTGGCACTTGTGCATATTTGCATACATGCCTAAAAATCATGTGACGCAGTCGCAATGCCATACAACACCACAACACAATTCCCACTCACTCTCGCCTACATAAAATCGCCATTAAAAAACTGCCGATTTACGTCACCATGACAACAGCACCATCCTCTCTCACTCTCTCTATTATTTTTTGTGTAAAATAGGGCGATCCTCTTCTCTCTCCTTCTGCACTGCGCGTGCCACTTGCACTTGAATGAAAGACTGAAGATTTAGTCAAGTTTTTTCATTCAAGGAGTGCGCAGGCGAGTCGGTGAATTAAAATCAGTGTTTACTTGTATAGTGCAAAATTTCCACTTTGGTAAGTGATACTTAAATTGCTCTCTATCATTTTTCGTGTAAACTAGGGCGATTTTCAAGTCTTTTCATTTATAAAGTGTACACGCTTGTATGAGCAATAAAATTAAAGTACAGTTGTTAGTTCTTTCTTTATATTGTGCAAATTTACACATTAATTGTTTAGGTAGGCTTCTATCCCCATCAATGTCTAGGCCTACTTAAATTCAATTAAGTAGGTCGAAACAACTCCTTTTAAACACCACGCAAAACATTATATTTTAAATAAAAAACAAAATCAAAAGCCAATTCAAATTGCCGTCGGCAAAAAACCCTTTCACAAACACCCAATACAGCGAAAATTTTCCGCTCGCCAAATACATACACACACTCACATCCATATTGCCGTGAGTAGCCTGGCACTTGTGCATATTTGCATACATGCCTAAAAATCATGTGACGCAGTCGCAATGCCATACAATACCACAACACAATTCCCACTCACTCTCGCCTACATAAAATCGCCATTAAAAAACTGCCGATTTACGTCACCATGACAACAGCACCATCCTCTCTCACTCTCTCTATTATTTTTTGTGTAAACTAGGGCGATCCTCTTCTCTCTCCTTCTGCACTGCGCGTGCCACTTGCACTTGAATGAAAAACTGATGATTTAGTCAAGTTTTTTCATTCAAGGAGTGCGCAGGCGAGTCGGTGAATTAAAATCAGTGTTTACTTGTATAGTGCAAAATTCCACTTTGGTAAGTGATACTTAAATTGCTCTCTATCATTTTTCGTGTAAACTAGGGCGATTTTCAAGTCTTTTCATTTATAAAGTGTACACGCTTGTATGAGCAATAAAATTAAAGTACAGTTGTTAGTTCTTTCTTTATATTGTGCAAATTTACACATTAATTGTTTAGGTAGGCTTCTATCCCCATCAATGTCTAGGCCTACTTAAATTCAATTAAGTAGGTCGAAACAACTCCTTTTAAACACCACGCAAATCATTATATTTTAAATAAAAAACAAAATCAAAAGCCAATTCAAATTGCCGTCGGCAAAAAACCCTTTCACAAACACCCAATACAGCGAAAATTTTCCGCTCGCCAAATACATACACACACTCACATCCATATTGCCGTGAGTAGCCTGGCACTTGTGCATATTTGCATACATGCCTAAAAATCATGGGACGCAGTCGCAATGCCATACAACACCACAACACAATTTCCCACTCACTCTCGCCTACATAAAATCGCCATTAAAAAACTGCCGATTTACGTCACCATGACAACAGCACCATCCTCTCTCACTCTCTCTATTATTTTTTGTGTAAACTAGGGCGATCCTCTTCTCTCTCCTTCTGCACTGCGCGTGCCACTTGCACTTGAATGAAAAACTGATGATTTAGTCAAGTTTTTTCATTCAAGGAGTGCGCAGGCGAGTCGGTGAATTAAAATCAGTGATTACTAGTATAGTGCAAAATTCCACTTTGGTAAGTGATACTTAAATTGCTCTCTATCATTTTTCGTGTAAACTAGGGCGATTTTCAAGTCTTTTCATTTATAAAGTGTACACGCTTGTATGAGCAATAAAATTAAAGTACAGTTGTTAGTTCTTTCTTTATATTGTGCAAATTTACACATTAATTGTTTAGGTAGGCTTCTATCCCCATCAATGTCTAGGCCTACTTAAATTCAATTAAGTAGGTCGAAACAACTCCTTTTAAACACCACGCAAATCATTATATTTTAAATAAAAAACAAAACAAAAGCCAATTTAAATTGCCGTCGGCGAAAAAAAACCCTTTCATAAACACCCAATACAGCGAAAATTTTCCGCTCGCCAAATACATACACACACTCACATCCATATTGCCGTGAGTAACCTGGCACTTGTGCATATTTGCATACATGCCTAAAAATCATGTGACGCAGTCGCAATGCCATACAATACCACAACACAATTCCCACTCACTCTCGCCTACATAAAATCGCCATTAAAAACTGCTGATTTACGTCACCATGACAACAGCACCATCCTCTCTCACTCTCTCTATTATTTTTTGTGTAAACTAGGGCGATCCTCTTCTCTCTCCTTCTGCACTGCGCGTGCCACTTGCACTTGAATGAAAAACTGATGATTTAGTCAAGTTTTTTCATTCAAGGAGTGCGCAGGCGAGTCGATGAATTAAAATCAGTATTTACTAGTATAGTGCAAAATTCCACTTTGGTAAGTGATACTTAAATTGCTCTCTATCATTTTTCGTGTAAACTAGGGCGATTTTCAAGTCTTCTCATTTATAAAGTGTACACGCTTGTATGAGCAATAAAATTAAAGTACAGTTGTTAGTTCTTTCTTTATATTGTGCAAATTTACACATTAATTGGTTAGGTAGGCTTCTATCCCCATCAAATATCTAGGCCTACTTAAATTCAATTAAGTAGGTCAAAACAACTCCTTTTAAACACCACGCAAAGCATTATATTTTAAATAAAAAAAAAATCACAAGCCAATTCAAATTGCCGTCGGCAAAAAACCCTTTCACAAACACCCGATACAGCGAAAATTTTCCGCTCGCCAAATACATACACACACTCACATCCATTTTGCCGTGAGTAGCCTGGCACTTGTGCATATTTGCATACATGACTACTTACGTAGTCAGAATCCAAAACAAATCGCCTCCCTTTTGGTACCTCGCCACTAAAAAACGCCCCTACATAAGGACAATTGTCAGCGAGCCATAGACACAGTAATAAAATTCAACTGTGTACGCTCAAAGACATATTCTATGAAGGGAGCTGCCCACCCAAACACGCCAATGTTCAATCCTTTCACAAGCCACATCTTCCGTGAACTATTCCAATAAAATCCACACACTGACTTAAGTAGTCAGAATCCATAACAAATCGCCTCCTTTTTGGACCCGCCACTAAAACCCCCTACATAAGGATATTGTCAGCGAGCCATAGACAGAGTAATAAAATACAACTGTGTACGCTCAAAGACATATTCTATGAAGGGAACTGCCCACCCAAACACGCCAATGTTCAATCCTTTCACAAGCCACATCTTCCGTGAACTATTCCAATAAAATCCACACACTGACTTAAGTAGTCAGAATCCATTACTACTCGCCTCCTTTTTGGGACCCGCCACTAAAACCCCCCTACATAAGGATATTGTCAGCGAGCCATAGACAGAGTAATAAAATACAACTGTGTACGCTCAAAGACATATTCTATGAAGGGAACCGCCAATCCAAAATGCCAATGTCAAGTTTTTCACAAGACAAATCCGGTATGAACTATTCCAACTAATCCCAAAAAACACTCAAAATCAGAAAAATAAGTCGAAAACTTACCATCCCCTTGTTTGGATCTGCCATTAAAACACCTATACATAAGAATATTAGTCAGCGAGCCATAGACAGGGTAATAGCACTGCAACTATGCACGCTCAATGACATGTTCTATGAAGGAAAGCGCCAATCCAAATAAGCCTATCTTCTACCTTCTCACAAGCCCAACCATCTATAAGCTATCCCAACTAATCCCAAACTAACCACAAACACTGACTCGCATAGTCAGAATAAAAACCCAAACAAATCACCCCCCCTTTTTGGGGACCCGCCATAAAAAAAAAAAAAAAAAAAAAAAAAAAAAAAAAAAAAAAAACACCTCTCTACATAAGAATATTGTCAGCGAGCCATAGACAGAATAATAACAATACAACTGTGCACGCTCAAAGACATATTCTATGACGGGATCTGCCCACCCAAACACGCCAATGTTCAATCCTTTCAAAAACCACATCTTCCGAGAACTATTCCAACAATTCCCAAACACTGACTTACGTAGTCAGAATCCATAACTAATCGCCTCCCCTTTTTGGGACCCACCACTAAACCACCCTACATAAGGATATTGTCAGCGAGCCATAGACAGAGTAATGAAATACAACTGTGTACGCTCAAAGACATATTCTATGAAGGGAACTGCCAACCCAATATACGCCAATGTAAACCTCTTCACAAGCCAAATATTCTGTAAACCATCCCAACTAAACCCAAAACACTGACTCACATAGCCAGAATCCAAAGAAAACCGCCTCCTGTTAGGGACTCGCCACAAAAACGCCCCTACATAAGAATATTGTCAGCGAGCCATAAACAGAGTATTACCAATGCAACTGTGTACGCTCAAAGACATGTTCTATGAAGGGAACTGCGTACTCAAACACCCCACAAGTTTCACAAGCCAAATTTTTGTGAACTACCCCAATTAACCCCAAACACTGTCTCACATAGCCAGAATAAAAATCCAGACCAAAAAATCCAAACCAAAACGCCCCCTTCTTGGGACCCGCCACTAAACCACCTCTATATAAGAATATTGTCAGCGAGCCATAGACAGAGTAATAAAATACAACTGTGTACGCTCAAAGACATATTCTATAAAGGGAACTGCCAATCCAAAAACGCCAATGTCAGCCTTTTCACAAGCCAAATATTGTAAACCATCCCAACTAATCCCAAAGCACTGACTTACATAGCCAGAATCCAACTGCCCCCTATTAGGGACTCGCCACTAAAAACGCCCCTACATAAGAATATTGTCAGCGAGCGTAGACAGAGTATTAACAATGCAACTGTGTACGCTCGAAGACATTTTCTATGAAGGAAACTGCCTACCCAAACACGTCGCAAGTTTCACAAAGCCAAATTTTTGTGAACTATCCCAATTAACCCCAAACACTGACTCACATAGCCAGAATAATAATCCAGACCAAAAAATCCAAACTAAAACGCCCCCTTCTTGGGACCCGCCACTTAACCACCTCTATATAAGAATATTGTCAGCGAGCCATAGACAGAGTAATAAAATACAACTGTGTACGCTCAAAGACATATTCTATAAAGGGAACTGCCAATCCAAAAACGCCAAAGTCAGCCTTTTTCACAAGCCAAATATTGTAAACCATCACAACTAAACCCATAACACTGACTCACATAGCCAGAATCCAACCGCCCCCTATTAGGGACTCGCCACTAAAAAAGCCCCTACCTAAGAATATTGTCAGCGAGCCATAGACAGAGTATTAACAATGCAACTGTGTACGCTCAAAGATATGTTCTATGAAGGGAACTGCCTACCCAAACACGCCACAAGTTTCACAAGCCAAATTATTGTGAACTATCCCAATTAACCCCAAACACAGACTCACCTAGCCAAAATAAAAATCCAAACCAAATCGCCCCCTTCTTGGGACCTGCCACTAAACCACCTCTACATAAGACTATTGTCAGCGAGCCATAGACAGAGTAACAAAATACAACTGTGTACGCTCAAAGACTTATTCTATGTAGGGAACTGCCAATCCAAAAAACGCCAATGTCAGCCTTTACACAAGCCAAATATTATACGACCCAAACACTGACTCACAATTGCTGAGCCTGCCGCCAAGACAAATATAACACTAACCACTAACTACTAACAACTGCCATCCCATTTATACTTTACTATTTAAAGTACGCCAAAATTAAGCCATTACACTGCCCAAGCCATTTTCTGGGTCAGCCATTTACCACGTGGTCCACTTCGTTTGGCGCTTGTGGAGATTTGTATACTCAGACACCCAAAGCTGGCACCCCCAGTCTGATATACCTTCCATTTCATATGTGTCTTGCCATAGGCCAGCGCATATTATAAAAAAAAAAAAAAAAAAAAAAAAGCCTGTCACTCCAGATGAATGAAAAACTGTTGAATTAGTCAAGTTTTTCATTCAAGGAGTGTACACGCGCGTCGCGGAGTTAAGTTAAATTAGTTTGTGCAAATTTACACAGTGGTAAGTGATATTTAAATTGCTTATGTAGGCTTCTATCCCCATCAATGTCTAGGCCTACTTAAATTCAATTAAGTAGGTCGAAACAACTCCTCTAAAACACTATGCAAAACCATTATACTTTAAATCAAAAAGAAAATCAAAAGCCAAATCAAATTGCCGTCGGCAAAAAACCCTTTTAAATCACCCAATATAGCGAAAATTTTCCGCTCACCAAATACATACACACACTCACATCCATATTGCCGTGAGTTGCCTGGCACCAGTGCATATATGCATACATGCCTAAAATCATGTGACGCAGTCACAATGCCATACAAAACCACAAAATAATTGCCCACTCACTCTCGCCTACATAAACTCGCCATTAAAAAACAGCCGATCTACGTCACCATGACAACAACACCATCCTTTCTCACTCTCTCTATTATTTTTGTGTAAACTAGGGCGATTTTCTTCTCTCCTCCCACGCAATAGAGTCACGCGTGCCCGCTCTCTCTATAGTACTTAGGGCGATCCTCTCCTTCTCTCCTTTAGCCCTGCGCGTGCCTATGGCAGCCTGTCACTCCAGATGAATGAAAAACTGTTGAATTAGTCAAGTTTTTCATTCAAGGAGTGTACACACGCGTCGCGGAGTTAAGTTAAATTAGTTTGTGCAAATTTACACAGTGGTAAGTGATATTTAAATTGCTTATGTAGGCTTCTATCCCCATCAATGTCTAGGCCTACTTAAATTCAATTAAGTAGGTCGAAACAACTCCTCTAAAACACTATGCAAAACCATTATACTTTAAATCAAAAAGAAAATCAAAAGCCAAATCAAATTGCCGTCGGCAAAAAACCCTTTTAAATCACCCAATATAGCGAAAATTTTCCGCTCACCAAATACATACACACACTCACATCCATATTGCCGTGAGTTGCCTGGCACCAGTGCATATATACATACATGCCTAAAATCATGTGACGCAGTCACAATGCCATACAAAACCACAAAATAATTGCCCACTCACTCTCGCCTACATAAACTCGCCATTAAAAAACAGCCGATCTACGTCACCATGACAACAACACCATCCTTTCTCACTCTCTCTATTATTTTTGTGTAAACTAGGGCGATTTTCTTCTCTCCTCCCACGCAATAGAGTCACGCGTGCCCGCTCTCTCTATAGTACTTAGGGCGATCCTCTCCTTCTCTCCTTTAGCCCTGCGCGTGCCTATGGCAGCCTGTCACTCCAGATGAATGAAAAACTGTTGAATTAGTCAAGCTTTTCATTCAAGGAGTGTTACACGCGCGTCGCGGAGTTAAGTTAAATTAGTTTGTGCAAATTTACACAGTGGTAAGTGATATTTAAATTGCTTATGTAGGCTTCTATCCCCATCAATGTCTAGGCCTACTTAAATTCAATTAAGTAGGTCGAAACAACTCCTCTAAAACACTATGCAAAACCATTATACTTTAAATCAAAAAGAAAATCAAAAGCCAAATCAAATTGCCGTCGGCAAAAAACCCTTTTAAATCACCCAATATAGCGAAAATTTTCCGCTCACCAAATACATACACACACTCACATCCATATTGCCGTGAGTTGCCTGGCACCAGTGCATATATGCATACATGCCTAAAATCATGTGACGCAGTCACAATGCCATACAAAACCACAAAATAATTGCCCACTCACTCTCGCCTACATAAACTCGCCATTAAAAAACAGCCGATCTACGTCACCATGACAACAACACCATCCTTTCTCACTCTCTCTATTATTTTTGTGTAAACTAGGGCGATTTTCTTCTCTCCTCCCACGCAATAGAGTCACGCGTGCCCGCTCTCTCTATAGTACTTAGGGCGATCCTCTCCTTCTCTCCTTTAGCCCTGCGCGTGCCTATGGCAGCCTGTCACTCCAGATGAATGAAAAACTGTTGAATTAGTCAAGTTTTTCATTCAAGGAGTGTACACGCGCGTCGCGGAGTTAAGTTAAATTAGTTTGTGCAAATTTACACAGTGGTAAGTGATATTTAAATTGCTTATGTAGGCTTCTATCCCCATCAATGTCTAGGCCTACTTAAATTCAATTAAGTAGGTCGAAACAACTCCTCTAAAACACTATGCAAAACCATTATACTTTAAATCAAAAAGAAAATCAAAAGCCAAATCAAATTGCCGTCGGCAAAAAACCCTTTTAAATCACCCAATATAGCGAAAATTTTCCGCTCACCAAATACATACACACACTCACATCCATATTGCCGTGAGTTGCCTGGCACCAGTGCATATATGCATACATGCCTAAAATCATGTGACGCAGTCACAATGCCATACAAAACCACAAAATAATTGCCCACTCACTCTCGCCTACATAAACTCGCCATTAAAAAACAGCCGATCTACGTCACCATGACAACAACACCATCCTTTCTCACTCTCTCTATTATTTTTGTGTAAACTAGGGCGATTTTCTTCTCTCCTCCCACGCAATAGAGTCACGCGTGCCCGCTCTCTCTATAGTACTTAGGGCGATCCTCTCCTTCTCTCCTTTAGCCCTGCGCGTGCCTATGGCAGCCTGTCACTCCAGATGAATGAAAAACTGTTGAATTAGTCAAGTTTTTCATTCAAGGAGTGTACACGCGTCGCGGAGTTAAGTTAAATTAGTTTGTGCAAATTTACACAGTGGTAAGTGATATTTAAATTGCTTATGTAGGCTTCTATCCCCATCAATGTCTAGGCCTACTTAAATTCAATTAAGTAGGTCGAAACAACTCCTCTAAAACACTATGCAAAACCATTATACTTTAAATCAAAAAGAAAATCAAAAGCCAAATCAAATTGCCGTCGGCAAAAAACCCTTTTAAATCACCCAATATAGCGAAAATTTTCCGCTCACCAAATACATACACACACTCACATCCATATTGCCGTGAGTTGCCTGGCACCAGTGCATATATGCATACATGCCTAAAATCATGTGACGCAGTCACAATGCCATACAAAACCACAAAATAATTGCCCACTCACTCTCGCCTACATAAACTCGCCATTAAAAAACAGCCGATCTACGTCACCATGACAACAACACCATCCTTTCTCACTCTCTCTATTATTTTTGTGTAAACTAGGGCGATTTTCTTCTCTCCTCCCACGCAATAGAGTCACGCGTGCCCGCTCTCTCTATAGTACTTAGGGCGATCCTCTCCTTCTCTCCTTTAGCCCTGCGCGTGCCTATGGCAGCCTGTCACTCCAGATGAATGAAAAACTGTTGAATTAGTCAAGTTTTTCATTCAAGGAGTGTACACGCGTCGCGGAGTTAAGTTAAATTAGTTTGTGCAAATTTACACAGTGGTAAGTGATATTTAAATTGCTTATGTAGGCTTCTATCCCCATCAATGTCTAGGCCTACTTAAATTCAATTAAGTAGGTCGAAACAACTCCTCTAAAACACTATGCAAAACCATTATACTTTAAATCAAAAAGAAAATCAAAAGCCAAATCAAATTGCCGTCGGCAAAAACCCTTTTAAATCACCCAATATAGCGAAAATTTTCCGCTCACCAAATACATACACACACTCACATCCATATTGCCGTGAGTTGCCTGGCACCAGTGCATATATGCATACATGCCTAAAATCATGTGACGCAGTCACAATGCCATACAAAACCACAAAATAATTGCCCACTCACTCTCGCCTACATAAACTCGCCATTAAAAAACAGCCGATCTACGTCACCATGACAACAACACCATCCTTTCTCACTCTCTCTATTATTTTTGTGTAAACTAGGGCGATTTTCTTCTCTCCTCCCACGCAATAGAGTCACGCGTGCCCGCTCTCTCTATAGTACTTAGGGCGATCCTCTCCTTCTCTCCTTTAGCCCTGCGCGTGCCTATGGCAGCCTGTCACTCCAGATGAATGAAAAACTGTTGAATTAGTCAAGTTTTTCATTCAAGGAGTGTACACGCGCGTCGCGGAGTTAAGTTAAATTAGTTTGTGCAAATTTACACAGTGGTAAGTGATATTTAAATTGCTTATGTAGGCTTCTATCCCCATCAATGTCTAGGCCTACTTAAATTCAATTAAGTAGGTCGAAACAACTCCTCTAAAACACTATGCAAAACCATTATACTTTAAATCAAAAAGAAAATCAAAAGCCAAATCAAATTGCCGTCGGCAAAAAACCCTTTTAAATCACCCAATATAGCGAAAATTTTCCGCTCACCAAATACATACACACACTCACATCCATATTGCCGTGAGTTGCCTGGCACCAGTGCATATATGCATACATGCCTAAAATCATGTGACGCAGTCACAATGCCATTGCCCACTCACTCTCGCCTACATAAACTCGCCATTAAAAAACAGCCGATCTACGTCACCATGACAACAACACCATCCTTTCTCACTCTCTCTATTATTTTTGTGTAAACTAGGGCGATTTTCTTCTCTCCTCCCACGCAATAGAGTCACGCGTGCCCGCTCTCTCTATAGTACTTAGGGCGATCCTCTCCTTCTCTCCTTTAGCCCTGCGCGTGCCTATGGCAGCCTGTCACTCCAGATGAATGAAAAACTGTTGAATTAGTCAAGTTTTTCATTCAAGGAGTGTACACGCGCGTCGCGGAGTTAAGTTAAATTAGTTTGTGCAAATTTACACAGTGGTAAGTGATATTTAAATTGCTTATGTAGGCTTCTATCCCCATCAATGTCTAGGCCTACTTAAATTCAATTAAGTAGGTCGAAACAACTCCTCTAAAACACTATGCAAAACCATTATACTTTAAATCAAAAAGAAAATCAAAAGCCAAATCAAATTGCCGTCGGCAAAAAACCCTTTTAAATCACCCAATATAGCGAAAATTTTCCGCTCACCAAATACATACACACACTCACATCCATATTGCCGTGAGTTGCCTGGCACCAGTGCATATATGCATACATGCCTAAAATCATGTGACGCAGTCACAATGCCATACAAAACCACAAAATAATTGCCCACTCACTCTCGCCTACATAAACTCGCCATTAAAAAACAGCCGATCTACGTCACCATGACAACAACACCATCCTTTCTCACTCTCTCTATTATTTTTGTGTAAACTAGGGCGATTTTCTTCTCTCCTCCCACGCAATAGAGTCACGCGTGCCCGCTCTCTCTATAGTACTTAGGGCGATCCTCTCCTTCTCTCCTTTAGCCCTGCGCGTGCCTATGGCAGCCTGTCACTCCAGATGAATGAAAAACTGTTGAATTAGTCAAGTTTTTCATTCAAGGAGTGTACACGCGCGTCGCGGAGTTAAGTTAAATTAGTTTGTGCAAATTTACACAGTGGTAAGTGATATTTAAATTGCTTATGTAGGCTTCTATCCCCATCAATGTCTAGGCCTACTTAAATTCAATTAAGTAGGTCGAAACAACTCCTCTAAAACACTATGCAAAACCATTATACTTTAAATCAAAAAGAAAATCAAAAGCCAAATCAAATTGCCGTCGGCAAAAAACCCTTTTAAATCACCCAATATAGCGAAAATTTTCCGCTCACCAAATACATACACACACTCACATCCATATTGCCGTGAGTTGCCTGGCACCAGTGCATATATGCATACATGCCTAAAATCATGTGACGCAGTCACAATGCCATACAAAACCACAAAATAATTGCCCACTCACTCTCGCCTACATAAACTCGCCATTAAAAAACAGCCGATCTACGTCACCATGACAACAACACCATCCTTTCTCACTCTCTCTATTATTTTTGTGTAAACTAGGGCGATTTTCTTCTCTCCTCCCACGCAATAGAGTCACGCGTGCCCGCTCTCTCTATAGTACTTAGGGCGATCCTCTCCTTCTCTCCTTTAGCCCTGCGCGTGCCTATGGCAGCCTGTCACTCCAGATGAATGAAAAACTGTTGAATTAGTCAAGTTTTTCATTCAAGGAGTGTACACGCGCGTCGCGGAGTTAAGTTAAATTAGTTTGTGCAAATTTACACAGTGGTAAGTGATATTTAAATTGCTTATGTAGGCTTCTATCCCCATCAATGTCTAGGCCTACTTAAATTCAATTAAGTAGGTCGAAACAACTCCTCTAAAACACTATGCAAAACCATTATACTTTAAATCAAAAAGAAAATCAAAAGCCAAATCAAATTGCCGTCGGCAAAAAACCCTTTTAAATCACCCAATATAGCGAAAATTTTCCGCTCACCAAATACATACACACACTCACATCCATATTGCCGTGAGTTGCCTGGCACCAGTGCATATATGCATACATGCCTAAAATCATGTGACGCAGTCACAATGCCATACAAAACCACAAAATAATTGCCCACTCACTCTCGCCTACATAAACTCGCCATTAAAAAACAGCCGATCTACGTCACCATGACAACAACACCATCCTTTCTCACTCTCTCTATTATTTTTGTGTAAACTAGGGCGATTTTCTTCTCTCCTCCCACGCAATAGAGTCACGCGTGCCCGCTCTCTCTATAGTACTTAGGGCGATCCTCTCCTTCTCTCCTTTAGCCCTGCGCGTGCCTATGGCAGCCTGTCACTCCAGATGAATGAAAAACTGTTGAATTAGTCAAGTTTTTCATTCAAGGAGTGTACACGCGCGTCGCGGAGTTAAGTTAAATTAGTTTGTGCAAATTTACATAGTGGTAAGTGATATTTAAATTGCTTATGTAGGCTTCTATCCCCATCAATGTCTAGGCCTACTTAAATTCAATTAAGTAGGTCGAAACAACTCCTCTAAAACACTATGCAAAACCATTATACTTTAAATCAAAAAGAAAATCAAAAGCCAAATCAAATTGCCGTCGGCAAAAAACCCTTTTAAATCACCCAATATAGCGAAAATTTTCCGCTCACCAAATACATACACACACTCACATCCATATTGCCGTGAGTTGCCTGGCACCAGTGCATATATGCATACATGCCTAAAATCATGTGACGCAGTCACAATGCCATTGCCCACTCACTCTCGCCTACATAAACTCGCCATTAAAAAACAGCCGATCTACGTCACCATGACAACAACACCATCCTTTCTCACTCTCTCTATTATTTTTGTGTAAACTAGGGCGATTTTCTTCTCTCCTCCCACGCAATAGAGTCACGCGTGCCCGCTCTCTCTATAGTACTTAGGGCGATCCTCTCCTTCTCTCCTTTAGCCCTGCGCGTGCCTCTGCCCAGATGAATGAAAAACTGTTGAATTAGTCAAGTTTTTCATTCAAGGAGTGTACACGCGCGTCGCGGAGTTAAGTTAAATTAGTTTGTGCAAATTTACACAGTGGTAAGTGATATTTAAATTGCTTATGTAGGCTTCTATCCCCATCAATGTCTAGGCCTACTTAAATTCAATTAAGTAGGTCGAAACAACTCCTCTAAAACACTATGCAAAACCATTATACTTTAAATCAAAAAGAAAATCAAAAGCCAAATCAAATTGCCGTCGGCAAAAAACCCTTTTAAATCACCCAATATAGCGAAAATTTTCCGCTCACCAAATACATACACACACTCACATCCATATTGCCGTGAGTTGCCTGGCACCAGTGCATATATGCATACATGCCTAAAATCATGTGACGCAGTCACAATGCCATACAAAACCACAAAATAATTGCCCACTCACTCTCGCCTACATAAACTCGCCATTAAAAAACAGCCGATCTACGTCACCATGACAACAACACCATCCTTTCTCACTCTCTCTATTATTTTTGTGTAAACTAGGGCGATTTTCTTCTCTCCTCCCACGCAATAGAGTCACGCGTGCCCGCTCTCTCTATAGTACTTAGGGCGATCCTCTCCTTCTCTCCTTTAGCCCTGCGCGTGCCTAGGAGCCTGTCACTCAGATGAATGAAAAACTGTTGAATTAGTCAAGTTTTTCATTCAAGGAGTGTACACGCGCGTCGCGGAGTTAAGTTAAATTAGTTTGTGCAAATTTACACAGTGGTAAGTGATATTTAAATTGCTTATGTAGGCTTCTATCCCCATCAATGTCTAGGCCTACTTAAAATTCAATTAAGTAGGTCGAAACAACTCTAAAACACTATGCAAAACCATTATACTTTAAATCAAAAAGAAAATCAAAAGCCAAATCAAATTGCCGTCGGCAAAAAACCCTTTTAAATCACCCAATATAGCGAAAATTTTCCGCTCACCAAATACATACACACACTCACATCCATATTGCCGTGAGTTGCCTGGCACCAGTGCATATATGCATACATGCCTAAAATCATGTGACGCAGTCACAATCGCCATAAAATCAAAGCCATAAAAAACAGCCGATCTACGTCACCATGACAACAACACCATCCTTTCTCACTCTCTCTATTATTTTTGTGTAAACTAGGATTTTCTTCTCTCCTCCCACGCAATAGAGTCACGCGTGCCCGCTCTCTCTATAGTACTTAGGGCGATCCTCTCCTTCTCTCCTTTAGCCCTGCGCGTGCCTATGGCAGCCTGTCACTCCAGATGAATGAAAAACTGTTGAATTAGTCAAGTTTTTCATTCAAGGAGTGTACACGCGCGTCGCGGAGTTAAGTTAAATTAGTTTGTGCAAATTTACACAGTGGTAAGTGATATTTAAATTGCTTATGTAGGCTTCTATCCCCATCAATGTCTAGGCCTACTTAAATTCAATTAAGTAGGTCGAAACAACTCCTCTAAAACACTATGCAAAACCATTATACTTTAAATCAAAAAGAAAATCAAAAGCCAAATCAAATTGCCGTTGGCAAAAAACCCTTTTAAATCACCCAATATAGCGAAAATTTTCCGCTCACCAAATACATACACACACTCACATCCATATTGCCGTGAGTTGCCTGGCACCAGTGCATATATGCATACATGCCTAAAATCATGTGACGCAGTCACAATGCCATACAAAACCACAAAATAATTGCCCACTCACTCTCGCCTACATAAACTCGCCATTAAAAAACAGCCGATCTACGTCACCATGACGACAACACCATCCTTTCTCACTCTCTCTATTATTTTTGTGTAAACTAGGGCGATTTTCTTCTCTCCTCCCACGCAATAGAGTCACGCGTGCCCGCTCTCTCTATAGTACTTAGGGCGATCCTCTCCTTCTCTCCTTTAGCCCTGCGCGTGCCTATGGCAGCCTGTCACTCCAGATGAATGAAAAACTGTTGAATTAGTCAAGTTTTTCATTCAAGGAGTGTACACGCGCGTCGTGGAGTTAAGTTAAATTAGTTTGTGCAAATTTACACAGTGGTAAGTGATATTTAAATTGCTTATGTAGGCTTCTATCCCCATCAATGTCTAGGCCTACTTAAATTCAATTAAGTAGGTCGAAACAACTCCTCTAAAACACTATGCAAAACCATTATACTTTAAATCAAAAAGAAAATCAAAAGCCAAATCAAATTGCCGTCGGCAAAAAACCCTTTTAAATCACCCAATATAGCGAAAATTTTCCGCTCACCAAATACATACTCAATGTCTAGGCCTACTTAAATTCAA
This sequence comes from Drosophila pruinosa, assembly GCA_018150935.1. NCBI lineage: Eukaryota > Metazoa > Arthropoda > Insecta > Diptera > Drosophilidae > Drosophila > Drosophila pruinosa. The sequence continues at coordinate 2,060,339 of JAECWR010000197.1, read as the reverse complement.
TTAAGTAGGTCGAAACAACTCCTCTAAAACACTATGCAAAACCATTATACTTTAAATCAAAAAGAAAATCATAAGCCAAATCAAATTGCCGTCGGCAAAAAACCCTTTTACATCACCCAATATTGCGAAAATTTTCCGCCCACCAAATACATACACACACTCACATCCATATTGCCGTGAGTAGCCTGGCACTTGTGCATATTTGCTTACATGACTACTTACGTAGTCAGAATCCATAACAAATCGCCTCCCTTTTTGGTACCCGCCACTAAAACCCCCCTACATAAGGATATTGTCAGCGAGCCATAGACAGAGTAATAAAATACAACTGTGTACGCTCAAAGACATATACTATGAAGGGAACTGCCCACCCAAACACGCCAATGTTCATTCCTTTCACAAACGACATCTTCCGTGAACTATTCCAATAAAATCCACACACTGACTTAAGTAGTCAGAATCCATAACAAATCGCCTCCCTTTTTGGGACCCGCCACTAAAACCCCCCTACATAAGGATATTGTCAGCGAGCCATAGACAGAGTAATAAAATACAACTGTGTACGCTCAAAGACATATTCTATGAAGGGAACCGCCAATCTAAAATGCCAATGTCAAGTTTTTCACAAGACAAATCCTGTATGAACTATTCCAACTAATCCCAAAAAAAAACACTCATAATCAGAAAAATAAGTCGAAAACTAACCATCCCCTTGTTTGGATCTGCCATTAAAACACCTCTACATAAGAATATTAGTCAGCGAGCCATAGACAGAGTAAAAGCTTTGCAACTATGCACGCTCAATGACATATTCTATGAAGGAAAGTGCCAATCCAAAGAAGCCTACCTTCAACCTTCTCACAAGCCCAACCATCAGTAAACTATCCCAACTAATCCCAAAACACTGACTCGCATAGTCAGAATAAAAACCCAAACAAATCGCCCCCCTTTGGGGATCCGCCATTAAAACACCTCTCTACATAAGAATATTGTCAGCGAGCCAAAAACAGAGTATTAACAATGCAACTGTGTACGCTCAAAGACATGTCCTATGAAGGGAACTGCGTACCCAAACACGCCACAAGTTTCACAAGCCAAATTTTTGTGAACTATCCCAATTAACCCCAAACCCCGACTCACATAGCCAGAATTAAAAACCAGACCAAAATCCAAACTAAATCGCCCCCTTCTTGGGACTCGCCACTAAACCACCTCTACATAAGAATATTGTCAGCGAGCCATAGACAGAGTAATAAAATACAACTGTGTACGCTCAAAGACATGTTCTATGAAGGGAACTGCCAATCCAAAAAACGCCAATGTCAACCTTTTCACAAGCCAAATATTTTGTAAATCATCCCAACTAAACTCAAAACACTGACTCTCATAGTCAGAATCCAAAGCAAACCGCCCCCTATTAGGGACTCGCCACTAAAACGCCCCTATATAGGAATATTGTCAGCGAGCCATAGGCAGAGTATTAACAATGCACTCTGTGTACGCTCAAAGACATGTTCTATGAAGGAAACTGCCTACCCAATCACGCCACAAGTTTCACAAACCAAATTTTTGTGAACTAACACTGACTCACATAGCCCGAACAAAAATCCAGACCAAAATCCAAACTAAATCGCCCCCTTCTTGGGACCCGCCACTAAACCACCTATACATAAGAATACTGTCAGCGAGCCATAGACAGAGTAATGAAATACAACTGTGTACGCTCAAAGACATATTCTATGAAGGGAACTGCCAATCCAAAAAACGCCAATGTCAACCGTTTCACAAGCCAAATATTCCGTAAACCATCCCAACTAAAAAAAAACACTGACTCACAACTGCTTAGCCTGCCATCAAGATAGAACATAACACTAACCACTAACTACTAACAATTGCCATGCCATTCATACTTTATTATCTAAAGTACGCCAAATTTAAGCCATTACACCGCCCAAGCCATTTTCTGGGTCAGCCATTTACCACGTGGTCCACTTCGTTTGGCGCTTGTGGAGATTTGTATAATCAGACACCCAAAGCTGGCACCCCCAGTCTGATATACCTGCCATTTCATATGTGTCTTGCCATAGGCCAGCGCATATTAAAAAAAAAAAAAAAAAAAAAAAATCAGCAATTAAAGCAACAGCCCCGACTACAGCTAAAACAAGTGCATACAAAGACAACACTCATATACATGAGCAGCCATCATTGCACAAGGAATATAAAAGTAACAACGACTTAACAGTAACAATTTCCCCTCCAATCTTGCGCAGCAAAACTGCAGCAGCAACGAAAGTTAAAACGAACGCATACGCACAAAGTTCACATACACAGCTTCGTACAGGTCAACCACCGACAACTACGTATGACATTACGTTAGCAACAGCATCTTCCCCTTCAACTATGAAAAGCGCAACAGCCAATAACTTAACAGCAAAGGCAAACAGCAATAAAGACGGCATCTGTCTGCTATCTCTCTCAACACCGCTCTCCCATAAAACGGCCGTTACAGAGCCTAGCTTACAGTACACAGCTTATACTAACACAATTACAGCAACAGCAAAAGCAAACAGCAATAAGGACGGCAACTGTCTGCTATCTCTCTCAACACCGCTCTCTCATAAAACGGATGTTACAGAGCCTAGCCTACAGCATACAGCTTACACTTACACAATTACAGCAGCAGCCAACGAAAATAGCGGTGCTCATAAGCAACAGTGTTCTGCTCTGCAGTCACAGCAACTCAACGTTGAAGAAGCAATGGACTTTGGCTCTCCAGAGTCCACAGCTACAACAATGTCTAAAAGAAAACTTACTCCGTCTCCTCTACTCATCTCTGACTCTGAGACTATTATGCAATTGACTCCTTCAACTGCAAATGGCAATTGCAATAGTGATAATCAAGTGGAAACCTGGTTGACAGGTGTTCCCCCCTTTTGTCACACGAACTTCAAATGACTCTTTTAGCTGCTGAAGATCCAATCACCGCACACCAATCTCCTCTAAAAAGAAAAAGTATTGTAATGGAAGACGACTCACACGAGGACTTAGAATTTCCCCCTATTAGAACACCAGTATTCAAAAGTAATTTCGCAAAATCATTACATCAAGAAAAACGGCGACATATTAGCCAGCGACACAGCGAATTGCCTTCCACTCACACTTTACAAAAACGTAAAGAGACCTTCAGCGAACAGCAGCAACAACAACCTCAGCTGACTCAACAAAAAGAAAATCAACAACATCAACAGCTGAACCTCTCTATAGAACAACAGCTTCAAATAAAGAGTAAAGTTCCGCCACTCATTTTACCTATAGTTCCAGCAATTATGCCTCTATTAGACAAGCTGCAGAAAAACCCTGAAGTAGGTAAATTTAAAACTAAATCGTCTGCTAGTGGGGGGCTCCGCATTAACTTTGATGATTTGAGTTCATATAATGCTGCTCTTGAAATTCTCAATGAAGACGGAATCCAACTTCACACGCACCAAAAGCGTAGTGATAGGGGATTTCGCGTATTAATCCGCCACTTGCACCACAGCACACCATGCGACTGGCTGGCAGCCAAGCTAAAAGAAATAGGCTTAAACGCTCGCTACTTAAGAGCCATTAAACATCGCTTTACTAACAAACCACAAAACGTGTTCGAGGTGGAGCTTGATACTAAGTCGGATGGCACTCACGTTGAGATCCTTAACTTGAAAGAGTTGGGTAGTCAGACAATAGTAGTTGAGCAACAGGTCAAGCCTCGAGATCCAGCACAGTGTCACAGATGCCAAACATTCGGACACACGAAGAATTACTGTAGACGCCCCTTCATCTGCATGAAATGTGCAGGTGAGCATGCCACTACTGCTTGCCCCAAGCCCAGGCAGATAGAAGCTAAATGTGCCAATTGCGGAGGTGCTCATATCAGCAGCTATAAGGGCTGCTCAGCCTTTAAGGAGGCACGCCAACGGATGATATCCAATCGCACCACTGTCCAAGATGGGCCCAAAACATCTAGCCAAGACACACAGTTGCGCTCTAAAAGCCATAATTTACAACGTTTACAGTTGCGAATCCAGCCAGACTCCGCACTGAATACTTATAAAACTTATAGGACGTATAGTGATGCAGTGCGTGACAACAAGAGCCACTCAACTTCTAGCGGCCCAGCGGAGGAGCGCATGATAGGTATCCAACAGCGCCTGACAGAATTGCAGAAGTCTCCTCAACAACAGCAAGAAAGTAACCCAACACAGCAGAAGCACCGGCAGCCTCCTACCGAGGAGAGTCTGAGACAGCTTAGGCAAGCTGGCTCAACAGTTGTCCCCACATCGAAGGTGTCTTTCAAGATTCCTCGCAGGCGGGCCACCAGTAAGACCTCCCAATTCAGACCACGTAATCCGGCTCAAAAGCACCTAACGAGATTCCAACATAAACTTCGGCAAGAAAAGCTGTTGAATTCAGACTCCAAGTCCCCATTAGCAACAATAGAGCAGCCAACAACATCAGCTCCTGCTGCCAACTTCGATGGATTACGTCTGAATAGCCTCCAGCAGTCGCTCCTAGACCAGCAGAAACAACTTCAACAAGAGACTAACCTGCAGTTTGAAAGACCTAGGAACTCACTGTCGCAAATCCTTGAGCAAAACACAATGATGTTCAAAAGCATGGAAAAAAGAATTGATGGTTTATTTGATATTCTTTTTAAATTCATTTCTTTACAAAACGATACTAAAATAACTAACATATTAGAAAGCTCACCATTTGCACGCCACCAATACACAAATGAAGGCCTCTCCAGGGACTCAATAAAATGCACAGCCACTGACACTGCTAATGTATAGACACAATCCAGATAGAAGACCTCATTATCCCGCCGCAAATTCTCGTTCAAACGCTGACATCCCGATTATTGCTTCTCGCACATGCAGCCAGTACGGCGACTCTTTTAAAATCGCCTTCTGGAATGCGTGTGGTGTAAGCAACAAAATGTCCGAAATAGAGCTTTATATGAGACGCGAGCAAATCCAGATCATGATGTTAATTGAAACTCGGACTCTGCCAAATAGCAACATTTTGCAAGTTCCAGGATACACCACATACGCCGCTTCAAATCCTCAATCGAACAGAAAAGGAGGAGTGGCGATCCTAGTACGCTCTGATGTCAAACACGCTGCACTGCAACCCATTAGCGAAACGTTCCTCCAATGTGCACCAATTGCCATTCTACCTGCAAATAATAATAATAAAAAAGATATTATAATAATTGCACCAATTTATTGCCCTCCTTTAATAAGATGGTCTGCCGAACACTTTATTAAGCTCTTTAAGCATTTTGACTGCATCTCCGGCAGAACCATTTCCAGTTTCCTTCTCTGTGGGGACTGGAACGCAAAGCACTCATGGTGGGGCAACCCTCGTTCATGCCAGAGAGGTAAAGCATTGATTCATGCTGTACACTCATGTCCTCGTTATAAAGTGTTAGCCACGGGCGGAGCAACTCATTTTCCGTACGACAGTAGAAAGAATCCATCTGCTATCGACTTTGCCATATACTCTGGAATAAAAAGCACGCAACTCAAAATACATTCAAGTACCGATTTAGACTCAGATCACTTACCTCTTCGAATTGACTTAGCCACAGGCAGAGATCGACTCTACTATTCTGCACATAGTAACCAGCGCCTTCTTTCGAGAAACGCTAATCTTAGCGTATTTAAAGCCACTCTTGAGCAGAATATCCTCCTTAATACGGAAATAAACTCTGCCTTGGACATTGAAGACGCACTCGATATCCTGATGCGAAATATCCGTGAAGCGGCAACTAAAGCTTCAAGCAGCTGCACCCGTGGTCCCCATTTAAGACACCGGACTCACTCTCGACATGATTTTGACCTCGATGAACCGACCAGTAGACTTCTTGCGCACAAACAACAATGCAAACGTGTATTTATGGAAACACGTACTATGGATGCAAAACGACAATATAGGGCAGCGCAAAACTCATTTAAAAAGGCTCTCGTGCGTCTGAAAAACAATAATATAAACAAACAATTTGAAGGCATTAACACTCACGACAGATATATGATGCAAAAACTATGGAAGCTCACCAATAGAGTTAAAGTTCAGCCACATGCAAACTTCCCTTTAAAGTTTCTCCAATCTTCCAACGTCAATGTAGTCAATCCAATTGCTGCAAGGCAATTCTCTTGGTCGAAAACCACCTCTGAGAAGGCTGAGGTATTTGCCACCCATCTTGAAGATAGATTTAAAGCTGTCCTCTGTACATCGGAGAGCGAAAGGGCAGAAATACAGAATGGCTGGAGACGGAAAATGAACCAGGATCAGCAACTTGGTAATGCCAACGACCAAGCAATCCGACCAATATCTCTACTCGAACTACGACTTGAGATAGATGCACTGGATCCATCCAAGTCACCTGGTGAAGACAAAATGGATAATAAATTGATTAGACTGTTGCCTCAAAAAGCTCTGCTGTACATATTACTCATTTATAATTCCATCTTGAGATTAGGCCACTTTCCTAGCAAATGGAAGCACGCTGGTATATCCATGGTCCTTAAGCCTGGCAAATGCCCCTCAGAAGCAGAGTCTTATAGACCAATTAGCTTACTTTCTGGGCTTTCAAAAATCTTTGAGAAACTTCTCATGAAAAGATTATTTGAAATTGATGAGTTCGCTAAAGCTGTTCCCAGCCACCAGTTCGGCTTCAGGAAAGAACACGGCACAGAACAGCAACTGGCACGGGTCACACAGTTTATAATGAAGGCATACGAGCTTCGACAATTCTGTTCAGCAGTTTATATAGACATCTCAGAAGCATTTGATCGGGTTTGGCACGATGGGCTCCTGCATAAGTTAATCAAGTTAATTCCAATAAAACTATTTAAAGTAATTAATAGTTACCTGAAGGACAGAACTTTCGTGGTTAACTGCAATGACGGTGTCAAATCTAGGGTGGGGCACGTCTCTGCTGGAGTGCCGCAGGGCAGCGTGCTAGGTCCAATCCTATACACAATTTTCTCCTCAGACATGCCCCTGCCCTCGCTCATCCGACGCAGTCAATTCTCAGATCAGGCCACTATGCTACTCTCTACTTATGCAGATGACACTGTCATTATGAGCGCATCAAATTACGCAGGCGTTGCAATAAGAGAGAACGAGAGCTATCTTCGTCATTTCCAGAAGTGGGCCAACAAATGGGGCATCACAGTCAACACCAACAAAACGGCGCACGTTATGTACTCACTGAGAAACCTAGAAGATAGAAATAGAATTAGAACACCACAATTCAATTCTCAAGCAATTCCATCAAAAACGTCACATTCTTACCTTGGTGTGGTGCTAGACCGAAAGCTTACGCTCTGTCAGCACATTACACGACTCTGCGTTAAACTGAGGTCAAGAGCATCAAAAATAGAATGGCTAATTGGTCCCAACAGTCGACTGGCAAAAAGCTGCAAAGTTCTAATCATCAAACAACTTCTCACTCCAATTTGGCAATATGCACTAGCGGTCTGGGGGGCACTGGTCTCAAACATTCAACTCCTTCGGATCCAGCGTCTGCAAAACAAATTAATTCGAAAGGCACTGAAAGCATCATGGTTCACTCGAAATGAAACAATAAGAGCAACTTATCTGATTAAAACTGTTGAAGAATCCTTTGAATCAGCAAGTGAACGATTTGCCAAATCACTGGCTAGCCACGTTAACCCGGAGGCACGCAATATATTGATGCAGCCCTATGAACCACAGCGGCTTACTAGATCCAGATACTCCGATCAGTTGCTCCGACATATTCGGCCACTGCAGAGCCAGCAGCCGCAACAGCCCCATTTGCCAGTCCAATCTAGTAGCCGTAATCTGCAGCAAATCCAACGTCAAGAACTGTTATCAACTCTGCCAACACTTCTTCGTCTCGATGAAGAAGAACTGGCTAACCAGGAGGCAGCAAGATTAGCTGCATCCAACGCACGCCGACTCCTGCTTCCACGCAATCCACAGCCACCTGCTAGATTTGGAGAAATGCTCATAAATACATTCAGAAAACGGTATAGAGATGGTCTACTTACAAGGGAGCGTGCAGTGGAATTAGTCCAGGGCCAGCCACTAGCTATCCAACAAATCATCGTCCCAGACTATGCGCCATCAACAGATCAGCAGAATCCACCAATTAATGCATTGCAGACTAGCTCGCAGCCGACCGCTCCATCCCGAATGCCTGAGCTCTCATCTAGCAACCCTCAATTGCCTCTCCATCTGCAAGTCCGGCCTGAAAACGACGAAATTACAATTAGAAGTGGTTTGCAGCAAGTACGCAATATGTTGGAACGAATGGTGGACGACGAAAGTCCAGTAAATCAGCATACAGCTTTGAATACTTACCATCATAAATCGCATCCCATAGCTCCAACAGTTAGACTGCTGCTATTTAGTTGGTTTAGCGTGGCCAGCATGGTAAGCATACCAACGCCCAGTTCACTTCAGACATCTCTCTTCCAGGTTCCATTCAGAGCTATGGCCTACGTATCTCTGATCGCTGTAAGTCGACTTCCTCTCCGACGGCGTCCACCTAATAGAAGACGATTGTTATTCTGGTCATACCAACAATATGCTAGATTCACACTTACGATGTCAAGTAGAAGAGAGGGTGCTCTGCAACTACAGGCTCAGCGGCTCCCAGGCATCCGAAACGTGATGCCTGCAATGGAGTTTCCATTTGGGCCTCAGCCAGGTCGCCAGTCATCCTCTTCCTCTTCCACTACTCCAATTCGTTGCAGCTTGCCAAATGTGACTGCCCGGCATCGCCACTTACATTCTATGTGGCATCAACATGGCAGATCTACTACTTGGAGAGTGCGAGATTCCATTGAGAGTGGGCTGCCGACTTCCCATGCACATCAGCCTGGCAACAACCGAGCGCTGGAGCTGCTGTCTCACAACAGCTTACCAATTGTGGTTGTCCGGCGTCACCTATATGCAAATCCAGCGACGGCTTGGTGAACTCCTGCCCTCTGGCGTCCAATACGAATGGGCTCCAATCTATTCCGAGAGCGAATAAGTGGTTATCTGCAATTTAATATAGTTATCTTATTAGTTTTACTTTTATTTTTGATAAATACTTACTTGTCACTTTAAAAAATATGGCGGCGCAAATAAGGTGTAACCAGATACTCTTAGTAAATTAGTCCTACTGTATCAAAAGCAGTATTTAGTATCGAAATGTCTATTTAAGCGTTGCCACTTATGCTAATTGTTCTATGTTAGAGTTGCCATTTAATTTTATGTTACCGTCTAACAACACTAAATGTACAACGGCTGTTAAATGTCAAGCCCGCCTTTCTGCAATTCAAACTTATAGAGGTTGCTATGTAAAAGTAATATATATATAAGTTGATAATAAAGAATGCCTTCAGTTTGACACTGAAGGGCAAGTGTTGAAGATAAAAAAAGATAAAAAAAAAAAAAAAAAAAGTGTGAAACTTATTGCAAATAAAAAGTTTAAAATGTCGGCCTTGCGCGAAGGGCATGATTCTTCAAATGGATCTCCTTTATCGATCGGTCACGAATATAATATAGAAGCATGCTATATAATGCCAAGTGAATCCGAGTCGGACATCTCAGATGTGGACAACCGTAAACCAAATCCTCCAGTTCAGCCCAGCGCCGCCGTTGGATCAAAAACTCCACAAATCCCTACCAAGACAAAGGATGGAAAACCGACAAAATCCGTTTCTTTCGCAAAAGATGCCCTTCCTCCATCTGCAGCAAGAATAATCAAACCAAAGACGACTACCGACAAGGTAACGGCAAGTACAAAAGAAAAGACAAATGACCATAAAAATGGCACACGCAGACTATCACTCTCTTCAACCCTTGCCCCTAAAAGAAATACAAGCGCAAAAGGCGCTCCTACTTTCGCTCCATCAGCAATTAAAGCAACAGCCCCGACTACAGCTAAAACAAGTGCATACAAAGACAACACTCATATACATGAGCAGCCATCATTGCACAAGGAATATAAAAGTAACAACGACTTAACAGTAACAATTTCCCCTCCAATCTTGCGCAGCAAAACTGCAGCAGCAACGAAAGTTAAAACGAACGCATACGCACAAAGTTCACATACACAGCTTCGTACAGGTCAACCACCGACAACTACGTATGACATTACGTTAGCAACAGCATCTTCCCCTTCAACTATGAAAAGCGCAACAGCCAATAACTTAACAGCAAAGGCAAACAGCAATAAAGACGGCATCTGTCTGCTATCTCTCTCAACACCGCTCTCCCATAAAACGGCCGTTACAGAGCCTAGCTTACAGTACACAGCTTATACTAACACAATTACAGCAACAGCAAAAGCAAACAGCAATAAGGACGGCAACTGTCTGCTATCTCTCTCAACACCGCTCTCTCATAAAACGGATGTTACAGAGCCTAGCCTACAGCATACAGCTTACACTTACACAATTACAGCAGCAGCCAACGAAAATAGCGGTGCTCATAAGCAACAGTGTTCTGCTCTGCAGTCACAGCAACTCAACGTTGAAGAAGCAATGGACTTTGGCTCTCCAGAGTCCACAGCTACAACAATGTCTAAAAGAAAACTTACTCCGTCTCCTCTACTCATCTCTGACTCTGAGACTATTATGCAATTGACTCCTTCAACTGCAAATGGCAATTGCAATAGTGATAATCAAGTGGAAACCTGGTTGACAGGTGTTCCCCCCTTTTGTCACACGAACTTCAAATGACTCTTTTAGCTGCTGAAGATCCAATCACCGCACACCAATCTCCTCTAAAAAGAAAAAGTATTGTAATGGAAGACGACTCACACGAGGACTTAGAATTTCCCCCTATTAGAACACCAGTATTCAAAAGTAATTTCGCAAAATCATTACATCAAGAAAAACGGCGACATATTAGCCAGCGACACAGCGAATTGCCTTCCACTCACACTTTACAAAAACGTAAAGAGACCTTCAGCGAACAGCAGCAACAACAACCTCAGCTGACTCAACAAAAAGAAAATCAACAACATCAACAGCTGAACCTCTCTATAGAACAACAGCTTCAAATAAAGAGTAAAGTTCCGCCACTCATTTTACCTATAGTTCCAGCAATTATGCCTCTATTAGACAAGCTGCAGAAAAACCCTGAAGTAGGTAAATTTAAAACTAAATCGTCTGCTAGTGGGGGGCTCCGCATTAACTTTGATGATTTGAGTTCATATAATGCTGCTCTTGAAATTCTCAATGAAGACGGAATCCAACTTCACACGCACCAAAAGCGTAGTGATAGGGGATTTCGCGTATTAATCCGCCACTTGCACCACAGCACACCATGCGACTGGCTGGCAGCCAAGCTAAAAGAAATAGGCTTAAACGCTCGCTACTTAAGAGCCATTAAACATCGCTTTACTAACAAACCACAAAACGTGTTCGAGGTGGAGCTTGATACTAAGTCGGATGGCACTCACGTTGAGATCCTTAACTTGAAAGAGTTGGGTAGTCAGACAATAGTAGTTGAGCAACAGGTCAAGCCTCGAGATCCAGCACAGTGTCACAGATGCCAAACATTCGGACACACGAAGAATTACTGTAGACGCCCCTTCATCTGCATGAAATGTGCAGGTGAGCATGCCACTACTGCTTGCCCCAAGCCCAGGCAGATAGAAGCTAAATGTGCCAATTGCGGAGGTGCTCATATCAGCAGCTATAAGGGCTGCTCAGCCTTTAAGGAGGCACGCCAACGGATGATATCCAATCGCACCACTGTCCAAGATGGGCCCAAAACATCTAGCCAAGACACACAGTTGCGCTCTAAAAGCCATAATTTACAACGTTTACAGTTGCGAATCCAGCCAGACTCCGCACTGAATACTTATAAAACTTATAGGACGTATAGTGATGCAGTGCGTGACAACAAGAGCCACTCAACTTCTAGCGGCCCAGCGGAGGAGCGCATGATAGGTATCCAACAGCGCCTGACAGAATTGCAGAAGTCTCCTCAACAACAGCAAGAAAGTAACCCAACACAGCAGAAGCACCGGCAGCCTCCTACCGAGGAGAGTCTGAGACAGCTTAGGCAAGCTGGCTCAACAGTTGTCCCCACATCGAAGGTGTCTTTCAAGATTCCTCGCAGGCGGGCCACCAGTAAGACCTCCCAATTCAGACCACGTAATCCGGCTCAAAAGCACCTAACGAGATTCCAACATAAACTTCGGCAAGAAAAGCTGTTGAATTCAGACTCCAAGTCCCCATTAGCAACAATAGAGCAGCCAACAACATCAGCTCCTGCTGCCAACTTCGATGGATTACGTCTGAATAGCCTCCAGCAGTCGCTCCTAGACCAGCAGAAACAACTTCAACAAGAGACTAACCTGCAGTTTGAAAGACCTAGGAACTCACTGTCGCAAATCCTTGAGCAAAACACAATGATGTTCAAAAGCATGGAAAAAAGAATTGATGGTTTATTTGATATTCTTTTTAAATTCATTTCTTTACAAAACGATACTAAAATAACTAACATATTAGAAAGCTCACCATTTGCACGCCACCAATACACAAATGAAGGCCTCTCCAGGGACTCAATAAAATGCACAGCCACTGACACTGCTAATGTATAGACACAATCCAGATAGAAGACCTCATTATCCCGCCGCAAATTCTCGTTCAAACGCTGACATCCCGATTATTGCTTCTCGCACATGCAGCCAGTACGGCGACTCTTTTAAAATCGCCTTCTGGAATGCGTGTGGTGTAAGCAACAAAATGTCCGAAATAGAGCTTTATATGAGACGCGAGCAAATCCAGATCATGATGTTAATTGAAACTCGGACTCTGCCAAATAGCAACATTTTGCAAGTTCCAGGATACACCACATACGCCGCTTCAAATCCTCAATCGAACAGAAAAGGAGGAGTGGCGATCCTAGTACGCTCTGATGTCAAACACGCTGCACTGCAACCCATTAGCGAAACGTTCCTCCAATGTGCACCAATTGCCATTCTACCTGCAAATAATAATAATAAAAAAGATATTATAATAATTGCACCAATTTATTGCCCTCCTTTAATAAGATGGTCTGCCGAACACTTTATTAAGCTCTTTAAGCATTTTGACTGCATCTCCGGCAGAACCATTTCCAGTTTCCTTCTCTGTGGGGACTGGAACGCAAAGCACTCATGGTGGGGCAACCCTCGTTCATGCCAGAGAGGTAAAGCATTGATTCATGCTGTACACTCATGTCCTCGTTATAAAGTGTTAGCCACGGGCGGAGCAACTCATTTTCCGTACGACAGTAGAAAGAATCCATCTGCTATCGACTTTGCCATATACTCTGGAATAAAAAGCACGCAACTCAAAATACATTCAAGTACCGATTTAGACTCAGATCACTTACCTCTTCGAATTGACTTAGCCACAGGCAGAGATCGACTCTACTATTCTGCACATAGTAACCAGCGCCTTCTTTCGAGAAACGCTAATCTTAGCGTATTTAAAGCCACTCTTGAGCAGAATATCCTCCTTAATACGGAAATAAACTCTGCCTTGGACATTGAAGACGCACTCGATATCCTGATGCGAAATATCCGTGAAGCGGCAACTAAAGCTTCAAGCAGCTGCACCCGTGGTCCCCATTTAAGACACCGGACTCACTCTCGACATGATTTTGACCTCGATGAACCGACCAGTAGACTTCTTGCGCACAAACAACAATGCAAACGTGTATTTATGGAAACACGTACTATGGATGCAAAACGACAATATAGGGCAGCGCAAAACTCATTTAAAAAGGCTCTCGTGCGTCTGAAAAACAATAATATAAACAAACAATTTGAAGGCATTAACACTCACGACAGATATATGATGCAAAAACTATGGAAGCTCACCAATAGAGTTAAAGTTCAGCCACATGCAAACTTCCCTTTAAAGTTTCTCCAATCTTCCAACGTCAATGTAGTCAATCCAATTGCTGCAAGGCAATTCTCTTGGTCGAAAACCACCTCTGAGAAGGCTGAGGTATTTGCCACCCATCTTGAAGATAGATTTAAAGCTGTCCTCTGTACATCGGAGAGCGAAAGGGCAGAAATACAGAATGGCTGGAGACGGAAAATGAACCAGGATCAGCAACTTGGTAATGCCAACGACCAAGCAATCCGACCAATATCTCTACTCGAACTACGACTTGAGATAGATGCACTGGATCCATCCAAGTCACCTGGTGAAGACAAAATGGATAATAAATTGATTAGACTGTTGCCTCAAAAAGCTCTGCTGTACATATTACTCATTTATAATTCCATCTTGAGATTAGGCCACTTTCCTAGCAAATGGAAGCACGCTGGTATATCCATGGTCCTTAAGCCTGGCAAATGCCCCTCAGAAGCAGAGTCTTATAGACCAATTAGCTTACTTTCTGGGCTTTCAAAAATCTTTGAGAAACTTCTCATGAAAAGATTATTTGAAATTGATGAGTTCGCTAAAGCTGTTCCCAGCCACCAGTTCGGCTTCAGGAAAGAACACGGCACAGAACAGCAACTGGCACGGGTCACACAGTTTATAATGAAGGCATACGAGCTTCGACAATTCTGTTCAGCAGTTTATATAGACATCTCAGAAGCATTTGATCGGGTTTGGCACGATGGGCTCCTGCATAAGTTAATCAAGTTAATTCCAATAAAACTATTTAAAGTAATTAATAGTTACCTGAAGGACAGAACTTTCGTGGTTAACTGCAATGACGGTGTCAAATCTAGGGTGGGGCACGTCTCTGCTGGAGTGCCGCAGGGCAGCGTGCTAGGTCCAATCCTATACACAATTTTCTCCTCAGACATGCCCCTGCCCTCGCTCATCCGACGCAGTCAATTCTCAGATCAGGCCACTATGCTACTCTCTACTTATGCAGATGACACTGTCATTATGAGCGCATCAAATTACGCAGGCGTTGCAATAAGAGAGAACGAGAGCTATCTTCGTCATTTCCAGAAGTGGGCCAACAAATGGGGCATCACAGTCAACACCAACAAAACGGCGCACGTTATGTACTCACTGAGAAACCTAGAAGATAGAAATAGAATTAGAACACCACAATTCAATTCTCAAGCAATTCCATCAAAAACGTCACATTCTTACCTTGGTGTGGTGCTAGACCGAAAGCTTACGCTCTGTCAGCACATTACACGACTCTGCGTTAAACTGAGGTCAAGAGCATCAAAAATAGAATGGCTAATTGGTCCCAACAGTCGACTGGCAAAAAGCTGCAAAGTTCTAATCATCAAACAACTTCTCACTCCAATTTGGCAATATGCACTAGCGGTCTGGGGGGCACTGGTCTCAAACATTCAACTCCTTCGGATCCAGCGTCTGCAAAACAAATTAATTCGAAAGGCACTGAAAGCATCATGGTTCACTCGAAATGAAACAATAAGAGCAACTTATCTGATTAAAACTGTTGAAGAATCCTTTGAATCAGCAAGTGAACGATTTGCCAAATCACTGGCTAGCCACGTTAACCCGGAGGCACGCAATATATTGATGCAGCCCTATGAACCACAGCGGCTTACTAGATCCAGATACTCCGATCAGTTGCTCCGACATATTCGGCCACTGCAGAGCCAGCAGCCGCAACAGCCCCATTTGCCAGTCCAATCTAGTAGCCGTAATCTGCAGCAAATCCAACGTCAAGAACTGTTATCAACTCTGCCAACACTTCTTCGTCTCGATGAAGAAGAACTGGCTAACCAGGAGGCAGCAAGATTAGCTGCATCCAACGCACGCCGACTCCTGCTTCCACGCAATCCACAGCCACCTGCTAGATTTGGAGAAATGCTCATAAATACATTCAGAAAACGGTATAGAGATGGTCTACTTACAAGGGAGCGTGCAGTGGAATTAGTCCAGGGCCAGCCACTAGCTATCCAACAAATCATCGTCCCAGACTATGCGCCATCAACAGATCAGCAGAATCCACCAATTAATGCATTGCAGACTAGCTCGCAGCCGACCGCTCCATCCCGAATGCCTGAGCTCTCATCTAGCAACCCTCAATTGCCTCTCCATCTGCAAGTCCGGCCTGAAAACGACGAAATTACAATTAGAAGTGGTTTGCAGCAAGTACGCAATATGTTGGAACGAATGGTGGACGACGAAAGTCCAGTAAATCAGCATACAGCTTTGAATACTTACCATCATAAATCGCATCCCATAGCTCCAACAGTTAGACTGCTGCTATTTAGTTGGTTTAGCGTGGCCAGCATGGTAAGCATACCAACGCCCAGTTCACTTCAGACATCTCTCTTCCAGGTTCCATTCAGAGCTATGGCCTACGTATCTCTGATCGCTGTAAGTCGACTTCCTCTCCGACGGCGTCCACCTAATAGAAGACGATTGTTATTCTGGTCATACCAACAATATGCTAGATTCACACTTACGATGTCAAGTAGAAGAGAGGGTGCTCTGCAACTACAGGCTCAGCGGCTCCCAGGCATCCGAAACGTGATGCCTGCAATGGAGTTTCCATTTGGGCCTCAGCCAGGTCGCCAGTCATCCTCTTCCTCTTCCACTACTCCAATTCGTTGCAGCTTGCCAAATGTGACTGCCCGGCATCGCCACTTACATTCTATGTGGCATCAACATGGCAGATCTACTACTTGGAGAGTGCGAGATTCCATTGAGAGTGGGCTGCCGACTTCCCATGCACATCAGCCTGGCAACAACCGAGCGCTGGAGCTGCTGTCTCACAACAGCTTACCAATTGTGGTTGTCCGGCGTCACCTATATGCAAATCCAGCGACGGCTTGGTGAACTCCTGCCCTCTGGCGTCCAATACGAATGGGCTCCAATCTATTCCGAGAGCGAATAAGTGGTTATCTGCAATTTAATATAGTTATCTTATTAGTTTTACTTTTATTTTTGATAAATACTTACTTGTCACTTTAAAAAATATGGCGGCGCAAATAAGGTGTAACCAGATACTCTTAGTAAATTAGTCCTACTGTATCAAAAGCAGTATTTAGTATCGAAATGTCTATTTAAGCGTTGCCACTTATGCTAATTGTTCTATGTTAGAGTTGCCATTTAATTTTATGTTACCGTCTAACAACACTAAATGTACAACGGCTGTTAAATGTCAAGCCCGCCTTTCTGCAATTCAAACTTATAGAGGTTGCTATGTAAAAGTAATATATATATAAGTTGATAATAAAGAATGCCTTCAGTTTGACACTGAAGGGCAAGTGTTGAAGATAAAAAGGGCAAAAGTAAAAAAAAAAAAAAAAAAAAAGTGTGAAACTTATTGCAAATAAAAAGTTTAAAATGTCGGCCTTGCGCGAAGGGCATGATTCTTCAAATGGATCTCCTTTATCGATCGGTCACGAATATAATATAGAAGCATGCTATATAATGCCAAGTGAATCCGAGTCGGACATCTCAGATGTGGACAACCGTAAACCAAATCCTCCAGTTCAGCCCAGTGCCGCCGTTGGATCAAAAACTCCACAAATCCCTACCAAGACAAAGGATGGAAAACCGACAAAATCCGTTTCTTTCGCAAAAGATGCCCTTCCTCCATCTGCAGCAAGAATAATCAAACCAAAGACGACTACCGACAAGGTAACGGCAAGTACAAAAGAAAAGACAAATGACCATAAAAATGGCACACGCAGACTATCACTCTCTTCAACCCTTGCCCCTAAAAGAAATACAAGCGCAAAAGGCGCTCCTACTTTCGCTCCATCAGCAATTAAAGCAACAGCCCCGACTACAGCTAAAACAAGTGCATACAAAGACAACACTCATATACATGAGCAGCCATCATTGCACAAGGAATATAAAAGTAACAACGACTTAACAGTAACAATTTCCCCTCCAATCTTGCGCAGCAAAACTGCAGCAGCAACGAAAGTTAAAACGAACGCATACGCACAAAGTTCACATACACAGCTTCGTACAGGTCAACCACCGACAACTACGTATGACATTACGTTAGCAACAGCATCTTCCCCTTCAACTATGAAAAGCGCAACAGCCAATAACTTAACAGCAAAGGCAAACAGCAATAAAGACGGCATCTGTCTGCTATCTCTCTCAACACCGCTCTCCCATAAAACGGCCGTTACAGAGCCTAGCTTACAGTACACAGCTTATACTAACACAATTACAGCAACAGCAAAAGCAAACAGCAATAAGGACGGCAACTGTCTGCTATCTCTCTCAACACCGCTCTCTCATAAAACGGATGTTACAGAGCCTAGCCTACAGCATACAGCTTACACTTACACAATTACAGCAGCAGCCAACGAAAATAGCGGTGCTCATAAGCAACAGTGTTCTGCTCTGCAGTCACAGCAACTCAACGTTGAAGAAGCAATGGACTTTGGCTCTCCAGAGTCCACAGCTACAACAATGTCTAAAAGAAAACTTACTCCGTCTCCTCTACTCATCTCTGACTCTGAGACTATTATGCAATTGACTCCTTCAACTGCAAATGGCAATTGCAATAGTGATAATCAAGTGGAAACCTGGTTGACAGGTGTTCCCCCCTTTTGTCACACGAACTTCAAATGACTCTTTTAGCTGCTGAAGATCCAATCACCGCACACCAATCTCCTCTAAAAAGAAAAAGTATTGTAATGGAAGACGACTCACACGAGGACTTAGAATTTCCCCCTATTAGAACACCAGTATTCAAAAGTAATTTCGCAAAATCATTACATCAAGAAAAACGGCGACATATTAGCCAGCGACACAGCGAATTGCCTTCCACTCACACTTTACAAAAACGTAAAGAGACCTTCAGCGAACAGCAGCAACAACAACCTCAGCTGACTCAACAAAAAGAAAATCAACAACATCAACAGCTGAACCTCTCTATAGAACAACAGCTTCAAATAAAGAGTAAAGTTCCGCCACTCATTTTACCTATAGTTCCAGCAATTATGCCTCTATTAGACAAGCTGCAGAAAAACCCTGAAGTAGGTAAATTTAAAACTAAATCGTCTGCTAGTGGGGGCTCCGCATTAACTTTGATGATTTGAGTTCATATAATGCTGCTCTTGAAATTCTCAATGAAGACGGAATCCAACTTCACACGCACCAAAAGCGTAGTGATAGGGGATTTCGCGTATTAATCCGCCACTTGCACCACAGCACACCATGCGACTGGCTGGCAGCCAAGCTAAAAGAAATAGGCTTAAACGCTCGCTACTTAAGAGCCATTAAACATCGCTTTACTAACAAACCACAAAACGTGTTCGAGGTGGAGCTTGATACTAAGTCGGATGGCACTCACGTTGAGATCCTTAACTTGAAAGAGTTGGGTAGTCAGACAATAGTAGTTGAGCAACAGGTCAAGCCTCGAGATCCAGCACAGTGTCACAGATGCCAAACATTCGGACACACGAAGAATTACTGTAGACGCCCCTTCATCTGCATGAAATGTGCAGGTGAGCATGCCACTACTGCTTGCCCCAAGCCCAGGCAGATAGAAGCTAAATGTGCCAATTGCGGAGGTGCTCATATCAGCAGCTATAAGGGCTGCTCAGCCTTTAAGGAGGCACGCCAACGGATGATATCCAATCGCACCACTGTCCAAGATGGGCCCAAAACATCTAGCCAAGACACACAGTTGCGCTCTAAAAGCCATAATTTACAACGTTTACAGTTGCGAATCCAGCCAGACTCCGCACTGAATACTTATAAAACTTATAGGACGTATAGTGATGCAGTGCGTGACAACAAGAGCCACTCAACTTCTAGCGGCCCAGCGGAGGAGCGCATGATAGGTATCCAACAGCGCCTGACAGAATTGCAGAAGTCTCCTCAACAACAGCAAGAAAGTAACCCAACACAGCAGAAGCACCGGCAGCCTCCTACCGAGGAGAGTCTGAGACAGCTTAGGCAAGCTGGCTCAACAGTTGTCCCCACATCGAAGGTGTCTTTCAAGATTCCTCGCAGGCGGGCCACCAGTAAGACCTCCCAATTCAGACCACGTAATCCGGCTCAAAAGCACCTAACGAGATTCCAACATAAACTTCGGCAAGAAAAGCTGTTGAATTCAGACTCCAAGTCCCCATTAGCAACAATAGAGCAGCCAACAACATCAGCTCCTGCTGCCAACTTCGATGGATTACGTCTGAATAGCCTCCAGCAGTCGCTCCTAGACCAGCAGAAACAACTTCAACAAGAGACTAACCTGCAGTTTGAAAGACCTAGGAACTCACTGTCGCAAATCCTTGAGCAAAACACAATGATGTTCAAAAGCATGGAAAAAAGAATTGATGGTTTATTTGATATTCTTTTTAAATTCATTTCTTTACAAAACGATACTAAAATAACTAACATATTAGAAAGCTCACCATTTGCACGCCACCAATACACAAATGAAGGCCTCTCCAGGGACTCAATAAAATGCACAGCCACTGACACTGCTAATGTATAGACACAATCCAGATAGAAGACCTCATTATCCCGCCGCAAATTCTCGTTCAAACGCTGACATCCCGATTATTGCTTCTCGCACATGCAGCCAGTACGGCGACTCTTTTAAAATCGCCTTCTGGAATGCGTGTGGTGTAAGCAACAAAATGTCCGAAATAGAGCTTTATATGAGACGCGAGCAAATCCAGATCATGATGTTAATTGAAACTCGGACTCTGCCAAAT
This sequence comes from Drosophila pruinosa, assembly GCA_018150935.1. Taxonomy (NCBI): domain Eukaryota; kingdom Metazoa; phylum Arthropoda; class Insecta; order Diptera; family Drosophilidae; genus Drosophila; species Drosophila pruinosa. The sequence goes on along the minus strand of JAECWR010000197.1, from coordinate 2,039,665 downwards.
AGCAACATTTTGCAAGTTCCAGGATACACCACATACGCCGCTTCAAATCCTCAATCGAACAGAAAAGGAGGAGTGGCGATCCTAGTACGCTCTGATGTCAAACACGCTGCACTGCAACCCATTAGCGAAACGTTCCTCCAATGTGCACCAATTGCCATTCTACCTGCAAATAATAATAATAAAAAAGATATTATAATAATTGCACCAATTTATTGCCCTCCTTTAATAAGATGGTCTGCCGAACACTTTATTAAGCTCTTTAAGCATTTTGACTGCATCTCCGGCAGAACCATTTCCAGTTTCCTTCTCTGTGGGGACTGGAACGCAAAGCACTCATGGTGGGGCAACCCTCGTTCATGCCAGAGAGGTAAAGCATTGATTCATGCTGTACACTCATGTCCTCGTTATAAAGTGTTAGCCACGGGCGGAGCAACTCATTTTCCGTACGACAGTAGAAAGAATCCATCTGCTATCGACTTTGCCATATACTCTGGAATAAAAAGCACGCAACTCAAAATACATTCAAGTACCGATTTAGACTCAGATCACTTACCTCTTCGAATTGACTTAGCCACAGGCAGAGATCGACTCTACTATTCTGCACATAGTAACCAGCGCCTTCTTTCGAGAAACGCTAATCTTAGCGTATTTAAAGCCACTCTTGAGCAGAATATCCTCCTTAATACGGAAATAAACTCTGCCTTGGACATTGAAGACGCACTCGATATCCTGATGCGAAATATCCGTGAAGCGGCAACTAAAGCTTCAAGCAGCTGCACCCGTGGTCCCCATTTAAGACACCGGACTCACTCTCGACATGATTTTGACCTCGATGAACCGACCAGTAGACTTCTTGCGCACAAACAACAATGCAAACGTGTATTTATGGAAACACGTACTATGGATGCAAAACGACAATATAGGGCAGCGCAAAACTCATTTAAAAAGGCTCTCGTGCGTCTGAAAAACAATAATATAAACAAACAATTTGAAGGCATTAACACTCACGACAGATATATGATGCAAAAACTATGGAAGCTCACCAATAGAGTTAAAGTTCAGCCACATGCAAACTTCCCTTTAAAGTTTCTCCAATCTTCCAACGTCAATGTAGTCAATCCAATTGCTGCAAGGCAATTCTCTTGGTCGAAAACCACCTCTGAGAAGGCTGAGGTATTTGCCACCCATCTTGAAGATAGATTTAAAGCTGTCCTCTGTACATCGGAGAGCGAAAGGGCAGAAATACAGAATGGCTGGAGACGGAAAATGAACCAGGATCAGCAACTTGGTAATGCCAACGACCAAGCAATCCGACCAATATCTCTACTCGAACTACGACTTGAGATAGATGCACTGGATCCATCCAAGTCACCTGGTGAAGACAAAATGGATAATAAATTGATTAGACTGTTGCCTCAAAAAGCTCTGCTGTACATATTACTCATTTATAATTCCATCTTGAGATTAGGCCACTTTCCTAGCAAATGGAAGCACGCTGGTATATCCATGGTCCTTAAGCCTGGCAAATGCCCCTCAGAAGCAGAGTCTTATAGACCAATTAGCTTACTTTCTGGGCTTTCAAAAATCTTTGAGAAACTTCTCATGAAAAGATTATTTGAAATTGATGAGTTCGCTAAAGCTGTTCCCAGCCACCAGTTCGGCTTCAGGAAAGAACACGGCACAGAACAGCAACTGGCACGGGTCACACAGTTTATAATGAAGGCATACGAGCTTCGACAATTCTGTTCAGCAGTTTATATAGACATCTCAGAAGCATTTGATCGGGTTTGGCACGATGGGCTCCTGCATAAGTTAATCAAGTTAATTCCAATAAAACTATTTAAAGTAATTAATAGTTACCTGAAGGACAGAACTTTCGTGGTTAACTGCAATGACGGTGTCAAATCTAGGGTGGGGCACGTCTCTGCTGGAGTGCCGCAGGGCAGCGTGCTAGGTCCAATCCTATACACAATTTTCTCCTCAGACATGCCCCTGCCCTCGCTCATCCGACGCAGTCAATTCTCAGATCAGGCCACTATGCTACTCTCTACTTATGCAGATGACACTGTCATTATGAGCGCATCAAATTACGCAGGCGTTGCAATAAGAGAGAACGAGAGCTATCTTCGTCATTTCCAGAAGTGGGCCAACAAATGGGGCATCACAGTCAACACCAACAAAACGGCGCACGTTATGTACTCACTGAGAAACCTAGAAGATAGAAATAGAATTAGAACACCACAATTCAATTCTCAAGCAATTCCATCAAAAACGTCACATTCTTACCTTGGTGTGGTGCTAGACCGAAAGCTTACGCTCTGTCAGCACATTACACGACTCTGCGTTAAACTGAGGTCAAGAGCATCAAAAATAGAATGGCTAATTGGTCCCAACAGTCGACTGGCAAAAAGCTGCAAAGTTCTAATCATCAAACAACTTCTCACTCCAATTTGGCAATATGCACTAGCGGTCTGGGGGGCACTGGTCTCAAACATTCAACTCCTTCGGATCCAGCGTCTGCAAAACAAATTAATTCGAAAGGCACTGAAAGCATCATGGTTCACTCGAAATGAAACAATAAGAGCAACTTATCTGATTAAAACTGTTGAAGAATCCTTTGAATCAGCAAGTGAACGATTTGCCAAATCACTGGCTAGCCACGTTAACCCGGAGGCACGCAATATATTGATGCAGCCCTATGAACCACAGCGGCTTACTAGATCCAGATACTCCGATCAGTTGCTCCGACATATTCGGCCACTGCAGAGCCAGCAGCCGCAACAGCCCCATTTGCCAGTCCAATCTAGTAGCCGTAATCTGCAGCAAATCCAACGTCAAGAACTGTTATCAACTCTGCCAACACTTCTTCGTCTCGATGAAGAAGAACTGGCTAACCAGGAGGCAGCAAGATTAGCTGCATCCAACGCACGCCGACTCCTGCTTCCACGCAATCCACAGCCACCTGCTAGATTTGGAGAAATGCTCATAAATACATTCAGAAAACGGTATAGAGATGGTCTACTTACAAGGGAGCGTGCAGTGGAATTAGTCCAGGGCCAGCCACTAGCTATCCAACAAATCATCGTCCCAGACTATGCGCCATCAACAGATCAGCAGAATCCACCAATTAATGCATTGCAGACTAGCTCGCAGCCGACCGCTCCATCCCGAATGCCTGAGCTCTCATCTAGCAACCCTCAATTGCCTCTCCATCTGCAAGTCCGGCCTGAAAACGACGAAATTACAATTAGAAGTGGTTTGCAGCAAGTACGCAATATGTTGGAACGAATGGTGGACGACGAAAGTCCAGTAAATCAGCATACAGCTTTGAATACTTACCATCATAAATCGCATCCCATAGCTCCAACAGTTAGACTGCTGCTATTTAGTTGGTTTAGCGTGGCCAGCATGGTAAGCATACCAACGCCCAGTTCACTTCAGACATCTCTCTTCCAGGTTCCATTCAGAGCTATGGCCTACGTATCTCTGATCGCTGTAAGTCGACTTCCTCTCCGACGGCGTCCACCTAATAGAAGACGATTGTTATTCTGGTCATACCAACAATATGCTAGATTCACACTTACGATGTCAAGTAGAAGAGAGGGTGCTCTGCAACTACAGGCTCAGCGGCTCCCAGGCATCCGAAACGTGATGCCTGCAATGGAGTTTCCATTTGGGCCTCAGCCAGGTCGCCAGTCATCCTCTTCCTCTTCCACTACTCCAATTCGTTGCAGCTTGCCAAATGTGACTGCCCGGCATCGCCACTTACATTCTATGTGGCATCAACATGGCAGATCTACTACTTGGAGAGTGCGAGATTCCATTGAGAGTGGGCTGCCGACTTCCCATGCACATCAGCCTGGCAACAACCGAGCGCTGGAGCTGCTGTCTCACAACAGCTTACCAATTGTGGTTGTCCGGCGTCACCTATATGCAAATCCAGCGACGGCTTGGTGAACTCCTGCCCTCTGGCGTCCAATACGAATGGGCTCCAATCTATTCCGAGAGCGAATAAGTGGTTATCTGCAATTTAATATAGTTATCTTATTAGTTTTACTTTTATTTTTGATAAATACTTACTTGTCACTTTAAAAAATATGGCGGCGCAAATAAGGTGTAACCAGATACTCTTAGTAAATTAGTCCTACTGTATCAAAAGCAGTATTTAGTATCGAAATGTCTATTTAAGCGTTGCCACTTATGCTAATTGTTCTATGTTAGAGTTGCCATTTAATTTTATGTTACCGTCTAACAACACTAAATGTACAACGGCTGTTAAATGTCAAGCCCGCCTTTCTGCAATTCAAACTTATAGAGGTTGCTATGTAAAAGTAATATATATATAAGTTGATAATAAAGAATGCCTTCAGTTTGACACTGAAGGGCAAGTGTTGAAGATAAAAAAAAAAAAAATAAATAAACAAACAAACATAAGGTAGTCAGATATACAAACAAATAGACAAGATAGTTAAATATATAGACAGAAAAACAGATATGTAGATAAACAGGCAAACAGACAGACGAACGGACAGACAGTTAAAAAGATAGACAGACTATTAAATAAATAAACAAACAAACAGATAGACAAACAAACAGGCAGTTAGGTAGTCAGATATACAGACAAACAGGCAAGACAGTCAAACAGATGAATAGCCAAAAAGAAACAGACAGACATACGGACAGACAGTCAAATAAATAGGCAGGCAATCAGATAAGCAGATAGACAGGTAAACAGACAGACAAATGGACAAACAAACAGACACATAGGCAGATAGGTAAACAAATATACAGATAGACAAACAAGACAGTTAAACAATTAAGCAGATAGACATTTATACCCAATAATATGCTACTTGATATAGATGAAGCCAAAGAATCTGCACTCCAGTAGATAGTAATCCAAAACACATATACTCTAATAATATATTATGCCAAGTCATATATACTAGTTACCACTCTTATACACTTGCCAAAGTGCAAACTAAACCACATATACCCTAGCGGTACACCAAACCACATCATATATATGCAGTGGTATTGCAATTTGACAATTTCCACTCCTATATACTTGCCAGAAAATAAGCAAAAACATTCATACTTTAGTGGATACTGGTTCAAATCACACATACCCTAGTGGAATAGTATGTGTATCAGTTACCACTCTTAAAAAACTGTTGAAAAGTAAGCCAAACCACATATATTAGTGGTACACCAAACCATACCATATATATGCAGTGGTATTGCAATACGACAGTTACCACTCCTATATACTTGCCAGAAAATAAGCCAAAAACATACATACCTTAATAGATAATAAACCAACTCACATGCTCTGAACAGAAAGGGGAATATACCGTGTGCTTATCTTTAGACTTGTTCTAAAGCACATTCCTTGTAATGTGGCACTGGACCCCTCAACACTGGACTGTCAGAGCACGGACTCATATGTCCACCCAAAAGTGATAGTCCTGCAAAAATGCAGCATACTTATCACATACCAAGCATGACTTTGATGTCGATACTTTGAAAGAACGCAGTGCCCCAAGCACAAGCCAGCATTTAAAGAACTATGCAAGCGACTTTCAGAAAGAAGATGATGTAAGGCTTCCCTCCCAACTCTCATCTCTAACAACTATCCTGTCTAACAATAGGCTGTCGTTTACTTAGGAACCCCCTTTTCTCTCAACATACCCCACTTGTATACGTAGATAGTTAAAATAAATCCCCCCTGCTTTCCCCCCATAAATACCCTTATTGGGAAATGGCACTCCACTCGCATCTTCTCTACACTTGAAAAAAAAAAACATATAAAATAAAAGAGGCTCCTTAATATCAGCTGTCTCTCAGCATCTCTAATGGTGGCTTGGGCTATTAAACAGGAACTGTCTCGTATAAATTAAGATGTCGCTTGCTTAAGAATCCACTTTTGACTCTCGAACTTCACTTATATAAACTGATGGTTAGTTTGATCTCCCCTGCTCTCTCATTAGGAAATTGGGTATATACTGTCCCATTGTCTCCTTGCTCTCGATGGTGTCTCAGCATCTCCTAGCATTATATATATACTAAGTTTATAATAATTAATAATATAAATGAAATTATGAAAAGGTGAGATTTTCAGGAACTACTCATCTACATATCTTCATCACTGACGCCCGCCGGATAAAGTGTACTAGACTATAAGACATTCTCCAAAATATAATAAAACAAATATTTTTTATGCACTATCCAACACTAACAAACAGCTAGGTAAGATGTCAAACCTGAACGAGAGCCCAGACCTAAGGATCGTTACCTGGAACGCCGCAGGAATCTTAGGAAAGATTCAGGAGCTGGAACATTTTATTTTTCAGCATAAAATAGATGTAGTTTTAATAGCCGAAACACATCTTACCACAGATAACCAATCATCATTAACCATTGAAGGCTACTATACGTATGCCGCCAACCATCCTGCTAACACCAGACGAGGTGGAGCAGCAGTGATTATTAATCAAAGTATAAATCACATTGCTCTTCCACCCATATCCACAACAGCCATTCAATGCCAGCCAATCTCTCATTCATTAAGAGACATGCCAAATCTAAAAATTATAGCAATATACTGTCCGCCAATTAACAATGTCACGCCAGAGTTCTTTAAACTGGTCATCAACCTATTCCATCCCTGTTTCCTAATAGCCGGAGACTGGAACGCCAAGCACAGATGGTGGGGTAACACCCGAGCATGTAGTCGCGGGAATAAACTTATGACCTGCCTCCGTGAGCAAAACTACAATGTCTTGGCTACCGGTTCTCCCACTCACTTCCCTTATGACCAGCGCAAAAGACCATCTGCAATTGACTTTGCAATATACCAAAATATCCCTGATAATATGCTCTGCATCGAATCCCAAATGGAACTAGGTTCCGATCACCTTCCACTACTTATACAGCTGTTGTATAAACCAGAAAGCATGCCCCATAAAAGGCCTCTGCTGCCAGAAAATGCCGACATTAAAAGGTTCCAATATTTTCTTGACCAAAAGATTCTGTTAAATACAGACATCTCCTCTGGCCAAGATGTTGAGGACACTGTCGACATACTCACCAATAATATCCATCAAGCAGCTTTATTTGCAAAAAGCCAAATGCCAAACCTACCCCCTAATAGTCGATTCAACAATCGCTATACACCAAATAGGCGTATAAGAAACCTATTAATTCTTAAACGCAGCCTGAAATACAATCATCTCGTATTAAGAGATTTTCAAGCCAAAAGACTGCATAAGTATACAGCAAACCAATTAAAGAAGGCTCTTAAAGCCCAAAAACAAAATAGGCTTAACAGAACATTAAGCCAAATAAACCCAAGTGATAGATACAGCATGCAAAAGCTGTGGAAATTCACTAACCAAATCAAGAAACAGCCATTCCCAAATCTGCCAATTAAAAATTATTCCGATGACCCATCCGTTAACAACGGATGGTGCAAAACCACATTGGAAAAAGCTGAAGCTTTTTCAAATCACCTTGAATCCAGATTCAAACCCATATTCCTCAATACCATGGAGCAAAGACTCCAAATTGAAACAAATTATCTATCCAACTCAGTAGAGCCGCCCACTTTCCTACCTGTCACGGTCAGTGAGCTCAGATCCCTTATCCAAAAGCTGGAAAATAACAAAGCCCCAGGCTTAGATAATATCGATAACAGAGTTATCAAAGCCCTTCCAATATCTGCCATTCTGTATCTGATACTCATATACAATAATATGCTTAGACTGGGTCACTTTCCACAACAATGGAAAATGGCTACAGTCACAATGATACATAAACCAGGCAAGCCAACTGAGCTACTAGGCTCTTATAGACCAATCAGCCTCTTATCAGGCCTATCCAAATTATTTGAGACATTACTTCTCAAACGATTGTTTGAGTGTAATGATTTCAAAAAAGCCATCCCAAACCACCAGTTTGGATTTCGTTACAGACATTCAACAGACCAGCAACTAGCCAGAACAACACAATTTGTACTCAAAGCCTTTGAGAACAATAAGTACTGTTCTGCTGTATTCCTAGATATCCAAGAAGCCTTTGATAGAGTTTGGCATCAGGGCTTGCTCTTTAAGCTCAACCAACTCTTGCCACCAACACTCCATCGAGTAATCGCCAGTTACCTATCAAACCGTACTTTTATGGTTGAATGTCATGGTGGGGCAAAATCTTCCCCTAAATCCATTGAAGCCGGAGTGCCGCAAGGCAGTGTGCTGGGCCCTGTGCTATACACACTATATACCTCCGATATGCCAATACCTGAGGACATTCTAGTCAGAATTCCAAGGGGTACTACTACCTTACTTGCCACCTATGCCGATGACACCATAGTAATGGTGGCATCAGATATCGCCCAGGATGCTTTCAGCCATGTTGAAACCATCCTCACTGCCCTAACGGAATGGACCAATAAATGGTGCATTAACCTAAACAAAAATAAAACGGGCCATGTGCTCTTCTCCCTAAGGGATGAGAGCTACATAAACCTAGCCACCGAAGCTCCCAAATTAATGGGACATACCATTGAAACCAAGCCGTTCCATACTTACCTAGGCCTAAATATGGACAAGAAACTAAATATGTGCAAACATATGAATGCCCTCATGACTAAATTAAAGTCACGAAAAACCCAGCTTGAATGGCTATTAAATAAAAATAGCAAATTGCCACAAAGCTGCAAAGTAATCCTGTATAAACAGCTAATAGCCCCCATCTGGCAATATAGCCTACCAATATGGGGAGCATTAGCAAGCCAAACGCAAACCTCCAGAATTGCAAGCTTCCATAGTTCTACACTAAGAAGTATTGTAAACCCACCACTACACACTACCAATGAAGTTGTTTTCAACGACACCAAGTCAGTACCATTTGACGATACATATGAGAAATTCTCATATAACCATGCTGACCGGCTCAGCATACACCATAATATTGAAGCAAGAAAGCTCATAGCCAACGCCTATGTACCACTTAGGCTAGCCAGGAGTCGTCCCAGACTCACACAACAAGTCAATAAGTACGTTATACCACTACAAAGGTATATTAAGCCAATACGACAGCCTCCAAAGCCAATCACTTTGGAGAGTCTACAACAACAACTTGCCAACCTTGAGATAAATAAGCAAACGCTTATACAAAATATCTCGGATGTTAGGCAAAGACTCCCTTATGATCCCGATACCACTGAACGAACGTTCACACTCCGCTTTTCCAGCTCAGCTGTAGATATGACTGAATTAAATCGCAGTCTTCGTTCATTAACGATAAATCTACAAGCTACTGAACGCCAAATATCCACTCTCCAAATACAAATAGGAGAGTTAAATTGCCCACAACCCCTAACCCAACTAAGGCCAAATGAAATCTCAATTTCACAACCACCAGTACAAAACCATTTTACTCAATAATCCATCCAAAATGGATTCCTGAGCCAAAAAGTTATGTAAATAACCACTCCAAAAATCTATATGGATTTTAAAGCCAAAATGTTATTTAAATAACTACTCCAAAACGTTAGTGGTAATGATGATAATAAAAGGGAGTTTAGTTTAATTTACTAAACAACCACCCTTTAATAAACTGATACCACTAACACAAAGCCTAAGGAATGAACTACAACTTAGCAGTTTGATTCCAAACAACAACCCAAAATACCACCAAATAAGAAGATACTCAATCTTCTTTAAATAAACCCATACCACTGGGTTAAAAACAATTTACCACTGTGATTCCTAACCTGGAAATTAAGCCAAAATGTTATGCAAATAACTACTCCAAAAATGTTAGTGGTAATGATGAAAATAAAAGGGAGTTTAGTTTAACTTACTAAAACAACCACCCTTTAATAAACTGATACCACTAACTCTAAGCCTAAAGAATGAACTGCAACTTAGCAGTTTGATTCCAAACAACAACCCAAAATACCACCAAATAAGAAGATACTCAATCTTCTTTAAATAAACCCATACCACTGGGTTAAAAACAATTTACCACTGCGATTCCTAACCTGGAAATTAAGCCAAAATGTTATGCAAATAACTACTCCAAAAATGTTAGTGGTAATGATGAAAATAAAAGGGAGTTTAGTTTAACTTACTAAACAACCACCCTTTAATAAACTGATACCACTAACACAAAGCCTAAGGAATGAACTACAACTTAGCAGTTTGATTCCAAACAACAACCCAAAATACCACCAAATAAGAAGATACTCAATCTTCTTTAAATAAACCCATACCACTGGGTTAAAAACAATTTACCACGCGATTCCTAACCTGGAAATTAAGCCAAAATGTTATGCAAATAACTACTCCAAAAATGTTAGTGGTAATGATGAAAATAAAAGGGAGTTTAGTTTAACTTACTAAACAACCACCCTTTAATAAACTGATACCACTAACTCTAAGCCTAAGGAATGAACTGCAACTTAGCAGTTTGATTCCAAACAACAACCCAAAATACCACCAAATAGGAAGATACTCAATCTTCTTTAAATAAACCCATACCACTGGGTTAAAAACAATTTACCACTGCAATTCCTAACCTGGAAATTAAGCCAAAATGTTATGCAAATAACTACTCCAAAAATGTTAGTGGTAATGATGAAAATAAAAGGGAGTTTAGTTTAACTTACTAAACAACCACCCTTTAATACCACTAACTCTAAGCCTAAGGAATGAACTGCAACTTAGCAGTTTGATTCCAAACAACAACCCAAAATACCACCAAATAGGAAGATACTCAATCTTCTTTAAATAAACCCATACCACTGGGTTAAAAACAATTTACCACTGCAATTCCTAACCTGGAAATTAAGCCAAAATGTTATGCAAATAACTACTCCAAAAATGTTAGGGGTAATGATGAAAATAAAAGGGAGTTTAGTTTAACTTACTAAACAACCACCCTTTAATAAACTGATACCACTAACACAAAGCCTAAGGAATGAACTACAACCTAGCAGTTTGATTCCAAACAACAACCCAAAATACCACCAAATAAGAAGATACTCAATCTTCTTTAAATAAACCCATACCACTGGGTTAAAAACAATTTACCACTGCGATTCCTAACCTGGAAATTAAGCCAAAATGTTATGCAAATAACTACTCCAAAAATGTTAGTGGTAATGATGAAAATAAAAGGGAGTTTAGTTTAACTTACTAAACAACCACCCTTTAATACCACTAACTCTAAGCCTAAGGAATGAACTGCAACTTAGCAGTTTGATTCCAAACAACAACCCAAAATACCACCAAATAGGAAGATACTCAATCTTCTTTAAATAAACCCATACCACTGGGTTAAAAACAATTTACCACTGCAATTCCTAACCTGGAAATTAAGCCAAAATGTTATGCAAATAACTACTCCAAAAATGTTAGTGGTAATGATGAAAATAAAAGGGAGTTTAGTTTAACTTACTAAACAACCACCCTTTAATACCACTAACTCTAAGCCTAAGGAATGAACTGCAACTTAGCAGTTTGATTCCAAACAACAACCCAAAATACCACCAAATAGGAAGATACTCAATCTTCTTTAAATAAACCCATACCACTGGGTTAAAAACAATTTACCACTGCAATTCCTAACCTGGAAATTAAGCCAAAATGTTATGCAAATAACTACTCCAAAAATGTTAGGGGTAATGATGAAAATAAAAGGGAGTTTAGTTTAACTTACTAAACAACCACCCTTTAATAAACTGATACCACTAACACAAAGCCTAAGGAATGAACTACAACCTAGCAGTTTGATTCCAAACAACAACCCAAAATACCACCAAATAAGAAGATACTCAATCTTCTTTAAATAAACCCATACCACTGGGTTAAAAACAATTTACCACTGCGATTCCTAACCTGGAAATTAAGCCAAAATGTTATGCAAATAACTACTCCAAAAATGTTAGTGGTAATGATGAAAATAAAAGGGAGTTTAGTTTAACTTACTAAACAACCACCCTTTAATAAACTGATACCACTAACTCTAAGCCTAAGGAATGAACTGCAACTTAGCAGTTTGATTCCAAACAACAACCCAAAATACCACCAAATAGGAAGATACTCAATCTTCTTTAAATAAACCCATACCACTGGGTTAAAAACAATTTACCACTGCAATTCCTAACCTGGAAATTAAGCCAAAATGTTATGCAAATAACTACTCCACAAATGTTAGTGGTAATGATGAAAATAAAAGGGAGTTTAGTTTAACTTACTAAACAACCACCCTTTAATAAACTGATACCACTAACTCTAAGCCTAAGGAATGAACTACAACTTAGCAGTTTGATTCCAAACAACAACCCAAAATACCACCAAATAAGAAGATACTCAATCTTCTTTAAATAAACCCATACCACTGGGTAAGACAAGCCACCACCTTAAATGCAAACAATAATCCAAATATAAATTGCAAAATTAAAACTCCAAGGCCACTCAAATATCCTATGCATAAGTGCATTGTTGCTAAGCCATAGACAGAGTAACGAAATACAACTGTGTACGCTTAGCGACATGCTCTAGCATAGACCAGCCACTTCAGTTTCGGAGCACTGTTGCTAATAGCCAAAGTAATACCACTTTGAGTACCTAGTGACATGCTCTAGCATACCTCCAAACCCATACTGATGGGAAAAACAAGCCACCACAATCCAAATATAAAGCCTACAATTTAATCGAAAGATTAAATTGTAATACCACTCAAAGACCCTATGCATAAGTGCATTGTTGCTAAGCCATAGACAGAGTAACGAAATACAACTGTGTACGCTTAGTGACATGCTCTAGCATAGATCAGCCACTTCAGTATCGGAGTACTGTTGCTAATAGCCAAAGTAATACCACTTTGAGCACCTAGTGACATGCTCTAGCATACCTCCAAACCCATACCGATGGGAAAAACAAGCCACCACAATCCAAATATAAAACCTGAAATTTAATCGAAAGATTAAACTATAATGCCACTCAAAGATCCTATGCATAAGTGCATTGTTGCTAAGCCAAAGACAGAGTAACGAAATACAACTGTGTACGCTTAGTGACATGCTCTAGCAAAGGACCTGCCAAATAAATAAAACACAACACTATCAGTGTTGATTTTACTAACAACTAACAAGCTACTAACAACTAACAAATGCCAACCCAATTTATCAGACCGTCGTCTATTATATATCCACTGGATATATACATAGTATATCCATCACAATAGCCCAAAGCCAATAAAATCTGTTTACAGATTTTAGGTTATGTCATTATCCACGTGGTCCACTCGATTGGCGCTTGTGGGAATGTATGTTCAAACTACCAAAGTTGGCAACTATAGTTTGAAATACCGCCAGTATTATATGCGTTTAACAAAAGGTTAACGTATATTGTTAAAAAAAAAAAAAAAAAATTACATCCACTTAAAATAGCTTATATAATTGTCCTCCAGACATTGGTATATAGGAAGTATTAGAGGCAGCAAATATGACAGTGGACGCAGTGACACCATTGGCAGCAGTAATAAGCGGCAATTACAATAACCCTGTAGGCAAATAAGAAAAACCATAAATAATATGTAGTTAATACATATCCAAACACACGAAGTACTCACCTTGTACCACTAATGGACAACGCTAAGGACTACGAACTAGCAGCAACACAAAGAAGACAATCATCTGAAACAAAATAAAGAAAATACATTACTAATATGCAAACATATGTATATATACAAATATAGGCAATTACCTGCACAACAAATAAATAGACCAGTCAGCTTAGAAGCATAATGCCAGAAACATAAATAATTGGGCACAAATAATGACATTAAATCGCATCTGAAAAATGAAAAAGAAAAGGGTACAAATTAGAAAATATGAACAAACAAATAGAATGTTACATATTAATAAACAGAAAGTACTTAACTAGTACTACCATTGACAAGGCTACGGATATGCCATAAAAAAGCAGCAAAAATTGACAATCATCTGAAAGAAAAATTGAGAAAATACATTATTATTATACCAACATATTTCACACGTTATCATATACTTACACAAAAAGCGAAAAGATAGGGCTTCATAGACAGAAAAAGTGCAATAAGCAGTGATAACGAGCGACAAAGAATAAGACTGAAAAGAAAGGTATATATTACCAAACAAAGAGTAATAAACATAAGGCAATACGTACCTTAGTCACTACGAACAAAAACATAATATAATACATATACTTCCAACGAAGCCAAATTGATGAATTATGATTCCATCAAACGGATTCACATCAGAAACTTCTGAAATGAAAGACAAATATACAAATATATTAGCACTATAAACACACAATATATAGATGCTAATACTCACATTAATAAAATGAAAACAAAACCAACAGTATACAAGCTCGGTTGAATAAACACTTAATTAAGGACAAAAACCTGTAAATAACAATTTATATATATATATATATATATGATCGTACATAGCTAAACAACTTACCTTTCAACAAGATCAACGACACCAATACCAATAAACAAAATCATCACTATAGATGACATCAATACAAGGAACCTGAAAAAGGAAAAGACATTATACATTTGAAACCAATAATGTGACATACAAACAACTACAAATTGCGACAATTCACATAAATACACACATAAAACAACCACTACAACTACATACATAATTCAATAATGTATATAACATACGTACAAAGACGTATGTAGTAAGAGTCTTTGGCAGCATGAAGAACAACTGATGAAACAACGGGCAGCGACGTAATCTTATTTGACGAATTTATTTACTAGTCTGATTTAGCCAAACGTACCTGAAAATAAAGAAAAATACATATTAAAAGATACATTAAAGAAAATATATACTAATACTTACCCACGACCAAATCGGCCAGTACTAAAATATATTTAAGAGGAAATTAGGCAACAGCCAAGATGATTCTAAAATGGATCAAATATCAGCAATAACAATGTACATATTGAAAGTACGTATGTATAACTCATCTTTGGAAGCATAGAAGTCATCAGGAGCATCGGTGGCAGCGATGTACATACTGGTGGCAGAGATGTACATACATCCAAATTGGCTAAAGCCATCTGAAATAGAAGAAAATACACATATAAAACGAAAAAAGGCACACATACTTATATACGGCAAAAACCGGACATTACATTGACGAGCCACTAAGCCAGGAGCCAGAGAGGTTTCTGAAAAGGAACAAAAATAGTCATTAATAAAGTATACATGCAATAATTTGTATGCAATACGTATCTCTGACTTCCTGGCTACCATTTGGAGCATCGGTGGTAGCGATACATCTGATAGTGGCGGAGAAATCCACTTGTCTGAATTGACAAAATAACGTACCTGAAATAGAAGAAAATAAACATTAGAAATATACAAAAACAAATAAATAAATATTAACAAATACTTACCTTTGGGCAAAACCGGACACAAAACACATTGGAGAACCATGGAGCTAGACACATCCCTGAAAAGGGAAGTAATCATTAATAAATGTATATCAATGCAAAATATGCATTATATACTCAACTCTAGCTGGCACCTGCGACAGCGAGGGATCCATTGGTGGCGGAGAACAGATCCGTCTTAAGTGCCAATAATTACCTGAAAAGAAAAGAAATGACAATATATATTAGAAAATAATTTGACAACATATATATATAAACAACACTTACCTGCAACACGAGCACCTAACCTAAAAAGAATACCTGAAAAAAAGAGAAAATACATGTATTAGTTACTACTTACCTTGAAGAACGAAGACGACATCTAATCCAATTGACCTATGCTGCTGAAAATATAAATTCATATTCACATATTATACATATACAAATAATATAACTAATATGAATTTTTACATATTTATCAGCAACACAACTAAGAGATGAAAATAGAACACTCACCAACAACTTGACCTATAGAAGAGCAGCACCCGGTGAAGCAGCAGCAGCAACAACATCTGCAGCAACATCAGCAGCAGCAGGGGTAGCAGCAGCCAATATCATCTGCATCAAACAGAAAAAGAGCACTGGTCAACACACACACGCATGCGCAGTGCTGACCTACCTCAACAAGAGTCTGCGTAAGGCAGGCCACCACTTCAACAGACGACAGCAAGAGAGGCAACAACAACATCAAATTTAAATGTATATAGTTTAAACTTTTATGTTAATTGCGTCTCTTCCTGTTTTCTAGTTTTACTTACCTGCCAATAAGCTCCACCATCTGACGACAAGCATGACGTAGCACTTGACCTAAATGTTCAATGTTCTATGTCACACTTGTCTGTCCGTTGGTGTTGTTAAATCAATATTTTTGCTTGTTAAAAGTCAATAGTTAAATGTTTCACTTATCAATTTTGTAACCTATGTAAAAGTAACTAATGTAATAATTGTATCATATGGACAGTCACAGCTGACCTTGATTTGCATGTTATCGTTAAGCAAATCAAGGGCAGCTGTAATGTTATCGTAAAGTCCAGTGTGCCCGTCAATCGAGCTCTGATTGGCGGGCATACATAATTTAAATATTTTTTCTCGTTAAATGTAATTCAAACTGTCCCGAATGTTGCCAAGTGGTAATGGTGGACATTAAGTTGTTTGTCATCCGAGCAGGTCGGACGTGTGCGCGCGTCAATAAATTGTTAAACCTTAAGCGCGCTCCTCGCAACCCGCGAGCCGGCCCCGGTGCCCAATAAAGAGCTCAACGAGCAATAACGAGAAAAAAAAGAAATTTAATTTTTATTGATTCTTTCAATATGTAACAAAGAGTTTTTCCAAAGGTTTTAATGGGGGTTTTATTCATCCCAAAATATTGTTCATTTACTGAAGTTAAATGTACGTTTTTATTAACAAGTGAATATTTTATGAAAGATACAGGACTTCCCGAATCTAAGAGGCATTCTGAAATAAGTGGCGTTATAAAATTGTGGCTGTGTTCAGTAAAATAAATTTTAAACAATCTTACATAATTAGTTTTGTCTGCACTCTTACGTTCAGCACATTGGGCGACCATATGTCCAAATTTTCCACAGGCGTAGCATGAGCCACGCTCACGTTTGGGCTTCTTGCAGACATCAGCGCGGTGACCTCTAGAGTTGCAATTAACGCAGCGGATATCGACCCTTCAGGCAAGCGGATGTTTGAAAAAGCGCGTAGCATCATTTTTGGACTGGTAAAACATTGGATGCGCGCCTGCATGAGCAAGTTTTCCTCTGGTATTCCATCAATTATCTGGTCTAGTAGCTCCTCTTCGTTGATGTTTAGTTCTGTTGACAGTGTTATTTTGTCATTGAAGTAAGTGGAAAAATTTTCATATTTTTTCCATTCACGAGTCTCGAACTTGCGGCGAATTTCTGACTTTGTGTTTTTTTTTACCAAACATAATAGCCAATTGTTCTAGTAAAATCTCAACAGGCTCAAGAATACGGGTGGAGTTTGCATGTAGCCATGTTTGTGCAGTGCCTTTTAATTTACTTATGAGCAGCAAGCGCAAACAGTTGTCGGTGACGTCATAAACGCGTGCGATGTTTTTGAATTGCACGATCCATGCGTTTGCACACAATTTACCGTCATAGTCCATCACCATTTCCTTCGCTAAAGCAAAACTGCCTGAAGATAATGATTTATTCTTTATTCTCGTTGGTATACGCAGTTTCCCTGTTGTTGTTGTTTGACACGCTCGGTTGTAGCTGTTGTTGTTGCTCCTTGCTCGGTTGTGGTTGTTGTTGTGTGTTTGAATTTGCCGGGTGGCTGAGTGGAAAATTTTCTGCAAAAATTTGAGGCTCCTCTGGACACTGGCCACGAGCACCGCTTTGGATATTGTAGAGTCTGGCGATGAGTTCGTCTTTGGAACCCAATGTAGATTAGCCCAGGACCGAGAGCCAATTTTTTACCTGTGTAATTGTAAACTCACTTAAATTGTCGTTCATTGTGAGGCGCGGTGGATATTATCCCACTTCTGAATTTTAGGAACCGAGTAAATAATACAACTGCGTAGTTTTAGAGAGCAAGTGACGTGGAGGGAGTAGGGATACGGGGGCGTGTTCATATATAATTATTTATTTTAATACTGCTGTAGTATAAATAAATCTTTATATACATCTGTATTTATTAAAGCATTTCTTAATTTAAGTTTGCCTGATAAAAATAAAAATAATAATCATAATTTTCAGAACAATTTCGAAATCGCAAAAAAATTTGTTGAAATTTATATTTAATATGTCCATAGCAATTGTTTTAAAATATCAATGTACGTAACACTTAAACAGATGTAATCGGCACAGGCACAAGGAAATAAAAGAACACACCACCAGCAGTCAAAACGTCAACGTCAACCAAAACAATAGCAGCATCCAAACGAAGGTCATCCAACAATAACAATAAATGCATATGTATACATGAAACCGAAGGACAGAAGAGAACAACTTGAGAAGTCAATAAGAAACATTGAGACATTGTGAAGTCAAAAAATCTAAAATATGAAAAGCTGTGCAATGTTCGCAAATTGCCGGCAGCTCTTCACACACAATCAATTTGCGCATATACACATAATCACACATACATACTAGCGGTTCGACTAACATCAAACGTGTGCACGTTAGAATGCGGTTTAGGCCTTAACAACCAAAACCGGTTTTATGCAGTTATTTGTCGGTGGACAGCAACGTCCTACGACCCAGCATGTTCGTGGGCAGCATTGCAATAAAAGAGTCTATCTGTTATATGTTTAGTGGTTTAGACGTTCGAATGCAACCGCTAACGGGCTGAACGCAACCGAATTTTCAAGCACAGTTTTGATCGAGCCAACAATCACCTAAAGCGTGACTCAATCTCTGAATATACCGAAACGAGTGTGTGCATTTAGGCTTTTATGAAATGGTACATATATCCACATATTGTATGGTTATTGCTTAATGCTTTACTAACTAAAATTGTCAAACGCAACGCATTGTCACTTATACGTTACGCGCAAGGCTGTCATTTTGCCGCCCTACTGTAAATTTAGCTTATAGAAGTTGCAACCAAGCAGACGCATGTAGCAAATAATCAGCCAATAACACACAAGAATGTAAAACAAAAACAAACGCTTTCACAGAATGGACGAGCCAACACTAAAACAAACTTTACCAAACGGCAATCTAAGTCTACAAGACGTACTGGCAAAATACATAACCAGGCACAAACACATCTACAGAAATAGCAAAAAAACCTACGCGAGGATAGTTAACAAGCTGAATAAATAGAAGAACAACAAATGACTGGTTACATATCGTCATAAAGGCAGCCAATAACTGACAGCAACAAAAACATTCAGCTGAACACAAATTAATGCTAGAATATAGCCAAAGTATATTAATAGAAGAATTATTCGACATTATAAACAAATTCGTACAGGACACCAAACAGTCTAGAGGGAATGGAGGCTCAATTTCTTTAATATTGGAATATATAATTATAATAATATACATAAACTATTAATGCTATAAATACTGATCTTTCAATAAAGCATTTAAAAAACTAATGATGCTATCATAAAGACAACAGGGGCATATGATAACAACAGGCAGTGGAGATGGCAGCGACAGCAAAGTCACTCATAACAACAATGATGAACAACGGCAGCAGAATCAACTTCAGCAAATAATTAATCTAAATATAATATAAAAAAGAAACAAATAATTAGTATATAATACAGTAGTATCTCGATTCTTGCACGTAATGAAAAAAACCATGTTCGGTGCATTTCGCGGTTGTCGCAGGAACCGAGTTATTATTTTCCATACAATTTAACGTACATATCTGCTTAGCATTCAAGTTTATTATGTTTAATATTTCAATTCAAAAAAATTAAGTACACATTTTACGTGGAACTGAAAAAATGTAATATTTTTGTTTGTTTTGTGCAAACTTGCTTTTTCAGCACCACGCTGCTTCTGAGTCTCTGGAGTACAGAGTACGTAATTGAAAAAATTGCTTTGTTGCAAGAATCGAGGTGTGCAAGTATCAAGCATGTTTAAGAATCGAGATACTACTGTATATTAATATTTAAAAATAATAAAATACTTGTCAGACACATACTTACATAAAAGTAAATAGATATTTCAGCACAGACATTAAAGGCTAGAAGCAAAAACAATGGGTGCTAAATGTTGACATCATCTGGAAAAGAAAAAGCTACAAATATAACACAATACGTACCAATCCATTAATATATTTAATATAATATAATGTAATTTATTACATATATTGCCAATGATGTCAAATCGATGACACACAAGCTCATCAAATGGAGTTTAAACAAAGACATCTGCAATTAAAGACAATTCATACATATTAGTATCATATACATAAACAACATACATATGTGCTAATACTCACAATTAAAACTGCAGTACGAAAAACTGATCTCATACAAGGACAAGTACCTGAAAACAAAACGTAAAATCAATAAATATACATAAACATATACGATCGTATATAACAAATATATACCTATAAGGACAAGAACAAGAACATCTACATCAATAAGCAAAACCTCTAGTAGAGTTGACATCAGTGCAGCTCACCTGTAAAAGGAAAATACAATATATATTAGAAATCTAATAATACGACACATAAACACCATTACATACACACGGCCAATACATAGATGACACCTAACAGCCAGCAGGCAGCAATTGTAAATGAATAAAATAGAAAAACAGTTAATGATAATAGGAGAATGTACAATGGATGTAAATGCTACATAACTTTTGCAGCACGGCTATCCATCGGTGCATCTGCGGCAGAGATGTAACCACTAGTATAGGAGAAATCTAGTCGTCGGAATTGACAGGAAACCAGCTGAAAAAGAATTTAATATACATAAGTACAAATATAAATAAGCAACTTCTAAAATACATACCTACGACTCAATCGGCCAATACATAAACTACATTGACGTGACACGCATCCAGAAGCCAGAGACGATACTGTAGAGGAATGTAAAATAGTTAATTATAATGTACATATGCATTAGTATGTACATATGTTACACTTATCTCTGTATTAGCAAATACTTACCATTGACGAAGAAATATGACCCATAACCCAATTGAGAACAACGTACCTGAAAAATATAAATTTATATTAAAATATACATACTTAAATATTATTTAAATAAAATGAATTTTATTATTTATCAGCACCTGAATAGAGACGAGTTGAGTGTAGCACTATATATTATTAATTTGACTATATTTTATCGGACCTTTACAGCTTAGCTTTTCTTGTATGTTATCGTTAATCAAGAGAAGCTCAGCTGTTATTTGAATGTAAAGCCCAGTATGCACGTTGACGTTTAAAAATTCGGCGGGCATATATAACTAATTCACATTTTTTCTCTAATAATAAGCCAGTCTCAATGTTCCCGGATGTTGCCAGTAGGTAATGGTGGATCAGAGTTAGAATGTCCACCGAGTAGGTCAGGTGTGTGCGCGCACCATCGAATATACAAAAATTGTAATACTTTAAGCGCGTTCCTCGCAACTCGCGAGCCGGCCCAGTGTGTCAAATAAATTATTATTTCTACATATATTCCTTTCTAGATAGATTCCTTTTAGCTCAATACACTTTTCCCAGCGATGCTCAATAGCTTCTATACCTTTTTTAAAACAAGAATGGTTAAACTCCTCAAAATAGGCATTTACCTCTGACTCTACTTCTTCATTGTTAACAAATCTTTTTCCTCCAAGCCATTTTTTCCAATTTGGGAATAAGAAATACTCAGATGGGGCTAAATCTGGTGAATATGGGGCGTGAGGAAGCAATTCAAATTTTAATACCTTAATTTTGGCTATTGCGATGGCAGAGGTGTGAACTGACGCGTTATCATGATGAAACAACACTTTCTTTTTCGCCAAATGAGGTCGTTTTTCCTGGATTTTGTCACTTAAACACTGCAGTAGGTTCGCATAATATTCACCGTTGATTGTTTTCCCTTTTTTAAGATAATCAATTAGAATAATACCACGTGCATCCCAGAAAACAGACGACATGACCTTGCCAGCAGATGGAACTGTCTTTGCTTTCTTTGGTGCCGATTCTCCTGTACAGTCCACGGTTTTGATTGTTCCTTTATCTCAGGTGTGAAGTGATGGACCCATGTTTCATCCATAGTTAAAAATCGACGCAAAAATTCTGTTTGATTTTTACAAAACAAAGCCAAACACTTGACGGAAACATTCTCACGACTCTGTTTTTGTTCTATTGTTAGCAAACGCGGCACCCATCTTGCGCATAGCTTTTTCGTAGCCAACTTTTCCGTCAATATGCGATGTACACCACTTTTTGAAACTCCTATACATTCAGCTAACTTACGAACTTTTAACCGTCGATCGTCCAATATCATTTTTTGAATTTGAGCCACCATCTGTGGAGTGGTCACCTCAATTGGTCGACCACTGCGATGTTCATCTTGACAGCTTCGTCGACCTCGTTTAAACTTTGCCACCCAATATTTTATTGTTGAAAGCGATGGAGAAGAATCCTTTAAAGTGGAATCCAACTTGGCTTTAATATTGGTTGGGCTAAGACCTTTGAAATAAAAGTATTGAATCACATAACGATTACCAATTTCGTCCAGGCTTGAAAATTCATCGAGAGCGTTCTCTATTAAAAGCTTTCAAAAATAAGCTGTACAAGGTAATGAGACCAAACTTCACAGCTAAGCTTCTAATATTCGGTACTTCCCATTTTTAATATTTTTTGTGAACATTTTACAACTCTTATATGTTAGGCCGACTAATTCTGGGACCGCCCTCGTATAATGCTTTTCTACCGTAGTGGAAACGGGTGTACGAAGAGAGTGAAATGGAACACATTTTAATTTGTTTTAAAAACATTCAAGACGCAACACGGCTTCGATGACTTTTAATGTTTGTATATAATATATCACATAATCTTCAAACATGTTTTTTTTTGTTTAAATGATGCATATGTAATTTTGCAAATTTGTTTGTGGAATTTTTAAATCTCTTACCTGATAGATATGTATGACCATATATGCATAAAGCAACAAATCATGAAAAACTCTTAACACTAATTCGCAGACTCGCCAACTCATATTGAATTTGATATGTCTAACTTCCAAGTAATGCAATAACACTAATCAAGAATATATTTACTTTATGAGTCAAAATATACTACCTGAATTTACTTATATCCTTTTGGCACAGATTGTATAAAAATTTAAAAGCATATGAGATGATCAATTACCTTCTGTTTTTATTTATAACATTTAAATTTATATGGGTATACATATGTGCAACATGCCAGCATTAGACTCATTTAGTCGTCGAAAGTAGACGAAAGTAGGAAATTTGCTGCTAATTGCTCATTTTTTTCACAGGCAAAATAAGCTTGCAGAACGAGAGCTTCTGGAAATCCAAGAGCTTTAAGCTAAAATAAAAATTCCTTAAATTAACAGTAAAGATGGAAGCAATCAACCTACCCGCTCTATGGCGTCTTGATCTTGTGGTGTCAAACGAATAGTAGTCAAGCTTTCGGATGATTGTAAATTATAATCTGTGCCAATCGTGCTAGCTCCATCTTCCAATGGGACAAGGTTCAAAGGATGGTTATCTGCTCCAGCAAGGGGCCGTTGGCTCTCCGTAGACCCTTCCAAAATTGCTGATGCCAAGTTTTCAGATTGCCTCGAAATTGTCTGTGGAAGACCAATTCTTTGGGCACTATCTCCAATTTCCCCTTCAAGAGGTTGGTTTAGCATATTTAAAAATGCATCTTGATTTTCCGAAATGAGTTGCAAAAGGGCTGGATTTGTTTGGCCAATCTATAATTTATTTAAATTATTTATAAGAATTAAAATCTATTTAGAAAAAAACACTCACCTGCTGCAGAACTGCATGTAGCAGATGCGGATTTTGATATATTAGAGAGCGCATTTGTAAGAATTGGGGTTGAGAACGTAAAAATTCAAACGGATCTAAAATATAATGTAATTGACAATAATTATATACAAAAGAGCATAGAATCTTTATTAATAATTTACCAGATGCTGGTTGTGAATGCACTTCGCTTCGAGATTCCTGTTGTAAATTATATGCACTTGATGATTCTTCAGCGTCATTCGTATTAAAGGCATTATTATCCTGCGGAATGCCAGTTATCAGATATTCCACAGCTCGCTCAGGGTTATTAAAGCTGGCTGCCATTGCGCGTTCAACTTGATCTCGATCATAGCCCATTTCAATCATTGATGCAACAGCACGATTGTATTCCTCGCCCATAATTAAATTGGACTCCGCCCGATTTTGCAAAGAAGTGTTAGCTAGGTCGCCAACTAAATCGATACTTGAATAAGCAGTAGTTGCGCCAGAAGACAATGTATGCGCTTCGGTGTTCCCTTGACCTACTCCAACCTCATTAGATCTTTTGTCAGTTCTTGGTTCCGATTCTATTAAAGTTGTATCAATTGTTTTGTTTTCCAGCACTTGTTCATCTTCCATGGATGATTTTCCCGTTGCCTTAATTGGCAGATCATTCTGTTGCTGGAGAGAAACCGCAGGTATGCTTGTAGTGCCGCTGTTGCTACTTCCATTTATGTCTCGAGTTAACATTACTACTATGAACTTCCTCTCATCAACTTTGTACGAGCCGATCGTTCGCTCATCTGTTAATATGACCCCTTATGCGAAATTATTAAGTTTTGTTAGAAAATAAATACAACTTAATAATTTAAAACAACAACATACGTACCAGCATAAATTAATTTTTGCTTTTCCACAATGTATTCAACACCGCGTTCTTTGAAAATTTGTTTTTTTAGTTCTAACACCTGAAAGGGATATAAATATGTGTTTGTGTTTGTCTAAATGTATCCTTCCACACAGCATGAAATTGAACTTACGGATTTTTCAGGGTCAAAGTTTATAGTGAATGTTTGTTGTTGTAGAGTTTTCACAGTAATAATCATATTGTAATCTTAATATAAATTTTCTTCAACAACTAAAATTTCCAGCTCAATCTTCTCTCCTCACAAAAATGTTTGTCATCGACAGTAGAGGTGGTTAATTGAATGCAAATATCGTCCATCACATTTAGCGATGTTTCCCTCAACATTTAAGCACTAACCTACAACATAAATACAAGGCATCACTTGCAATCGTTCGTTGACGATTCGCATTTGTGTTTACGACGCGGGGTCCCACTTTAGTTGCATGTTGTATCGAACGATTCCTTCAAAATCGGTTGTGATTGCGGCAACATTCAAACGTTTAAACGTTTGCTTTCAGTCTTAAAAAATCACACCTTATTATAAAACGTAAAATCTTCTGTAAAGCCAAAAACAACAATGCTTTAGCGGTAACTAGACGTTCTAACATCACACATTCATATGTGGTGATCAAAATGCTGGCAATGCATTGGCAATTTACGCAAATTACCAATTTCAACCCATACAATCGAATGTTTCATTTACGTGTGTTCACCAATGCATGTGTAGGCGCAAGCGGCGTATATTCGTGATTTCTTTCCTTGTGTGAGTCGAAGACTGATAGCAAATATTTAAACGTTTAATTGTTACCGCTGACCGACAGACCGAAAATATAAATGCGACGTGTCGTCAAACGGTTATAAGGCCATTAACCATACAATACGTAGATATACCATTTCATACAAGCGTAAACGCACACACTCGTTTCGGTATAGTCACAGATTGTCCCACGTTTTAGTTGCATGTTGGCTCGAGCAAAAATGTGCCAGAAAATTCGGTTGCGTTTAGTCCGTTAGCGGTTGCATTCGAACGTCTAAACGTTTGCTGATTGTCTTGTACTGCTGCTGCGTTATTGAATATGTTAGTGAATACACATATGCTTATGCAAATTGCAATTGTGTTGAGCTATAGGCAAATTTTGTGTATTCGATTTGCAACTATCACGAATTGTTTTTATTTTGGTTTCTTGCCTTGTGTCCTCCCTCCCCTTACCCTTGTTTTTTTTGGCTTCGTTTGACTGCTGTGATTTTTTTGTTGGCATGACGTATATTGTTCTGCCACTAAACATATAAGAGATAGACTGGGCTTTTCATGAGAGCCTATTCGGCCACACTATTTTATTTACATGCTGCCCACGAACATGTTGGGTCGTAGGACGTTGCTGTCCACCGACAAATAACTGCATAAAACCGGTTTTGGTTGCGACGGCGTACGCCGCATTCGAACGTGCACACGTTTGATGTTAGTATGTATGTGTGATTATATGTATAAGCGTTATGTACTGCAGCTTCGTTCTTGAATATGTTGGTGAATACACAAATGTTTATGAAAAATTCAATTGTGTTGAGCTATACGCAAATTTTGTGTATTTGATTTGTTGTTTTTATTTTAGTTTTTTTGTCTTGTGCCCTCCCCTTACCATTGTTTTCTTCAACATCGTATTGTGACGAATTGTGTTCTGCTGCTGGTAGTGATTTTGTTGATTTGATTTTTTACTCCTGCTGGCGTGTGCCGGCTGCACCTGTCGATTCTTGTTTGAATATTGTGTCATTATTATCAATTAAAAAGTATAGACATATTATATTTAAATTCCAGCATATTTTATTCCGAGTTTATATTTGCACATATATTCATATATAATAACTCGGAATAAAATATGCTGAAATTTAAATATAATATGTCCATACTAACTATTTGCTAATAATATCAAGTTATGTCAAAATATTCAAAGACAGGTGTAATCGGCGCAAGCCACCGAAATAAAACAACAACGACTTAACAAGTGCAGCACCACAAGCAGCAGCAGAATCAAACAAAAAGACAATCACATCAGTCAAACGATGTTGAAAAGAAGATTGTCAAGGGGAGGGAGGCAACACGAAGCGTACGACAATAGCGCTCGGCAGCCGACAAGAAACGAAAATAACAATAACAATTGGTGTCAGTTGCAAAGAAGTCGCCCAAATATCCTAATGAGACTCGAAAATATCCAAATTAAAGCAATCGAATACACAAAATTTGCCTACAGCTCAACACATTTGCATTTTGCCTTATATGTACATATATTCACCAACACATTCAGAGGCGCAAGCATTGCCCACCGTTTCAAATTTTAGCTGTTTTAATTTTTAGAATATTTCATATGCATGAATGTGTTGGTAAATGCACGTATATGGCAACATACAATAGTATGGGTGGACCTTGTCAACTTGAGTGCATTGCCCAGCGTTTCATATTTGTATTTTCTGAATGCCACATTTGGATAGTTGAATAGTTTATGCTCTTCCTTGTTGCCATATATGTATTGCTCTGGCATCAAAAACATAGAAATTGTAGAAGAGAGTATACAGCTGATTAATAACACGCTGTTTTTGTTCTGTTGTTGTTTTCTTCCGATTCATATGCATTGTTTGGATTGTTATTATTTTATGACCTTCGCCATTTCGGTGTTCTCTTGTCTTCTTTCGATTTCGTTCGCGTTGATAGTTATGCTGCTGCTGGTGCACTTGTTGAGTCGTTGTTGATTTATTTCGGTGGCTTCCGCCGATTACACCTGTCTTTAAATATTTTGACTTAACTTGATATTGTTAGCAAATAATTAGTGAACATATTATATTTAAATTTCAGCATATTTTATTCCGAGTTATTATATATAAATATATGTACATATGTATATAAATTCGCAATAAAATATGCTGAAATTTAAATATAACATGTCTATACTAATTAATTGATAATAATAATACAATATTCTAACAAGATCGACAGGTGCAGTCGGCACACGCCAGCAAAAGTAAAAAATCAAATGAACAAAATCACTACCAGCAGCAGAACACAATACGTCACAATACGATGTCGAAGAAAACAATGGTAAGGGGAGGGAGGGCACAAGACAAGAAACCAAAATAACGACAACCATTGGTGCTAGCTGCAAATCGAATACACAAAATTTGCCTATAGCTCAACACAATTGCATAAACATATGTGTATTTACTAACATATTCAATGTTAGACGTTCGAATGCAATCTCTAACGGACTAAACGCAACCGAATTTTCTGGCACATTTCTGCTCGAGACAACATGCAACTAAGCGTGCTCCACACTCTGACTATACCGAAAAGAGTGTGTGCGTTTACGCTTGTATGAAATGGTATATCTACGTATTGTATTGTTAGTGATAATGCCACTAACCATACAATACGTAGACTGGTCTTTTCATGAGGACTTTTTGGTGGGCAGCATCGAAATAAAAGTACTGCGATGCTGCCCACGAACATGTTGGGTCGTAAGACGTTGCTGCCCACCAACAAATAACTGCATAAAAACGGTTTTGGTTGCGACGGCGTACGCCGCATTCGAACGTGCACACGTTTGATGTTAGTCGAAGCGCTTGTATGTATGTATTAATATATGTATATGAGCAAATTGATTGTGTGTGAAGAGCTGCCGGCAATTTGCGAACATTGCACAGCTTTTCATATTTTCGGTTTTTTGACTTCACAATGTGTCAATGTTTCTTATTGACTTCTCAAGTTGTTCTCTTCTCTCCTTTGGTTTCATGTATCACATGCATTTGTTGTTATTGTTAGATGACCTTCCCATTGTTTTCTTTGCCTTCGCTCGGCTGTTGCTATTGTTTTGGTTGACATTGACGTTTTGGGCTGCTGGCGGCGCGGTTGTTTATGTGGTTTTTTATTTCCTTGTGCTTGCACCGATTACACCTGTTTAAGTGTTACGCACATTGATAATATTTTAAAACAATTGCTATGGACATATTATATTTAAATTTCAGCAAATTCTATTGTTATTATTATTATTAATATTATTTTTATTTTTAGCAGGCAAACTTAAATTAAGAAATGCTTAAATAAATAAAATAAGAATAATAACAATAAAATTTGCTGAAATTTAAATATAATATGTCCATAGCAATTGTTTTAAAATATTATCAATGTGCGTAACACTTAAAAAGGTGTAATCGGCGCAAGCACAAGGAAATAAAAAACCACACCACAAACGCACCACCAGCAGCCAAAACGTCAACGGCAACAAAAACAATAGCAACAGCCAAACGAAGGTCATCCAACAATAACAATAATTGCATAGTGTACATGCATGAAACATGAAACGAAGGACAGAAAAGAACAACTTGAGAAGTCAAAGAAAATCAAAACAAAATGGGTGATATCTACCGGCAGTATACTCTTTCTTAGTTTTTATTGCCAGAACAATACATACATATATGGCAACAAGTAAGAGCATATACTATTCAACTATCCAAATGAGGCATTCAGAAATCACAAATATGAAACGCTGGGCAATGCACTCAAATTGACAAGCTCCACCCATACTATTGTATGTTGTCATATACGTGCATTTACCAACACATACATGCATATGAAATATTCTAAAAATTAAAACAGCTAAAATTTGAAACGCTGGCCAATGCTTGCGCCTTTGAATGTATTGGTGAATACACATATATGGCAAAATGCAAATGTGTTGAGCTGTAGACAAATTTTGTGTATTCGCTTGCTTTAATTTGGATATTTTCGAGTCTCATTAGGATATTTGGGCGACTTCTTTGCAACTGACACCAATTGTTTTTGTTATTTTCGTTTCTTGTCGGCTGCCGAGCGCTATTGTCGTACGCTTCGTGTTGCCTCCCTCCCCTTGACAATCTTCTTTTCAACATCGTTTGACTGATGTGATTGTCTTTTTGTTTGATTCTGCTGCTGCTTGTGGTGCTGCACTTGTTAAGTCGTTGTTGTTTTATTTCGGTGGCTTGCGCCGATTACACCTGTCTTTGAATATTTTGACATAACTTGATATTATTAGCAAATAGTTAGTTAGTAAATTTGAAACGCTGGCCAATGCTTGCGCCTTTGAATGTATTGGTGAATACACATATATGGCAAAATGCAAATGTGTTGAGCTGTAGACAAATTTTGTGTATTCGCTTGCTTTAATTTGGATATTTTCGAGTCTCATTAGGATATTTGGGCGACTTCTTTGCAACTGACACCAATTGTTTTTGTTATTTTCGTTTCTTGTCGGCTGCCGAGCGCTATTGTCGTACGCTTCGTGTTGCCTCCCTCCCCTTGACAATCTTCTTTTCAACATCGTTTGACTGATGTGATTGTCTTTTTGTTTGATTCTGCTGCTGCTTGTGGTGCTGCACTTGTTAAGTCGTTGTTGTTTTATTTCGGTGGCTTGCGCCGATTACACCTGTCTTTGAATATTTTGACATAACTTGATATTATTAGCAAATAGTTAGTATGGACTGCAAATCGAATACACAAAATTTGCGTATAGCTCAACACAATTGAATTTTACATAAACATTTGTGTATTCACCAACATATTCAAGAACGCAGCTGCAGTACAAAACGCTTATACATATAATCACACATACATACTAGGGTTTCGACTAACATCAAACATGTGTACGTTCGAATGCGGCGTACGCCGTAACAACCAAAACCGGTTTTATGCAGTTATTTGTCGGTGGACAGCAACGTCCTACGACCCAACATGTTCGTGGGCAGCATCGCAATAAAATAGTGTGGCCGAATAAGCTCTCATGAAAAGCCCAGTCTATCTCTTATATGGTTAGTGATAAGGCATATCAATTAATTATATGGTTATCGATTTTAGTTTCTGTGGCATATTATCAAATACCAAAGAGTATCAACCATATAAAGTATAGATGTGGCATCGCTTGTAACAGTTCGACGACCTGTCGTGAGCTTAGTTTCAATACTCATGTAGCAATTTTGTTGAATGTTGTATCGAAAATAGCGATTGCTTTCACGGTTACGAATGAGTCCGGTCAGCAACAACATGCGAACGTCAAAATGTTTGCTCTGAGTTTTCGACTAATACCAAAATGGAAAGCACTGGGTTACGCTGCTTTCGCCTTTTTTCCTTTCAAAGTAATTAATTTGTGTTCATTGTCTAGCATTTCATATTGGAACTTTTCAGAATGTCTCATTTGGGTAGTTAAATAGTTTATGTTCTTCCTTGTTGCCATATGTTGATCTTGCATCAAAACATTGAAATTGTAGGAAAGAGAATATAGTTGATTAATATCACGAGGTTAATATCACGAGGTTAATATCACGAGGTTTTTCTGTTCCGTGTTGAGTTCGAAAGTTGTCGTTTCAGCATATTTTATTGCGCGTTTACATATATACGAACATATTTGTATGTTTATAACATTCGAGCATACAAATATACGTACGTTCATCTGTATGAACATTAAAATTAACATAATTCGTTTATGTCCCGCGGCAGTTTATAAATGTTAATATTAATATACATTGTAATTATTTGTTGCTTAAGCTGTATACTTATGTTCGTATGTATGCGCTTGTAGATACATTTAATGTGTTTGTATTAGTATATTTTGTATGAACATTTAAACACTGCTGCAAAACATAATTTAGCATAGTTTATTTAAAGTAGTTAATGGTTTCTTAAATCTTAAGTAAAAATAAAAATATAATTGAAATCAAAAAAAATTGTATATGTGTATATATGTATACAAGAACGTATGTACATATTTGTTTAGACTTTGACGTACTAACGGCTGTAGGATCAAGTATCCGAGCGACACCAAGCTCGGGTCTGCACCCAAGGGAGTAGGACGTTTGAAAAAAAAGCAAACATATCGGCCATGGCATGATCATTAAAAGCAATCTTTTTTTCAAAAAATAATGTTGGAAGTATTGATCTCTTCCGTTTCGAGTTGACGAAGTCATGAAAGCGTTTCGGGTCTCTGTGAAACGTTAGTCTGCACCTTTTTAAATAATCCTTCTAGCAAAGATTATTTAGAGTGAAGAAATCGGAGCAAGCAATAGAATACCGGGAAAATATAAGAAAGGGGTAGTTTCCTTATATTTATACCCGCGTACCCGAAGTGTATTATAACTTTGTGACAACCAA
Source organism: Drosophila pruinosa (assembly GCA_018150935.1). Taxonomy (NCBI): domain Eukaryota; kingdom Metazoa; phylum Arthropoda; class Insecta; order Diptera; family Drosophilidae; genus Drosophila; species Drosophila pruinosa. Next base: position 2,007,669 of record JAECWR010000197.1, on the reverse strand, counting down.
AAATGTATGTAACAGGCAGAAGGAAGCATCTCCTACCCCATATAGCCATGTCTGTCTGTCCGTCCGTATGAACACCTAGATCTCAGAGACTATAAGAGCAACCAAATTTTCGGGACAGTGTGTCTTATTATTACACGCAGATCAGGTTCGTCTTAGATTTTAGACACGCCCCCTTCAGGCCCCGAGAATCGAATAAAACCGAATTGCAAGCGTAATTTTAAACCTAGAACGTTTAATTTTGGTTCACACAATACTAATTCCTATCTATCTTAATGATCTCTGAATTTTTCTTTTTACAATTGGATAGAAAACACAAACTATTAAAGAATGAATTTTATAAGGCGTAATAAGGTGCAGCTGCACCTGGTTAGTTGCTATGTCACTCAGTGACATAATAATAGTGTTCAATAAACTTAAAAAAGTGCCGCGAAGCTAATAATTTCGAACAAAGAAAATTTTGGTATATTATATTGGGATATTTGTCGGTGTATTTTTTAAAAATAGAATATTTCGATGGTAAAATTGGGTGGCGGGTATCTCACAGTCGAGCAAACTCGACAGTAGCTTTCTTATTTGTTTTTAAATAGCTTTGACGTGTTGGTGAATACACATACGTATATGGCAAAATAAAAGTGTGTTGAGCTGTCGGCCAATTTTGTGTATTCGAATTGCAGGTAGCACCAATTGTTGTGGTTTTTTTTTCTTTTCTTGTCTTCTGCCGAGCACTTGTTCACTGAACGCACTCGATGTTGTGGCGTGCTTTTACTCAATGCGAACTTTGTGGCACTTCTACTTTTTTGTAGTTATTGTTTTATTGTGTCAATGTTCACTGCACTGCGACACGAACTTGTAGCTACTTTAGGTACTTTGACGTTATGCGTGATGCTTGTTTCGATGGCTGTATTTTCCAATCCCTGCTCGGGTGCCAAATAAAAGATAATTTAATTTTCTTTAAAAAATAAAGAACACGTCTGATTTATTTGATCAATGATCATGTATTTAGAACTAACTGAATGTACAACTCAGTACAAATAATTGTTAAACCTATCCTCTGCCGACGTCGCTGTTGTCCCTGAAGCCGCTGTAGCTGTAGTTCTTGTTAGACCGTCAGCCGTCAGGGGATAAATTTTTATGGATCAAAATATTAAATTAGAAAAGTCTGATACGACATCAATAGTATCATCCTTGGGCGATGCCTTCACGGCTGACCCCTACACCAGCACTGCAGCTAGTGGGCTGCTGAGTTCCACCCCCAATACTACGGCACTAGTATTTTAGGGGACGCGGATAAGCCAGGAACTCCCTTGGACACAGGGTTCGCAAGTGCTGCACTTCCGTCCAATAGCGGTTCAGCCCGGCAGCAACCCGTAGAGGTATTGTCCTCCGACGAGGAAGCTGATTGCGACCGAATCAGCTTTGCTGACGACGCTTCCGTGGCCTCTCAGAGGTCAGGCATCACGGAAGCAGGCTCTCAGATCCAGTTGCTGCAGCTGGAATCGAAGGACGCCTTTGTAAAACTGAAGAGCCGCGAGAAGAAGCTTTTTAAAGCTGCACTCGCGAAGGGTTCAAACCGAGCGGAAGCTCTTGCTATCGCCACTGCGCCCCCCGTTAACACCAAGGCAAAACGGACGCGCGCTGATGATACCATCGCCGAGCCCACTAGCTCTTCAAAGAGGCCCAAAAAGACTCATAAGGAGTCCACGAAGCCACTCTTCAGCCAAGTGGAAATTGGGCTTCACTTCGGCTGATTCATCCAAACCCCTCTCAGCGGAGCAGTTGGCTACGTTGAAGTTCAGCATACTAAAGGCAGTGCTGTTGCACTCCACACCAGATGTTAGCCCAGGTTTTGAGGGTTGTATACCCCGAAATGAGTGGCTGCTTTTGGAGTGCGAGGATAATAGCACTGCCAATTGGGTCAGGGGAGCTGTTGGACACATCAGGTCCATCAGCGCCCTTGATAAGAGGTTACATCCATACCCCATCGGCCATGGTAGTTGGGCCCCGAAGGGCCCAACTAGGCATGTGACGTGTGGTCACCGTCCAACAACCGTTAGAGGTGCATCGGTCAGGCCCACTGTCAGCACTTCGGGCCGCAACCCACCCGCAAGGGTGCTTCCCGTAAGTGGGGTCGCAAGGCGAACTTTCCCTCGTCCAGACCACCGAACAGCATTCCTGGAAATGACTATCGGGGGGCAAGGCAAGTGGCCTTGTTACAACCGCCATTAGGAGGGAGAATGAGCAGAATTAAAGTACTCAGGCAAACGTGCGCCATGCCAGAGGAGCTTCGGCCACTCTGTGCAGGGTCGTCTGTGATGATCAAATCAACCTGGCTCTCGTCCAAGAAACAATGTTTGATCTGTGTCCATATACGTGGACTATCTTGTGGATCATGTAAGTTGTTATATGTGAGGTGCCTCTATCACTGCTATACTTTTGGATAATAGCGTAAGACATTTCCCATTAACTAACTTCCTCAGAGACCTGGTGGCAACGGCTATTGAGGTAGCCACTGCGGACGGTGTTCGGAAAGTTGTCATCGCCTCTGCATACTTCCCTGGCGATGTGGAGGAAGTACCTCCAGCAGAGGTCCAACGACTAGTTGATTTCTGTCGCCGTAACAACAAGCCGCTCGTGATCGGCTGTGATGCTAATGCACATCCCACGATCTGGGGGAGCAGCGACATCAACAAACGTGGTGAGTTCCTCTTAGACTACTTATTGTATTGTCAATTAGATGTAGCTAACATAGGGTGTAATCTAGAGGGCTGCATAACACCATTCAAACTGACAAATGAGACAATCGTGTTGAAATGAACGAAGTGAATTCGGCTTGTTTGAAAAATGTTAGTGCATTTGTAAGCATGCGTTGCCGACTTCAATTCATTCAATTCAAACGGCAGATTCTGAAACGAATGAAGTGAAGTCCGAATAAAGTGAATGGGTGTTTCGAATGACTTGTCTGCGTATGTGTGTGTGTGAGTTTTAATAAAAGACAGATATGGTTTTTATATTATTATTTATTATTACTTAACTGATTATACATTATATTATTATTTTATAAATATACTTATTTTTAATTATCAATGTTGTAATGTAAAAACATGATTTTATTAATATTTTCAGAATTATAAGAGATGGCAGAACGTTTATCCGTTATTAAATTTCGAGCGTAAGAAAATGCTCTTTCAGAGGCAGCGCTAGTTGCTGATATACAAAAAGTTTTGCAACTGGCTTTATATAAGTTTGGGAACATATTTTTATGATCGTTCCACCAAGCCAGACAATTAAAGCCCTCAACATAAATAATATTGGTATTAATATACATATTTATAGTTAATTAATACATGGACAATTTGACAAATACTACAATATTATTAAATAAGATGCACACGCACATAATAAGACACAAAATATTGAAAACTAAGACTTACCTCTGCGCTGTCCGAACTTATTTTACACAATGACAACATGAAGTATTCACAGTACTCTGAGTTGCAGTTGACAATTTATCGGCTTCTTTCAAGCTGTCAACGCATTTATTTGGTTCATATTGATCGGGCGCCTTTAACTCCGAACACATACGAAGTGAATGCAAAGAGAACTCGACCAACTGAATGGTATGTATTCTTAGTACATACTAAAACGAATGAGTACTCTAAATGCAAACAAACTGAATGGTGTTATGCAGCCCTCTAGTGTAAACTCACTTTTACTAATGCTATTAGGGAAGAGGTTTTAGATATCACCCTAATCAGCAACTCGATACCGAGTTCGCTTGTCAACTGGCGGGTTACAGACAAAGCCAACTTGTCAGACCATCAGCACATCAGTTTTGACCTTCCTGGCCAAGTCAAAATTCGCCAAAACTCCTTCTGTCCCATAAAGACAACTTGGGAGCTTTTCAAAACCTCTGTAGCTTTCAAAGCAGACTTATTGGTCAGCAATCCTAAATCTATCAGTGAGATAGAACTCGCTTCCAATCTGTTCCAAGATGTGCTTATCTCATCCTTCGAGGACAGCTCAGTCCAGAAGTCCCTAAGGGTCAATCGTAAAAATCCGGGGTAGAATGAGGAACTGGCTGTACTTAGAAGGAGGATTAGAAGGTTAATAAGACTAAATCTAACCGTGCTAGTTGGGACGTCTATAGGGACGCTCTTACCAACTACAACAAAAACATTAGACGAGCCAAACGCGATACATGGCGCAGCTACTGTGGTAGCATAGAATTCTTTCGCTCCTTTCAAAGCCGCAGGGGGTGACAAAATCTTCCCAGCCCCTATTCAAAACAGCCTGGCTCATATTCTTGATCCATTGGTCGGCCTTCTTAGAGCTAGTTTTACTTGAGGATACCAAGCAAGGGAATCGTCCGCTTGACCAGCCTAAGTCGTATCGGCCGATCAGTCTTACTACATAGCTATTCTGTTGACATTAGTCAACTTTATATCAGCGGCTCCCCTGTGCGGCTATCCAACCAAGTCAAATATCTAGAGGTAACCCTCGATAAAAGACTAAATTGGAACTCCCACCTCAGCAACACCCTCTCAAAGGCGACCCATGCCACGTGGGCCTGCAGAAGATTCTTTGGTAGAATCTGGGGTCTTAAATCCTGCACCATCCGGTGACTTTTTGCCATGATGGTCAGACCCATCGTCACCTACAATGCTATTGTGTGGTGGCCAAAGGTTACGCAGGTCACTGCTATCAGTAAGTGCAATAAATTGCACAGGCTTCTGTGCCTCTCACTGACAGGTGCACTTCGTACCTGTCCCACCGCAGCAATTTAGTCGATAGTCATCCAAATTAAAAAAATTCGCTGCTATGAGCCTTCTTAGAATCAAGCTCCAATCAGTGCTTCGTGCTACCGAATCAGGACATACTAGTCTGATCAAAGACATTCCTGGCAAAGATATCTGCACTAGATCAGATACTATGACAAAGGAACTTTTCTTTGGTGCTAAATTCAGAACCCTCATCCCGGACCGGAAGGACTGGGACACTGGCAACCACATCAGTGACCCCCACGGTATCCACTGGTATACCGACGCGTCAAAAACTGATCAGTGGGTTGGAGCTGGGATCTTTGGACGCAATTCCAAAACCTCAGCTGGCGGTCGAACTTGCGAGGGCCGGTTAGTCAGCCACTTTTTCCGACCCTGAGCCCTTGGTCGACAGAACAACTAGCTTACTCTCCAGGAGGGATCTTCACATCCTCTTTGGCTATCTTAGTGGCCTTCACACGGTGAACTATCACCTCACTAAAATGCGTCTGTCTTCCTATGCTGAGTGTAGACTCTGAAAAGAAGACGATGAGACAATCAGGCACATTCTGTGCGACTGTCCAGCCTTGGTATGGACTAGGAGGACAGGACACATCTGCACGTGGATACCGCAGGTCCCGAGCATATAGTGCGTTCCTCGACGAAAGTTTTGCTCTGCTTCATTAGGCACAAAAGACCACCTTGGTCGCAGTGCCTCGCCCCTTCTCTGCTGGGAGACTTTCTTTATCATTATTATTATTATTATTAGTTCTTGTTAGAAATTCGAGGACTGTCTACGCGTGGCGGATGTGCTTTGTGTGATTGGCATTTGGCTGTCTGTGTGTTCTTATAAGGCTTGGCCTTAACTTTGCAAAGTTACGTACCTGACAAATTTTGAGTAATGCGCATAATTTGGTTGCACAATGACGCCCACCATCAACATGAGTGGACCATGTTATATTATAAGCTTATGGTGTATATGCGGTCTTAGAAGATGTAGGGATCACGGGGAAAGGCGATCAAGGTTGGGTGGGCTTAAGTGACCACAACTTTATCAGTGATATCTCGGTCGGTGTGGAGATCTCTATAGGTAAGACCTCCACCTCCAATGACAAGAAGCTAGTTCCGGAAACTGAAGAGTGCCTTCACTAGTGCAGATCGTCCGTCTAAACTCGTTATACGCTACGCAGACCGCACAACTTTCCACTAAAACTATTTGATTGATGTCTACCAAATTGTACTATAAAGTCAAAATGCCTTTTACGTACGACAAAACATTCGATGTTGTATTTACTATTGTGTTGTTGTACAACACACTTTTAAAAATTTACATTTATAGTACATACAATAAAGAATTATCTCTAAGAGGTCATAGACCGCTCGTAAAAGTAAAAAAGCTACTATCGACTGTGAGATACGCGCCACTCAGTTTTATATTCCCTGAGATCTAGGTGTTCATACAGACAGGGCTATATCAACACGGCTGTTGATGCTGATCATGAATATATACAATTATAAGGATTATGGGGTCGCAGATGTTTCTATCAGCTTGTTACGCACATTGAGACACACGCAATATGTCATGAATTTTTTTAAAATCCATAACCTAAAAATATTCAAAGAATAAAAATATCGAGTTTTTAATTTTCCTGTGTGAAATTCGAACCGCGGATCCATAACAATCCGATGACCGACATTCTCATTTTTAGAAGCGTGGGTAAATTTAAATATTAGTGTTATAATAATTAATAATTATAGTAATATAATAATTGTAAGAAAAGACAAGTAATAAAGCAATAGTTGAGTTTGCTCGATTGTGAGATATTCACCACCCATTTGAAATTAACATTATAAATTAGCTACGAAACGCAATGAAACACTGTCTAAACAAGTACGAACGGCTATAGTCATGCTTTGACATTACGAGGTCATGAATTTTAAAAGTATATGCGTAAGTTAGAGCATAAAAGAAGATATTCTTGAGACGCAGCGTTTAATACTGTTATCTATATATGTAAAAATTGACGACAAGTTTTCATGTGTTCTTATAACTCAAATATCACCGAGCCGATCGCATTGAAAATTTCAGGAGATTTTCGGGTAGTTATGTAGATGGTTTATGAACAAGTATGAAGCATGAATGTTGCTGCTAGCGTGAGTGAAACGAAGAAGAAAGAGATGAAGCAAACGACAAAAAAAAATCGAACGACAAGCAAGCCTGGATATTTTATTTGGAAAGAGATGAAAAATCGAACGACAAGCAAGCCTGGATATTTTTTTTGGAAAGCGTATTACGGATTTGCTACACACGTGCTTGTTTGTCAAATTTTATTTGGAAATCGTATTACGGATTTGCTACACACGTGCTTTATTGAATTCTAAGATCTTGTGAAATTTCAATCGTGCTTCATACGTCTTCTCGAATTCGTTCATCAGTTCACGTGCATAACAAATAAAAATGTCAAGACTAAGACGTGCTAATATTGGTCGCAGTACGCCTAATGCTTCTTCTTTATCGTCGAGATAAGATTGCAAAGTGAGGAACAGCGTGCACAAATTAATGCCGATAACAGATATCGATATGCACGAAATCGAAATCCACCTCGAAATCGGCCAATGCGAGCGGGAGTTCGTGTTTTGCAGCGAACGCTCCTTGCTGCTTTTAATTACGATAGTGCGATTGATTACAGTGCATATGGCTGTATTGGTGGACATGTGCACATTGTGATGCAGCCAAATTTCCAAATAAAACAGATGGCATGTGCTGAGCTAACGGCAAAGTGAAATTGCCAATATTTGAATCTCCACCTGATCCACTACGTTCGCTGATTTTTGGAATGTCATCAACGTCGACACATTTTTTGTCTCGTATTCAAGAATACAATGCATCATTTCAAATGACTTCTTCTGATGCGACGTTCAAGATTCAGGGTCAGATTTACCATCGCGCTTGCTCATTATTACCATATCCTGATACCGATCATCAATTCTTACAATTCTATTTCATTGGAGATGAAAATAGCGAGTTGGATCGGCGATGTACAATTGCTTCGAGGTCAAGGCGACAAATTGTTTCTGAGCTTCAAACATTTTTTCATCAACCCAATGAATTAGTTCGATTATTCAAAATCGCTTTCGATCGTATGCCATCGGATAACCACAAAATTATCATAAAATCCGATTGATCACTCTTCGGATGAAGTGGCTATTGTAGTTGTTGGGGACCAGTTTCAACCGCGCGACATCGTGCTACATCGAAGAAATGAGCAATTACAGCGTGTTTCAGAGCTTCACCGCAGCTATGATTCATTACAATACCCCTTATTGTACTGGAAAGGTGATGACGCCTATCATATCAATATATCAATGATAGATCCACAAACCGGTCGTGATATACAAAAGAAAGTTAGTGCGATGAACAATAGTTCATTTAAAAAAGTCTAGGATTTCTCATTGCATTTTTCGACTGCATGCGGCGAAGCGCATAGGGATCCGCTAGTAAAATTATGAAAATTATAGGAAATATTGAGTAAAACAAGTAAGAAAGCTACGGTCGAGTTTGCTTGACTGTCAGATACCCGTCATCCAATTTTACTGACTGGAAAAATAAAAAAGAGCCATCATCGAAATATTATATTTTCAAAAGTATTCTGGAAATTATACTAAAAAACATACTAAAAATATACCAAAATACACTTTGCACAAAATGATTAGCTTGGTAGCACTTCAGCAACCAGCTGAACAGGTGCAGCTGCAGCCGCCCTATAAAAGTAATTCTTTAATAACTTCTTCCACACAATTTGTGCGGTCATTGATTAAGATGTTTGAGTGGTTCAGAGAGGAGTTGTGCCATCAGCTGTTCGGTAGATCACAGGTTCAATTCCCGGGCGGTGCGATGTCTAAAATCAATTTTCTTAATAATTAATATATGCTCTAACTTGCGCATGTACACTTAAAATCCATGACCTCATACAGTCAAAGCTTGACTGTAGCCGTTCCTACTTGTTATAACTATAATCTAAAATTCTCTCTACTTGTTATAACTATAATCTAAAATTCTCTCTACATTTTAATGATGACAAAAGTGGTGATCCCGACGTGACCAGGACATTGAGTAAATAAAAAATAACGTAAATATCTAATTGGCAACTGATGTCGCAAAAGCAAAACAATTTGATTTTAGTGAAAGGTAAAACAAGCGATAAGAAAGAGTAAAACGACATGCAGCAAATAAACGATACCACAAGACTCCAACCGAAATACCGAAAACGTATTACCTTATCGAAATTCAATAAAGATTCGACAATATAATACGAGACGCCAAAATGTTTGATCTCATTGAAATGTATCTTGATGACGATCTTGCACTAAAAGCACAACTTAGTATAGGTGCAGTTACTCCAGAAAGCTTCTACCTAAGGCTTAAATCTCGATGGATTGCACTTTTTGCACAATCTTAATACTATCTGAATATTTGGTAACAACTGGACAATAAACAAATAAGTTATTCAAGTAATACTGAATATATCCACATGTGAACCTTAAATTCAGCTGGTGTTGCAACTGAAACAGTTAAATACATACCAATATTACACAATTAGGTGCTTTTATTTTTATTTAATTTGACACCAATATGCTTAAATAAAGTTTGAAAATATAAATAATTGAAATTTTGAAGTTAAAATACTTATGTATGTATATTATTAATGTAAATTCTATTGTTAAGAATGGAATTAAATCTTTGGACACAAACAAGGGTCTTAAGAATGTAAATATAACATTTTAAAATTTTTTGTTTTATTAATGAACTCATAGATAATAACAGCCACATAGCAGGCGTAATTAAATGCTTAAACAAATACAAAAGACGATTATTCTGAATGAATAAAACTACGCTCCAAGTCAATATCAGCCTTAAGAAGTTATTTCTGTTTTTTAGAGCAACGAAATTTAGTGACAAGGTGTAGTAATAAAGCCATTAAACTAAGTTTGCTTTAGAATTGGGGCACGCCCATCTGCTCCGCAAATCGATTGGTACATACAATAACCATCTTAACGATTTATGTAAATTTATTTACGATCAAACAATAAATACTTTTAATGGGTGAAATCGGGTACAGCTGCACCTATTTGCTTTTACACTCAGTGATATAATAATGGTATTCAATAAAGCTAATGAAGTGCAGCTAAGCTAATCATACATGTATTGAAAATCCACGGCTTCAAAAATTTACTATACCGTTTCTCTTGCTTGGTATATTTTATTTTTAAGGATGTGTAAAAAGTATAAAAATATTCAGGCAGAGTTAACTATGGCTTCCTTACATATTTTAAATTTTTAAGATATTATGGGATATGAACTTATTTGGTAACGAATGATTGGAGAAAAATGATCAATTTTCTAACGGTGACGGTAGCCGGTGTTCTTATTTGTTCTTGCGTGAAAAATCAATAAAGACACGAACAATCAGCATAATTTTGAAAATCAAAACAACTTATTTTATTATAAAACGAAAGTGTATAAAAAGCTGGCAACTCTAAAGTATCTGTCAAACACAAGTTATGTTAAGATTAGTTTTTCTGCGCATGCTCAATGTTTTATATTCATTCAGAAGAAATTATACAATACAAAATAGCCTTTTATCATCAGATCCGTGAATGCAAAGTGTAAATTACTAATATAATTGAATTATTTTGCATACGGTTTAATTCAAGTGTTGAACAATTAATTCGAAATGATAGACCTTTCTTCAAATACTCATATGTATGCAGAAATCTTAAGTTGTAAGTTTGGCAAATAATCTTTGGTTTGCAAAATATATACATATTATATTTGAAATCTTTGATTTGCAAAATATATATATATTATATATGAAAGTAAGCCCACAGCTAAAATTTTGCGTGCTAAAAAAGCAATTCAACACTATTTATTTTAAATAGGCATACATTTATCGAAATTGTATATATTGTGTGTGGTAAATTGTGGATTGTTTGTGTTTCGTTCGTTGTTTGAGGCTTGTGCGATTTTCGATGTACTTTTGTAAATTCAAAACTTTGTATGTATGTGTGCATAAGTATGTAAATGCTTATGTGTATGTGTATATATATGTATATGTATATGCATGTGTATATATATATGTATATGTATATGTGTATGTATATATATGCATATATATTTATATGTGTATATGTACATATATATAATGTATATATGAATATGTATATGTATACGTATCTATGTACATACGTGTATATGTATATAAAATGTATATATATGTGTGTGTGTTTATGTATATGTTTTTGTATATGTATATGTACATATATGTATATGCTTATGTAAATGTATGGGTACAAATATATGTATTTGTATCAATATATATGTATGCATGTGTATAAATATGTATATTTATATTTATATGTGTATCTATTTGTATATGTATATATATGTTTATATATACATATACATATACGTATATATATGTATATGTATATATATACGCATAAACAACTATTAAATGGGCCGACGAGTAACTGGTGTAATTTTTTTATCCACGGTGAACGTTTCGTTCGTGAACTGAACTACGTAAGTCCCAGCCAGGTGATGCGTCCGGCTTCCAACGTCCCATTAAAGTTAGACAGGAGCATTTCCCGCCCTTAACCTGCTCAGCACGCGCCTTGTTGTTCCTCAGGTGATCACATCTTGCGTGGCCACCCTTTAAGAGCTTGGAGACCCAATCGCTTTCGTTCAGACTTACGAGGCAGACCGTTGGGTTGCCGATGGAGAGCCAATTGCCCACCACGACATAAGTTTTCTTAGTGTTCATAGTCACTTTGTCGTGCTTAACCATGACTTGTTTCCCTCCAAGAGATGCGGGGAAAAGGAGAAGTAGGCAGTATTTTTCGGGGGCGACTTTAGGCATTACCAGAATATACAGAAGCGTCGTTCCATTTGTTAAAACGGACGGACGAGAGAATCCATGACTTCAACCGCATTTTGGTGCACAAGTGTTTAACCTCCGGTAGGATTGCCTGTACCTCCTCGTGGTTCAGCAAACGTAAGCTGACTTTGGCAGCTGACATGCTCGGGTCAACTCGTTGACTTGGCTGTCAATGATCAGCGCATTGTACAGTATGGTTGGAAACTTACATACATTTGACATACACATGCCTTCATTGATGGCATTAACTCCCAGTGTGACCTTGTTAAGTCGTCTCAGGGACTCATGTGAGGTGTCGAACAAGCCCGCGTTGATCCTGACCTGTTGGTCTGACGACTTAACTACATTCGCCTGCAATTCACTTCCAAACGGACCCGATCCAGTCCAGCCCAACAGATAATTGACTCGATCTTTCCTAAATCAATTATGTGAGCTAGTTTAAACTGCCCGTTAACACGCCAGACGGTGCCCTCCTGTAGCTGAACAAGTACAGCCTCGTAGTTGTAATGTTTGATTGAAGAGAGTAAGCTTAAGAGTAATATAGTTTAAGTAAGTGAGCAGTGTTCTTTTTATTAGTTTCTCAAATCGGACTCTTCTGTCCTATAACTTGTGGCCTGAAGTCAGTCAAGCCCTGATAATTTATTCTGGCAGAACGCTCAAAGAATAAGTTACCGGTAAATCTCGAGAAAAGTTGAATGGCACCTCTCGAATTGCCCATTGACTTCGCTTTTCTGGATCAGCGTGTAATAAAGCTCGATATCCATTGAGCGTAAGTAATTAAAATATTTGGGACAGTAAAATAAATTTTTCCAGATCTTCCATTGTGTCACTCAGTGTACTATTAATGGTGTTCAATGAACCAAATAAACGGCAACCAAGCTAGTAGTTTTTAGCACAGTTCCTCTCAATATATTTTTGGTATATATGTAGTATATTTTCCAGTATATTTTTGAAAAATATGGTTTACCTGTTTATGTCATATACTTTTGAAAAAAATGTAGCAAGGGGCAAATTGCTAAAAAAAATTCTGGACTACATTTATTAATTAAGCACATATATATAATATTAAGCAAAAAGCTACAAATATTTTAGACTATATTTATAATGATTTTCGTTATTTAATTTTATATGTTTAATATTCCAAAACTCGCAAGAAATAACAAAATATTCCGCAAATTTCAAAGCCACTTCCAACAACAAAACTATGTGATTAACTACTTTACGAGGGTATAATTTATGCCATTTGAAATCACACCTAACATTATGTTTAAGTCGAAACTATTTTTTTGAATGACCAGAAAAGTGGTAGAATTTAATTCGAAAATGCGTCCAATTGTAAAGTTCATAACGGAGGATGTACTCATATATACAAATCTGCAATCTATCCTTAATTATAATGCAATAATTACTCATAGCCAATATGTTGATAAGCAATCATAAAATATAAATAATTATGAATTAAACATAATCTTTTATAACTCGTTTTTGATACTCAATTAAATGTCTTCTACACATTTATATTTATTTACAGGTAATACCGATATCAAGAATTAGGCAATAAAATGTTTTTTCTCATCTTCGCTCTAAATGCTAAAAAAGCAGATATATTGCAAATTTTAAATGCGACCAATGCATCCAATATCTGGCTCTCCTACAACATACTTATAAAAGTGGAGCTTTGAAAAAAATATGACTGTACGTAAAGACCGTAATTTCGTGATTTCTTTCGACATTACAAAATACATACATATATGTTTTGCAATTTCTTTTCAGCACTATGGACGCAATGAGAGCTTTCATAATGTGCATAACAGCAATGCCTTATCCACAGGTGGTCTACCAATTAATAGAAGTTCAGTTTATAATTATGATAATAACATACACCATATGGATTCATTCACGAATGGTCAATATAGGATGCCGGAGTCAAGGGCTCCAGAGGAAGAGAACGCTGATGATATGGATTGGTCACAAGGCGAAATTCTGGAAAGTAAATCATTTAATCAGAATTATTCGCATATGGATAGCAATATAGCGGATACTGAAGTTCCAGATGAAAATGTGGGGGGAGTAGCGCTTGGTGACTATTGGGATCAAAACATATCCACATCCAATGAATATGATTGTGGATACGAATATATTTACGGGTATGAACCGACACCTACACCAGCTAAAGTTTTGCCTGTAGTATCAGAAAACGGGTGTAACTGGGTTATGAGAAAAGGTATGTATGAAAGAAAAGACAATCGCATTGGTGTTCGCTTGCCCGCCGCACCTTCAAGAACAGCGTCGTCATCGTCAATGATGGCGGACAATTCGAAGTATCGAACGTTGCCGCAATCGGTAGCTTACCAGAATGTTCAAAACGCTCAAAACACTATGAATGAGCACACTGGATATGCACCGAATGTGGGTTTAATAGACGAGCGAATAGGCAGTTTCATTAGCTTGCCAGCAGCGGCACCACTGCGGATATTACCACATTTTCAACAACGTTCCTCACAAATACTATTTAAAGATGGTAATAACATTGCATCAGATACCTCCGGAAACCAAAATATACAGCATGGAAAAACGGTGTCACGAAGGGGTACACATGAAATAACTACAGAGACCAGCAATGATGAAGTCTTTTGCCAAAATACCCGACCCTTCACCTCCATGCTTCCCCTTGATTATACAGACTATTCAGATTACGGCTGCCATTCGGATAATTTTTCAACATACAGTGACACACCACCTATGAGCACTGTTCAATATAAACTACAACAGCAGCGGAAAATATCACTTATGATGGCAATGACTACGGCATCTGTGATAGCATCTGGAGAAACAAGAGTGCCAGTACAGCAGAATTCGAAGTTACCTATCGTTAGTTATGCAGATTCAATGACATACCCCGATTCTAATATTAGAATTGATTACTCCTCATCAGATGATGTTTTCTCAGGAATATCATCTGTGAGAGGGTATGAGAAAGATTTAACAACGACTTATACGACTGCGACTGGTACCACAAATAGAAAATTGCCAAAGCGTCTCCCGTCACCTCAGTTCAAATCATTATTAAGTACAACTAACGCTATTGTTTCTGCAGATTTATCGTTAACATTTCCATCATTTGCGATCACAAATGCCTTAAGTTTGCCGAGTAACACCGATAAAAATTATCGACCGAAGCAGTTACCTAAGCTGCCAATTTCAAAACCAAATGTCACAGCGAATGCGAGTTCACTTCCCATAAATTCCGAAATCGATCAACAGAATGCGATAGTTTCTTCATCAATAAATTCATCTATCTCATCTTCTAAGGAAATAAACTCTGATTTTTTTACGAGATCAAAATCTTTAATAACTACAACTGGTTGTAGCGAAGTGGATAATAGTTACTCCTACGGAATTCAACAGAATATTAATCAATTT
This sequence comes from Drosophila pruinosa, assembly GCA_018150935.1. Lineage (NCBI taxonomy): Eukaryota > Metazoa > Arthropoda > Insecta > Diptera > Drosophilidae > Drosophila > Drosophila pruinosa. Next base: position 1,992,551 of record JAECWR010000197.1, on the reverse strand, counting down.
GAGGTACACAGAACCGATGAGTCACTCAAAAATTTTCCGGCAGATAGTCCTCCTCCAGTGTTTTTCGATTCAACAGAGTGTTTGAAAAAAAATGACACACAGTACTCGTCAATGCAGACATCAACCTCTCCTATAAAACAATCAATAGAATTAGAGTCAACATCTTCCAGTCAAGGGTTGCCAATTAATGAATTTCAAGTCATTACCCCGACAGCGTTACCTACTGCGGTTCAAAAAGTGCCGAAACCAAAAGAGTCGTCATCATTTGATATATCTGAATATCTAAAGCCTTATACAATAAATTCTATTAAATTTCGTACTGAAAATGAAAGTGATATTATCCCTACTGCAACCACAACAACCACAAGTAACACACACGTTTCATGTATTAACGGCGTAGACGATTTTTTAACCTCATCAAAGTTCTCACTGCCATCATCGGAATCCTACATGCCATATTCTATTGCAACTTCGACAGCCAGTACGATCAACATTCAAACGCCATTGTCAACATCTGCAAATGTCGCTCTATCGACGCCACAACAGAGTCCAACAACATCAAAATCTGAAATTATCATAACACCGTTAAGTGATTCTTCATCCTCTTTATCGTATTTATTAAGTAAGCCGATTATGTATGACGAAAAGAATAACCTTCAGAATGTATCGACAAATATTTCTTCGGTTAAAGTCACAGCTTCATTTCTTGATAACTTTGACAACATGTTCACAACAACTGTTCTTGCTTCAGATTCGATACCTCCTAACATTTTAACGTCAATTACCGATAGTTCACCAGGATCGACACAATCCTATTTTGATTATATGAGAAAATTTGACCTTCCAGAGCTTCCGCCCATTCTTGACATAAATATGAGTAATAGCAGCAATCAAACAGTCGTTTCAGAATCAAATAAACTTTTCATTGATACTATAATTCCAACGATTAAATTAAATATAAATGACAACACTGACATTAATACGTTTACTAACTACATTGCAACATCGAGTGCAATTGACAAGTCTTCCGGTGAATTAAAAGAGATTTATGAAAAGGTGGATACTATAGTACCATTCCATCAATTTGATTTAACGAATAATGAGCGCGTAAACGAAAAAATAGTAACTCCACCATTGCCACTGGATACGACTTCACATTTGGAAAAAAATGATTTTGGACTTCATTCCTCGCCTGATTTCTCAATAAAAAGCTCTACCAAACCATCAGCATGTGCTTCAGCCTTTGAGGACAGTTTCTATGATAGTTTTAATGTTGATCTGTCCGCAACCATTGCGCAAATTGAGAGTGAATCGTGCACAACACCAGTTTTAGTGCAAAACACCAATGAACTCCATAGTAATGAAATCATTGTTTCGAATTTAAATAAATGGACAGATTTTGATTTAAATCAAATCTCTGAATTAGAAATGGACAGAGAGCCTCTTAAGGAACAGCCATCGGACGTGACAGCTGCACTCCAGACTTCTCAGAAAACAAAAGTTGTATCTACAGCTACAAGTGTTCTGGGTGGACTTTCCAAAGGATTCAAGGGAGGCTTAGACGGCGTACTCAGCGGCGTAAGCTCGACGATAGATTCAAGCAAGCAACACCCGTTGAACACCAGCTTTAGCTTTAGTTTGGCTTCAAAGCTTGTCCCGAACGTCAATGGATTACTTTCAAGTTCCAATAGGCATGGTCAGGAAGATAAAGATATAACTACATCCACAATAACTACTTCAATATCATTAGTAAACAATTCTATACATGATGCAAACCAAACATGTGAATACGTATATGATTCCGAAAATGCACCAAGTATTGATGGATCAGCGTTTATCCGCAAAAATGGTTCTTGTTTTTCTGAAACTCCATCAAATTTTAAATCAAATATAGACTACGACATAAATTCTATTGATAATTATAATTTTTCTGGCGATGTAACGAACACTGATAATTCTAAAATGGAAGTTATTGGTTTCGATGATGAATATACCTATAGTGATTGTCCATCATATAAAGAAACAAGTAATGATAAAGGTGACACTAGTTATATTTGTAATGATTCATATAAGACGGGAACAACAATTAATAATTATATTGGTACTTGCTTAAATGATGTGATTGCTTTGAATCAAAGTCAAAATACCCTAAATAATACTGAAAATTATAAGATTGAATCTTTAATATCAAAAAAAAAAAATATTAATAAAAAAATCGGATCTAGCAGTGCTAGCGGAGGAATGTTTGGTAACATTTTTGGTAAGGCTGCAGCAGCCGTACAGTCTGCTACACAGGCGGTCAATCACAGTGCTTCCTCTGTTGCTTCAGTTGTGGCTCAAAAGACATCATTACCATCTAACAAACCCATCTCAGCTGATTTGTTAAGCATGTCCTATACCAATAACACTTCAACATCAATCTCAAACCCTACTTCCATTTCTATTGAGGCAAGTGGATATCATGGAAACATAGAAAACGATTATAATGAATTATTGATTAAAGAAGGTTCACTGACTAACCAATACTCGACTACTTGTGATGATTACACTAATAGCAATACCCGTGAACTCGGGTATGATATGTCAATGTCTGAACCAATTAAATTGTCGGTGGCCACTAGAAATGACAACATATACTATGCAGATAGTCATCCAAGCCAGCAAAATGACGTTGTAGCAACAGCTGTACAAAAAATTTTGCCAACGGTACCGTCAGCAGGATCCACCGGCAAAAAACTGCCCACCATTAATGGTAAATCAGGTCTACTGATTAAACAACAACCAACAGAAATCTTTGATGATGAGTCTGATGATGATGCCATTAATGATTTTATGATTCGACAACCCGAGAATAGTGAGACGAGTTATTGCATCGATAGTGAGCAGGATGATTACTATTTGGATTCTCAGCAGACGGCACCGTCCAGTCGCAGAGCGAACGATTATTATGAACATGTTAGCACAAGTTATGATTATCGAGAAGACTTTTTTAACGAAGAGGATGAATATAAGTACCTTGAGCATCAGAGGCTACAACAGCAAACGCAATTTGAGCACCAAGAACAAAAACAGCAAAAAAAAATTATCAGTCAAAAACAATCCTCATTAGAATACATAGACAATCAACTAGACGATAACGATGACTTCTTGGACGAAAACTATCCGAGTGATGAAGACTGTGGAAATTATTTAGATGAAAGCTCTAGCGGTAGTGTTGGTGTTATCGGTGGAAGAAAGTCCATTCCTGACAGTAGTCTTCTCAATGCAACTACCGACACCACCAGTATTATTATAACCGGGGTGACTACTGACAACATGCGCAACACTCCAGTTGCAAACATTTCTTCGCAATTGTCAGCACCTCATCATCCAATCAATAAGCAGGATAGCATTATTATAGAAGAAGATGATTCTGTATTAACTGATTTAGTTGATGACCATCGAATTGCATCGCACGACAAAGATATAGACGAGGAAGACCAATTGGCTGATTTGGCTCCTACGCGAACCAAATCTCAGAAAAAAAAAGTTCTAATGCGTGGCGAAACTGAAGAAGTCGTGAGTGGGCACATGCAAATATTGCGAAAACCAGAAATCACCGCGAAACAAAGATGGCACTGGGCTTACAACAAAATTATTATGCAATTAAACGTGAGTACCGTTCAATCTTAATTATTTTACTAGTTTAATTTAACTCTACAATAATGCTATTAAAAAAGTATGACCAAATACACTGAATTTATGTAGTTATACCTGATATTCATGCAAAAGAAATTTGTGCTTTGAATAATTTCCCAGTTTATTATCAGGTCGTCATGAAATTCTTTTATTTAAAGTACGGATATTATTATAATATTATTATATATATAAATTCAAGTATCAACTTTAAAAAATTAAAATTAATTAGAAAGCTACAGTCGATTTTGCTTCATTGAAAGATACCTGCCACCCATTTTTACTGAATGCAACAAATATTAAGAGCGAGCGCCGAAATTTACTATTTTTTGATAATATAAAAATTATGCCAACCATGTAGGAAGCTACTGTCAAGTTGGTTCAAAATTGATCAAAAATGATACCAAAAAATGCTACGTTAAAAATCATTAGCTTGGTTGCACTTTTTTAAGTTTATTAAATATCTTTACATTACCAAGCGACAAAGTATATATGTTCTTAATTAGCATCAACATCTATCTGTCAGCCTATCTATCCGTCTGTTTGTATAAACTGAGATTATAAAGGCTAGAGCTACCGGACGGTTCATAGCTTTTGATTTGCGACGCAAATATCATCAATCCTAATGTGGCGATAAATCATTGAGCTTTGGCGATAAGTAAGAAAGATATTCAAGAAATAGTATTTCATATAAAGCAAAGTTTTGAAGCTCAAACGAACTCTTAGAGTGTTATTCCTTTTTGGTTTTGGTGGACACAATATTAGTGACTATCTTAAGAAAACTTTTAAAGGGTTCACCCTTCAATAAATCTAGTAAAATGCAGTCATTCTAATAATTTTGAGAGTGGTATAGTGCGGTATAATTGTTGGTATATTGTTAACTATATTCTTAAGAATTACTATTCAATAAAGCTTTTTATAGCCGTCTACCCAAAGGGTGGGTTATTATAACTTTGTGCCGACCGAAAAGGTATGTAACAAGCAGATGGAAGCATCTCCAACTCCACAAAGTGTATATATTCTTTATCAGCGTCAATAGTCTAGACGATATAGCCATGTCCGTCTGTCCGTCCGTGTGAAAACCTACATCTCAGAGTCTCAGATAAAGCACCAAATTTTTCGGGACAGTGTGTCTTATTGTTGCACGCAGATCAAGTTTGTTTTAGATTTTTGCCACGCCCCCTTCCGCCCCCGTAAATCGAAAAAAACGAATTTCAATCATTTTAAACCTACAAAGTTTAAATTTAGTACGCACAATACTAATCATCTTATTGATCTCTGAAAATTTGGTTACAATCGGATAAAAAACACAGAAGTTATTAGAGAATTACTTTTATATGGCGTAATCAGGTGCAGCTACACCTTTTTTTTATGTCATTCCGTGACATAAAAATGGTGTTCAATAAACCTACTAAAGTGCCGGTAATCTAATAATTTCAAGCAAAGAAAATGTTGGTATATTTTTAGTATATATTTTTCAGTATATTTTTTAAAAATATAATATTTCGATAGTAAAAACTTGTTTTTAATTTTGCTGGTATATAGTTATGGGTAGCGGGTATCTCACAGTCCAGCAAAGTGTGTATTTGAGCGAAGAAAACTGCAAGAAAAAGCTGCAACAAAAAAATATTTATATAGGAATGGGAAGCAGCTTTAATGTTTGTTTACCTATATAAAGCAAATCCATGGCCTAATACTGTTAAAACTTGACCGTAATCGTCATTGCTAGTTGATTCTGGTTTACGTCTATCTATGCTTTCATTCCATATTGTAAATTAGTATGTGTGTCCCACTTCGAAATGTGTACTCCATTTTGATAAGCTGACATACTAACGTCGTCTCCAATGCTAATGCTAGCGCTGATATGCATAAACAATTATGCAGATGTATTTTTCGCAGATAAGCCTTAAACTTACAAGTAAGCAAGCGAGACCCGCAGTTGTGCTTTAATAGTGACATGAGCTTGTTATTTGGGCTATTCAGCGATCGAATTCAAAATAACCAACATTTCAAAATTGGAATATTTAAAATACACAGATCACCATCACAATTATAATGGCTGCACCGTCAGTAGCAGACCGCACTCGCAAATTTAGCTTCCTCTTAAAGCATCATCGAGGAAGCATTATTCTGTATGTATGTTGTCTGTTTCTAAAATCATTTTAACATTTTTATATATTATATATAAGGCTCTTTGTCCTGACTGTCTTAACTATTAACGCACTGCCCAAATAAAGTATATATATGCTTGATCACGACAACAGAATAGTCGAAACGATATAGCCATATCCGTCAGTCTGTCTTTTTGTACGAAAATCTGAATTCAGAGACTATAAGAGCTAGAGCAAGTAAATTTGATGGCAATATGTGGTAATATAGCCATTGGTGCAAGTTTGTTTTAAGATTTGGCCACGCTCCTTTCCACCCCCACAAATTGATAAAATGATTAATGATTTCAGTAAGCTTAATTACGATCGGATAAAAAACACAGAAGTTAGTCAAGAAATACTATTAAAGGTTTGATTAAGGAGCAGTTGTAGCTGATCAGTAATCAGGTATTCAATTAGCCCACTAAAATACAGTTATGCTAATAATTTAAAATTTAACGGTATATTTTATTATTGTTTGCTATATTCTAAAAATACTATATTCTGGAGCTCATTTTTTATGTTTGTGACATTCACCAAAAATGGGTGGAGGGTATCTCATAATCGGCAAAACTCGACGTTCATATTTCTTTAATAGGCATATGCTATAGTTGTCGGCGCCTTACTTTCATTGTAAACCATCTTTAATATCAAATTTAAAAATGATTTCACTTACGACCCGAATAAAATTTCTCGCGGGTAGAGAGGTATTATAACTTATTTACACCCAAAGCTGCACTGGTTCAGTTTCGATAGCCAAAGTTTTCTTATATTCTTTGAAAATGAGTAGCGGGTATTTCACAGTCGAGCTTTCTTGATTGTAGTTCCTTTTTCTTCGTGTTGTTAAAAGCTTTTAAAGCTTCAAATTATAACTCCTGCGCAACAATTTGCTCTCTTTATTTGAGCATGCGTTGTTGTAATACAATTTCTCTTATTTATCTTGGACTCTCAATGTTCCAATTTCTGTTGTATACTAAAGCTTTCTAGCTAATATCGTTGTCGGTGGCGCACTCCCTGTTTACTACAAATAAAATGTTCTGAGGGAATTTCTCTAATACACACACGCGTATACCTATACATATTTTGTTACACAGATGTAATTTTAAGAGAACATAAATAAGTTTCATATATATATATAGAAACATGGCAAGGCAAAAGTAGTATACTTTTCAGCGTTTTTCGATTCACATCAAATAATCTGCTGTACTACACCAGAGCAGTACATTTAATAATAAATTCGCTTTTGTAATTTAAATTGGTGACTATAGAAGCAAACAAATTCATTCACAAATCAAAAAGATTCCAAATCAATCGATTAGGTAGAAATTTTTCAAACTTATTAAATCTATGAAATCAAACTCAATCAAATTTATGTTTTTCAAAAAAATATTTGTACATAACTAAATTCTTGAAAGAGTTTATCAAATAGTATATTAATGAGAATCTTTGCAAATATTAAGCAAGTTGAATGTGTTACTGTGCAAACTATTTTATTTTGTGTCGTTTTATTTCAATTAAAAATGTACCCTATTCGATATACCCACACTTTTTTTAAATTAAACATAAACATCTGTAAATTTAATTGTATTTAAATTCGAGCTCATCGTACAAAAAATTTCAATTATTTCCAGATAAGCATAATATTGAATTTGTCGAACAATTCATTATTGTTATTATATTTAAAGTGATAACGTACAATATAATGAAATTTAGTGTGCTAAATTATTTCTTGAATGAAATTTGCAAGTCACCAATTTACGTGTGAAATATAGGAATGATAAATATAAGCTAAATTGACATTGATTTAAAAGTTTAATTCACGTGTGGGACCTCAGGCTATGTATGTATGCAATGTCATTATAACAGAATATGTTCATTTGTAATTTAATAGTAAAATATATTTAGATCAAGTTACCATTGAATCCTCGTTCGTAATGATGCCTGTTGAACCATCGTCATCACAATCCAACACAAAAACACCACTTTTGAAAACAATTTCTTTGGAAGCTTTGTCAACTGGTTCGTTACCACCATCGCAATTCGTTGAATCCTATGCCGTAAGGCTACAACAACAACGTAATATAAAACAAGAAAGTAAAACAAATATTCCAATTCCTTCAAGTTCAACATTGACCGTTAATGGAGGCGATAGTAAATTTCTCAAACAACAGCAAAGTCGTCAGCAGTCTTACAATGTTGCAGTAAGTGCATTACAAAGTCAGCTCAAAATTAAACAACAACTAAAGGAACAGCAGCACGAACAACATGAGCCCTTAATGGAACAAGAACACAATGTGCCCCTAACAATGGCGAAAGTTCCTTCCGTAGTTAACCCCCTACAGCCGGCAAAAATCTTTGCGCCTAAAAACACAAATAAATTACAAGTAAATCAAATCAATGATTGCTTGACAATGTCCATGTCCCGGTTAAACCATGCTGACGGCAGTATGTCATCCATTCGAAGCGAGCAACAGTTGTGCCAGTTGTATAATTCACAGAAGCACTCTGATTACATTATATCTGACTATATGGATAAGATAGCGACACGAATTAATTTGCTGGAGACTGAACTTAAATTTTCTTGGCGTGCGCTTGACTTATTGTCTAATGAGTATGGTAAGATATGGACAAGGCTGGAGAAACTGGAGAATATATCAGTTGAGCAACAGTCGGTCGTGGGAAATCTGATGGGCCTGATCACTGAGGCAAAGCAAGACCAGGAACAACAAAATTATAATCTGGGTATAGATGAAGTTGTTAAAACATCGCTTGGTAGTTTCTTACCAAATAATCATCTTTTGGAAATGGAACAAAATATGAATGCCACAAAGAACTTTAAACAAAAACCTGATTTTTGCCAAGTACTATCCGACTTGAATCATCAGACTGCCGACAAAAAATTAAATAGCTTAGAGTTAGATATGGACGCACAAGATCGATTCGTCCATAACTACGCTGACGAATTATTTTCGGATGATGCTGACTATGATCTCAACATGAGTCGTAGAAATTGCGGGAACGATCAGTTATTTTTGTCATATGATAACGAAGTAAATAGTATACAGGAAATTCAACACCTCAGTCTCGATGGCCGTCATGATCTTAATCCGTGGATGTCATACTCATTTGAAACTCCAGTTGGTGTATATGAGCAACAACAAATATTGGCAAACAATGCAAGAGAAGAGCTTTTAAAAGAATTTCTTAATGGACAGCGGGTTCTAGAACAAGTTTCATCCATTTCCAATTGTACTATTACCACTAGTGATAGTCTACGTAATTTATCACATGAACTTGAACAATCATATAAATCTTATAAGAAGCAAGAAAATATATCTTCTGATAAACTTGTATCAACTAATTCCAATGAGCTGGATGAACTTATGGAAGAAGTTAAGTTTTTTCGGTTAACGGCTTCTAAAACCGGTCAAGGTGGGAATGAAGTAGTACCAATTGAAGATACTGGAGGAACGAACGTAAATCAACTTTCAAAATCCCAAACAATATCGGATTGTGAAATAAACGAAAATTTTTATAAGAACCTTAACGAAGCATACCGCGACAACAATTTAACTTCAGAAATATCAAATATGGAGCGTCTTCTCCAACAGTCTAAGGTTACAAGCGAAAATACCACTCCCTCACCTTTACGCGCAAGCCGTTTAACATCTTCCTTAATGATGATATATGAGGGAAATGAGGAGGAGATAATAGATGTAGGGAAAACTAGGTCATTAGATATTACAACTTCCTGTACATCTGCAACTATTAATTCCTTGTCCGCTTCAGAAAACGTTTATAAAAGCAAAGAATCACGAAAGCCAAGAAAAAAGAAACATTACAAAAACGAAATGGATATGATCAATAATTTAAAAAGCGTTCTTTCTCAAGCATCGCTATCATCAAGTTCAATTGGAAAAAATTTAAGTGAAGATTACGGTAATTTTTGCTACTTCAAATCGTTACTTCAGAACCAAGTTCCCCGATTGCCAGAAACTTATTTCGATCATAATTTATGTCTTTCAGGGGCAGATTCCTTGTCATCTGAAGATGGTGAATGTCTTCACGATGGCGATATTGATATTTTAGATTACATGACGGACGTTATGATAAGAGAAATCAATAAAATTAGTGACCTACAATCATTATCTGGTCACCAAATTCTTAAACTTCGCCAGATAATTCGTTGTGAACAAATTTTTTTTGAGAAGCTCAACCAAGTGGATAAGAATCTGACACTTTTATTATTAAATCCTATCACAATGGCTGAGGAACTGCAACGTCTTGGAATCATGGAAGTTGAGGAAAAGTTTGACCTTGTTATGAAGAAATTTGCAAAAAATATTGACACTCTCAAAAAACTCGTTGGCACTTCATTTGAACAGTACAAAAAACAACCAAAAATTAATACCGCTCATGAAAGCATTGCCAAGAAAACTATTTCAACTGCTCCAATTCAAGTATCCGTCAGTCCAAATTTATTAAAACCTCATAATTTAAATCAAATTAACATGTCTGAATCTTCTAATATAAATGATTATAGTGCACACCTACTGCGAAATAATTCAGATTTAGACGAACAACTGAAGTTATTAGAAACTCAAGAGATTGAAATTAATCACAAAAGAAATATTCAACAAGTGACGAACAAAAATAAATTGTTGGATATAGACGCAGAAAATTCATCGGTAATCAACCCCATTTCCTTTCGCTCTGGGGAGAATATATTAGGCACGACAAATATATACAATCAAGATGAATATATTCGCTCTTTAAAAAAAAGTTTGGAGCGTCATAATAGTATGTTATTTCTGCTACATCTTCAAAATCCAGAAAAACACAAAATTTCATCTAGCCTAGACGATATGTTGTTAGGACCAAGTGGAACAAGCCCACCACCTCCAGCTCCCACTGATATTTTTGAGGATATTTTAGATATGAGTGGCGAAAATATTTCTGTAAATCCCTTTTTAGTTGAAATGCATTCAGACGAATTAATACAGTTACGAAAAAAGCAGCAGCAACCGCCGAACAGCTCACCTCGACAAGCCAAATCTGACTCTGGACTCTCTTCAATGAGCGGTTGGTCTCCAAATTCGCCTGTACCAATAACGGGTGGACATACATATAATGGAGTTGTATCACAAAACAAAATTAAATACCCATCCCTGGATATGATTCAAATGATGGTGGACTTACCACCAGTCAGAAAAATCAACTCCACATCTACTTCTTTACTAATTGGTAATGAAATTGACGGTGTTAATGTAAAATTTAACATTAACGCAAATCAACAAGAACAACAAAAGCAACAGTTGAAGATAGGCAATGAATACATATTTTCAGAAGAAAATCTTAACTACATAGACGAGCTTTCAAAAAATATACCTATTTGTTCAGTGTATGAAAACAAATCAATTTTTAATTCACATTCAAATGATAATGAATCCAGATGTACTGCAGATAAAATGCTTGAATGGGATCATTATCATCATCGAAACAAGCAACCAACATTCAACGATATAAAATGCGCCGATCGAGGGTATATAACAGTGAGCACTAATTCTTCAACGACTACCAGTATGAATCGCATACCAGATCTTTTAAAAAATGAATTGCAAACCCAATGTAAATCATCTTCAACGAAATTTAACAAAATCCAGAGGCCAATTCAAGATTTTACCATACCTGACCAAGATTATGCAGTGCAAATAAAAGATCAGGAAACCCATATCGATCATGCACGAAAGCCTAACTTAACAGATCGACTTGTTTACTACCCATCATCAATAGGTATAGATGACAATAATAGCAGCATTAATTTAGACTATCTTGATTTTGAGTCAGAAGATCGCATTCATAATTTAAATATAGAAAGTCCCTTACTGATCCACCATTCTCAAGCACATACTCATCCAAAAGGCATTTCTATTACTCCATTACTGACACAAAATCAAGACAAATTGCAATCAATTCAAGCCCAGGTATGTAGAAGTGCAGGTGAGCTTCCTAAAGGCTTTATTGATGACCAACCGGAAACTACGAATTCATCAATAAAATCACCAAAGGTATGGAATAAACTGACTCACTTACTGCAGGATAATTTAAAATTAAAGCGTTCTGTCAGATACAGTCGGTCTCAATCACTTCCCGATGGTAATACACATAAAAAGTTCGACCAACATCAAATGTATGATACAGCTGATTCCCACCCGTTAGTTAAAAAATCTTACGTGACAACAAATAGTTGTAGACGTAGTAACATTCAATTCTCAAAGCGTATTCAAAAATTGCCAATGCGTATTGTACAACGGGCAACAAGTTCAACGGCAACTAATCAGAATACAGAACAACTTAGGGAACATACTAAACATAATAAAAAAAGATCGTTTTCGGTTAAAATGAACAGCTTCGTTCAGAAGGCAAAAACATATAAGCGAAATAGCTTTGGGCTGAGCCATTCAGATCCTGAAATAGATTTGCCCAATTTAATTTTAACGGAAAATTACGATTCAACGAGTAGCACGTTTAATACCAGTCAAACACAGCAAGCAAATAATTTAATTGTCATAAAGAAAAGTATCACAGATGATGAATATGACCAGAATAAAGATTCATGTGATATTGATTATTATGATAATTCTGCACAATATTGGAACTCTGAAATTGAGGAACCAAATATTTTTGCCGTTGTTGGGAACTTAAAAAGATCAAGTGATACTCTAGAATCGACATCAATTCTTCCAGCGAATGTGACTGAAAACAATTTAAATGGTGCGGATATTCAACCTGAGATATTATTAGAGGGTAAAGAGGTTCACTCCATCAAACAAACATCATCTAAAGAATTAACAACCCCTTATTCAGCGGATGTCCAAATTTCGCATAGTTCTCCCTGTGCAGAATCCTTGAATTCATTAAAAAATACAGACACAGATTTTGTAGATAAAGATGAAAACTGCTCCGAATCAGTTATTACATCATTTATACCGAATATTAATTGTGAGTCGCCTACACAACCACCCCTACCTTCATTTATGGTGGCAATACCATTTTTAGAAGAAACGTTAACAACCACATCTAGTCCAACATTTGCTAAAAAATTTAATGGCCAACAACACCGCGGGACCCTTGGAACTACCCAGCAGCAATCATTAGACATTCCAAGCAATCTCAGTAATCTCGGATCCAGAGACGACGATGACAATCGCAGCCAACAATCTGGACGTACATTCTCGTCATCACGTCGCCAGAGCACAGAGGACAGCATTGACACAGATGACGAATATTTCTGCTACGAGCTACGCCAACTTGAAGAACTTGAGCGCACAGTTGAGGCTGAGGCTGAGGCTGAGGCTATGGTTGCGGTAGTGGCAGAGCCAGTAGTGTTTGCTGGGCTTAGTTTCGAAGAGCGTGCAGATAATGCTGTACTTTTTTCCCAAATTGGTCAATTGGCAACTAGTACCACAGAATGTGACAGCATTTACAATTCAACATCACAAGAGTACGTTGCTTCACATATCGAAGATGTTCCAGATGAGAACGCAAAAAAAAAAATGTCGCAGGTACTGGCAGAACTAAAGTGTGTAGTTAAGTGGGAACCTGACATTAAGATAAAAGATAATACGGATACACAATCAGAATTTGGAAAAAAACATAAACAACACACAAGAAACAATGATAAATTTACCAAAGTCTCAGATATGCATAGCGCTTGGCAGGATGTTAATAGTGAGTTTCAACTACCAAAAGCCGACCAAGAAACTAATTATAAAACCGCAAGTTATTCTCAAAAAGATGATCCTCAGATCTCAATCAACGATAAACGCACCAAAAGATTAAAAAAAAAAAAAAAACAAGATAAAGGAAAGACTACCGACCAGCCAATAGTTGGTCTTGTCCCCGAAACAAACGACTTACAATCGATTTCAAGTTCTTCATACTCATCTGAGGACGAATACAAATTAACGAGAAAATTGAGCTGCAGTAACGAATTACAAGGCATAAATATTGAATCCTCTGAGATATATACAAATCAAGAGTCATCCAGTGCTACTTCAGGACCCGATACTCCAGCAGAACTGAGTGATGACATAGACTTGGATGAGTACGGAAACACTAACTCTATCTTGGATTTACAAGAAAGTTTATTAAGCGTATCAAGTATCGTAATGCACGATAAACAAAACAATTTTATAGATGCTGATCAGTGTGTGTTACTTGTTGCTGACGATCAAGTTCAATCAGATCCAAAACCACCCAATCTAACTATTATTGAAGGCAAACCATATTCAAATATTAATAATGATGCTCCAAATCCATCACTTAAATTAACTAGTCATTCGATGAGTATTGAAACTGGCCAAGTGGGCACTATCGATGGTAATGGTACAGTGTCAAGTCTAGGCAGCAGTAAGTGGAAGCTTCTGAAAACTCTAAAAGAGCGTAAAATTGAAGACAAGAATAATCAGGAAAAGATTAAAGAAGATGAGATGACTAAAGACAAAGAAAAGGTAATTTTGTGAAATATAGTATGTTGTATGTTGATTTAATAGTAGGATTAATAATGGGCTTAATGAATTAATGGACAACGAATTTAAATTTAATTGAATACAAGTAAGTAAATATGCAAACAAATATAATATATGTATGTGCATCTTTTGATTATGCGCAGAATTACTTTTTTTTTTTTAATTTTGTCAGAAATTTTACTTATGATCAACAAAAATAAATATTATATAAGTTTAATCGAGTAAGTCTATTATGATTAATAGATAATTAGATCACATTATTATTAAGAAGATGTTTTCTATTTTGTATTAAACGTTAATTAAATTGAATACATATTTTCAGAATGGCACTGGCACAGGTGACGTTGGTTTACGTACAAATGGTCACCCAGGCGACAACCCATTCTACAGCAACATTGACAGCATGCCAGATATTCGACCAAGACGCAAATCTATTCCTCTTGTTTCTGAATTGGTAAGTTTATTCTTACTTATATTTAAAAACAATCTCGACTTTTTTAATTTCCTACGCCCAAAATACTTATTTAAATTATTAAGAAACATTCTACATACATACATATGTATACGTATGTAACGAAAATAAATACAATAACATACAAAAATTGATTCCGATGCTCAAAAATTTATTCTCTTTTGTATTATCGAAAATAATTTAACGGACAACAAGGTGCTCAAGGTATAAAATGATTATGATATGTATATTTAA
Source organism: Drosophila pruinosa (assembly GCA_018150935.1). Lineage (NCBI taxonomy): Eukaryota > Metazoa > Arthropoda > Insecta > Diptera > Drosophilidae > Drosophila > Drosophila pruinosa. The sequence goes on along the minus strand of JAECWR010000197.1, from coordinate 1,977,492 downwards.
ACTAGCTTTGCATATCTATATTAAATTTATAACTTTATAAGAACTGTACTTCATATTGGTATTTTGTAACAATTTTCATAATTTAACTCATAAACTGTAGTGTGCACTCAAATATCAGCAAACTATTTTATTTCATATTTGATAAATTCATTATAAACATGTTATTTTAGTAGGCATTTTTATATATTATAATAAGTTATGATTACAAATAGGTAAACAAATTTCAATATTCAAAAAAATTTTTTTTAGTATTTATTTTTGTTACAATAATAATGGAAGTCTTTAATCCGTAAACTAAAATGCGAATAACGAAATTATTAACTAAAAAAAAATTAAATCACTTCACTCGAAAGAGTTCGACTAGGTATTACCTTATGTCAATTACGCTTACGTTTTTTAACATACAAACACGACAAGCTAAGTACTCGTATGTACTCAAATTTAATAAATTTTGTAGAGGAATATTGTGTAATAGTTATGTGTGAAGAAATGTAATAGGGATTAGAAGGCATCTCCTATCCTACAAAGTATTTAAACAGCCGAGTCAACTAAGCCAAGTCTATCTGTACGGGGATTTCAGACCAAAAAGAGTTAAAATATTTAAAATTTGCCACGCCCTATCCATTAGATAAAAGGTTATTAGAAGTGCCAACCAAATATGTATTAAACAAGCAGATGAACGCGTTTCCAACCACATAAACAATATAGATTCTTAATCAGCGTGAATAGAGACATACATAAGTACATACATGTCGGTTTGTCTGTTTTCAAGGATACACCGTACATTATAAGAACTTAAGATAGCAAATTTGAAAACAAAAAATATTCTTGTATATAAAGTTTTCCTTTATTTTTGATCGGTTGGAATAATTTTATAAGTCCCAATTTAGTGGGTTTTAAACCCAAACACAGTGCTATGGACTCCCTTCTGTATCTACATCATTTCACGTCGGACGCTCTTTCAACAAAAAATCATGTCACCATATTGGTGATTGATTTTGAAAAAGCATTCGACCGTGTGGACGTTCATAACGTTCTTCAGCAACTCGTTAACTGACAGTTGGGATCAAAAACCTTTAACTTAACGTACTTTCCGACATTTAAATTAAGTACAATGGGATCCCCCAAGGATCTCCTCTATCTGTGGTGCTATTTATCATCGCATTTGAGCAAGTCAATAAAATTACCTTAAGGCATCTAAATATCAAACTAATAATGTCAGCAGATGACGCCATAATAGTAAGCAAAATAAAAAATCTTTATATTTTCAATAACATTTTAAAACTCTTATTGGAAGAAATAAGAAACTCCTACATATCTGCAAAAAGAAGGCAATGTATATATCCAGCTTTAACATTTAATAATATAAATATAGACTGCACAGACGATCTCAAAATACTTGGCATATATTTCGATAAAAGAATGACGTTTAGAAAACACTGCTCTTATTTACGAGACAGTCTTGATAAAAAGTTAAATACTATAAAATACCTTAGCTCCAAGCATTTACTTGTTAATGCAAACACACCAATCAATATTACTAGAGCATTGATTCTTTCAAAAATTGAATATGGTCTGCCCACTCTTGGGTGGTGTGTCATATCACCTATTAAACTAATCAATATTACAAGAGCATTGATTCTTTCAAAAATTGAATATGGTCTGCCCATTTTGGGTGGTGTGCCAAATCACCTATTAAACTCCTTCACCCACCATACCTCTCCTGTAAAATGAATCCTAGCAGAAGCTGGCCTACCTACCATAGATTAAAAAAACTATGGAAGCAACAGAGAGACTTATACCAAAACTACTTCAATCCCCAAACACCCAACTCCAAAAAATAATGCGATGTGCTCTTGTTCAGAGAAGAATATACAAGCCTATCTCCGCCCTTCGCCGTTGCGCACAACAATGCAAGCTGTTTGAAGTCCCCTTACCCTCAAAAACCAGGACTTTGCCGTTGGCCCCATCATGGCTTCTTAGGAACTCGGCAATCAACACCAATCTTCGCGCTTATCCCAAGGATTCGACTAGCAGCGGAGTCTTCCAAAAACTTTTTATTGAAGAGGCTTAAAAAAAAACCTGGTAAACCGCACTTGGATTTATAAACAAAAACCGAAAACATCACTGCTTTTGCTTGCGTTAACAAGGAGGGAACACTTCTGATATCCGGATGGCTCCCAGACTTTTGTTCGGTGTTTGCAGTTGAAGCGGTGGGCATCCTCAAGGCTGTAGAGTTCGCCATTCAAAATCGCGGGAAATTTGTAATCTGCACCGACAGTCTATCGACTGTTGATAACATAACAAACTACAAAAACAAAAACATCACCATTGGCCTCATCAGAGATGCAATCATAAAAAATCCTTCAAAGATATTAATTTTCTGGGTTCCTAGTCACAAAGAAATCTATGGGAATGAACTTGCGGACACTGCCGTAAAATTTGTTACACAAAAACCAACAATTACAGTTATCCCTTCAATTGAAAAATAATTATGCAAGGCCATATATCCCCATCTACACGTAAAAATCCGTCATGATTGGACTGAATTCCAACTCTGGTATAAGACATCCAACCCAAACATAAAACAAATTTTTTACTCCGGCAACTGTTCACGGATAAAATGCACCATCTGTAGCCGACTTAGGATTAGCCATACTTATACCACCCATTCGCACCTACTCAATGGCAATCCCAAGCCCAAATGCCAAATATGTGGAGATATTCTCTCTATATCTCACATTTTAGACGACTGCGTCCACTTGAGTAGTCTCCGCAGATCGATTTTCAATAACAGCACTCCTTTATCACAATTAAACAATCCATCCATTTCAAACATCGATAACATATTCTCAATTATAAAATCTGCCAACGTACAAATTTAACAAATAATCTTTTAAAACCGGACTGAAGGCCTAGCTGCTAGCGTAAGGTTATAATATATATGTATGTACGAATGACGTAAGGTTATAATATATATATATGGGTAGATAAAATATAAATTAGTAGCTGATATTTAACTATTTCTGATATTTATTTTGATTTCTTGTTAAGCTAACATATATTTGTTTTAAAGATATTCAAAGAAAAACTTTAAATCTATATGAAAATCTAAAATGCTCATCTTCCACGTTGCGTTCACGTTAATGTTTTTATATATAGCTTATAGCTAAATTAGTTGTATAACTAATTGGTTCGGTCTTCATAAAATCAGTGACATTCATTTCATACATATGTATGTACATATGTTCTAGCTATAGCCTGCCACATTTCGCTGGGGCAAATTGTGATTGAATGCATGAGAGTATACAAAAGTTTGTTTTTCCACTATCTGCCTTGATATAAAGTTGATTTAGTTTATCAAAATGGGAACACACAACATATAATTGTCAATGTGAGAAACAAAGAAATATATCTACACAATTCTTAACACTGGCCATGGCGTATCAGTCAGGAATATGGTAATTCTGCTGATTTTTAAGTAACATGATAATTAAGCGAATTCTACAGTATAATTAACCTCTTCATCTGACGCCATCAATTCCACGACGCCATCAATTGTTCACTCAGCCAATCGTGATTTTTATAATTGCCTTGATATTGGTAAATACTTTTTGGATCACTTCTGTCCATGATTTAAGCAAACTACAGAAACTCTCCGGCAATAATTCATTCTGACTGCTCCACCGGTAGCTTTCTCTTCCCAATGCCCTGTAATTATCTTGAGAATATATCAGCTGATTGATCTAATGCAACATATGTACGAATCGCTTCCAAATGTTGGAATGTTGTCGCGTAATACCCTAATTTTTGTCAGCATCTTTGTTTCTTAGTTTTTATCTTTGTAAAACTCCTTCCTTCAAATTCCGGTACTAATTTGCTAGAATATACAAAAAAATATACCAAATAATATACTAAATAATATTCCGTTTTGAAAATACGCTTGTAATTCGGATGGGCGTGACCAAATTTTAAAACAAACCAAATCTAATGACTATAATTAGTGGATCTTCTCACCGAATTTGCTACCTCTTATAGTTCCTCATTTTTGTACAAAAAGACGGACTTGCTTATATTGACTCGGTTGATGTTGCTGATCAAGAATGTATATATATTCTATTATATTATGTTAATATACGACATTCCTCGTTAGCGCGTAGCTCAAAATTAATACCAAATCAAGGGCTAAGCATTTTGTAAAAATAAAGAAACCATTTAGATTAATCTATGCAGATTAATTGTAAAAAAAATGATTAATAACAGATTTGCCCAAGAAAAATGATAACCCAAAGATATACTACTCAGTGCGCACTGGTACAGCGTGGGTACATTTACTGTTTTTTTTTAGTTATTTTATTTTTAACAACTACAATAATTGGTTTAATTGCATTTTGAGAAACACTAATCAAAACTCTTTGTTAAAACAAGTGTGAAACAAGTAAGAAAGCTATTGTCGATTTTGCTCGATTATGAGATATACCATTTTTACTAATTGCAAAAATTTAGAACTCGACTACTAAAAGTCCTGTGCCCATTTATACATTAATATGAAAATAAAAACAACCACTTTGTATGAACGGCTTCAGTGCGAATTTAATTCGCTAGAAACCTTTCCGATCATCAGAAAGCCTACAGGATATATTGATTGTGTAGCGGAGATGTGCACAAAATTCAAAGTTGAGACCAGAACAACAAAATGCTTTTAAAACTATAGTTCTTGCTTGTGCAAAAGTAATGAAAAGAATATCAAGAGCAGCGAGAGTGAGAGTGCCACCCTTTACTTTAGTGTAAAACTTTCAATGTTACGTCGAACAGAAAAGAACAGAACAACAACTATTTCAATTTATGGTATCTCGAGCACAGATGACAATTATTCTCTTTCTGGTTTTAATTTGAAACTGAAATAAAATGAAAAAGCTTTGAAAGGCGTATCATAAAATGTTGTAATAACCGAATTGATTAAAATATCAATGTTTCTGAAATGTTTGCTAATAATTACTAAAACAAGAATAGAAAAAATAATACAATTTTTTTTGTGCACTCTCATTAACACATTTTGCCTGCGCTGTTTCATCTTCTTTATCTAATTAATATAAACCTAAAAGTACAGTATTTATATAACTCGTATTGAGTTGCTTTACTTTTTTCCGAATGCTAGACAGTACCAACAGCAATATTATATGAAGTAAATTATATTTAAACAAATTTTGTTTGTATTTAGACAATGGCAGCTACAAAACGGAACGCCGGTCTGACATCTGCAGTTCCTAGAGCTACGCTAAATGATGAAGAATTGGTAAGAGGGAGAGAATGAAGGAAGGTTGAAATATTTTTAATACAATCTTATTTCCGCATTGAATGATTATTTAGAAAATGCACGTATATAAAAAAGCATTACAAGCACTAATCTATCCAATATCATCGACGACACCTCACAACTTTGTTCTTTGGACCGCTACGTCACCTACTTATTGCTATGAATGCGAGGGCTTACTCTGGGGAATTGCTCGTCAAGGAGTCCGCTGCACAGAATGTGGTGTTAAGTGTCACGAAAAATGCAAGGATTTATTGAATGCTGATTGTCTGCAGAGTAAATATTAATAATATTAAGTTTATTTATCCAAAATTATCCTTTTCGCACTTAGGAGCCGCTGAAAAAAGCTCAAAGCATGGAGCCGAGGATAAAGCCAATTCCATAATAACAGCCATGAAAGACCGTATGAAACATCGGGAACGTGAAAAGCCAGAAATATTCGAATTAATCAGGTAGCGTACTTACTCCCACATCCTATTTGGCTGGTGAGGACAATATAACTATTTCGATCTATAAATAGTTTTTTTTATGACAATATACTTAATTATCTATTAAATATGTTCCATTCGTAAGAAACTTATTACAAATACGTTATATAAAAACATAATACGTTCTATATAAATATTGTAAGTTCTAACTCCAAAATACTCTTATACTGACTGATACAGTAATGTACTGAATTATCCATCGCGTAAATTATACTCTTACTATAATACTATTGTACTGTACTCGTATGTGGATTTAGAGCCGTATTCAGCATTGAAGACAAAAGCCACACGGGTCATATGAAGGCTGTAAAGCAAAGCGTTCTGGATGGCACCAGTAAATGGTCGGCGAAAATAGCAATCACAGGTTTGCTCCTTATTAAGTAATTTGCAGTTCCAAAAGGCTAAACTGAAATGGATATGTCATGATTTTCAATTATAGTTTATTTTTGTTTTGTGAATTTGAATATATATATATATATGGATGTCTTTAATACTGTTTGCTATATTGCATATTGTGTACCTAAAATAACATTGTTCATATGTGTGTGAATGTCGGTTGTATATGTAGAACTAATATTATGTATGCATGTGTGAGTATTTGTATTTACAAACGTGAACTTATTCATTAATACATATACATACGTGTTTATTCATGTATGTTCATATATGTACATATACATATTTATGAACGTATACATATGTACGTACATATACATATTTATGAACGTATACATATGTACGTACATATACATATATATACTTATACACGATATACACGATGGTCTACCAAATCGCCAAAAATATTCATATGTATCTATTTTGAGAAGGATTTTTTAATTAAACAAACTAATTTTTTTTTAATTAAACCAGTATCCACGTTTTTATGCGCATCGTCATGGGAAAGTAATATGGTAATAGCCGAAAATGTATGCTACAAGCAGGAGAATAATTGAAACAATAGTATTTTGGTGTTTTTTCTCTTTTTTATGCAATTAGCTACCACCGTAATATTTGTTGTATTTGTAGAGTTATACCTTAGACAACATTCGGAAGTATTTAAGAGCTGTCAGATATCCAAATGAAAAGCTTTTTATTCGAATACACTCGTAGCCTGTAATTGTAGTTGCTGATAAGCTGAGCCTATAAAATGAGCAAATTTAATTACTAACCAAATTGTTGCATTGAAAAAGCGTAGAATTCTGCGAGCAGTATCAAACTCAATGTGCTCTGCGGTGAAAATTAAATCAAGATTTGAAGTTCGATCTAGTATATCTACTCTACCGAGTTAAAAGAAGTTCTAAACAGACGTTCGTAACAAACATCGTCCTTATTTTCCACGAAATCGTGTAACATGGCACATGTTTTCTATTATTTGGATAGACCAGATGGATTAATTATTACCTTCATGACATAACAAAGGAAGAACACCATTTTGCCCGTTACAATAGTCGGGGTGGTGGGATAATAGTGTGGGCTGCCATTTCTTTCTATGGACCCACCGATATCGAGATTGTTTCATCGAAAATGAATCCCACTTTCTATAAGAAACTTTTCCAAAAGGTACTTTCAGCAAGATAATGTCCCAAAAGACACCGCTCGATTAATAAAGAAGTGGATTGGCGATCAAAATGAGAATGCATGGGAATGGGTCATGAGATAGGTTTATGAAGAAGGACGAGAGTTTGATTATGTCGAATTGTTAAAAAATGCCATCAAACCTGAACCGATATTTTTAAAAACAACATTACATATATGTATAAATTACGGTCTAGAAAATACTTATAGTACTATTAATATGAAAAGGTGTGATGTGTTATATCGAATGAGCACTGGTTGTTCCGTAAAAATGCGTATAGATAATGTAATTAATAACCAAGGCGAATTGGTGCACACAATATGTATATTCTACACTGTTAACATATCCTGATCATTTTATAGCGATCAGATAAAAATCACACAAATATTTTCCAAAAGCATTTTATGCATAAAGATAACTCAAGCAAAGACGCTTAAATCTTGGGGCGACTGTGTTTGTCTAAGCGTTTTGATGCTTATATACGGACACTGGTTATTTTTATTGCGATCAAAAAAATGGGTAGCGGTAATCTTACAGTCGAGCTAACTCGACTGTAGCTGTGTTTTTTAGTTACGTGTACATGAATATATGTGTCTACTAGAACATATTTGGAAAACTAATCAATAAATACGGGGTATATTGTAGTCGAACACTCGCGACTGCAGATATTTTGTTATTTAAATTTTTTTTTATTTATCAATAATTTCGATGACATGGTTTTTAACAAACCTACCATATAAGCATCTTAGAAACGTGCATAAGTTATATAAGTTTATATTTTAGAAAATGATTATACTTACAGCACAGTTTGAGAAAAAGAAATGTTAGCAGCTGTTGCAGATTAATCAATTCTAAAATATCGATCATTTGATGGCTTCTGTGTTGACCAGACAAGATCGAGAAATGTGTTTTCAATTTAAAAGTCTATTTTCTTTTAATGACATTTTAACGGATTCAAACAAATTTTTTTTAATCACGCTTGACTGATAGATTATTAACTAACCGACCAGCCCAGCCAGCCAAATCTTTAAAATAAAAGAAACGAATTATAATTTTAATATTAAGCATTTGAATAGTTAAAGTGTTTATTCGTACGACTTAACTGAAAATCAATTCAATTCATTTAAGGATGACTTTCGGTGTGGATCCAGATACACACATAGATTCATTAGAACAGGCTGAGCACGCAACTGTTGAGGGAACATCTAAATGGTCATGCAAACTTACAATAACAGGTACACACTGGCTATATTTTTCGATTCCAACTATTTATTGATTTGTTTTATATATTTAAAAATTTTTTAATACTTTTTATGAATGAATAATTTTTATATCTCATTACTGAATTACTTTATTATGTTAACAGTATTAAAAAAGTATCTTCTTTTGTTAATTGCTTGAACATACATATATCAATGTTGATTTAAATTAAATAATACAATTAGATAAATATCTGAAATAAGATTTCACAAGAAATTAATGATTAATGATTTGTTTCAACCGAAAATGTATGTAACAGGCAGAAAGAGGCGTCTCCGACACCAGTACAGTATTTATATTTTTGATCAGCGTCACAGACGAGATGAGATAGCTATGTCCGTTTATCTGTCTGTATGAAAATGTTAATTCTAAAAACTCTAAGAGAAAGAGAAACCAAATTTGGTTTAATAAAACAAAGAATTGTAACCGTATTCGGACAATAAACATAGAATTTAATCAACAATAACAATAATAAGGTGAAATCAGGTACAGGTGCTGTGTGATATAATAATAGTATGCAAAAACCTAATAAAGTGCAGACAAGCTAATAATTTTGACAGTGGTAATACTGCGGTATATTTAACCTTACATAAAGGTATATTTCATTTCTCGCTCTTAAAGTTTGTTGCATTCAAATGGGCGGTCGAGCAAACTCGACTGCAGCTTTCTTACTTGTTTTTAAATATGGATAATTTCTTTGTGCTTAAAAAGTCAATAAAATTTGATAATTATTATTTCAAAATACTTTTAACCAGAAAAGTAACTTAATTATTTTACTTTTTGCAATGGTTTAAATTCAATTAACAAATTACAATAAGAAATACTGTACATAATTACATAATAGTACAGATATTTTGCAATGTATTGAAGGTTATTAATATATTGAGCTAAAGTACCAGTTACAAAAGTAAAATACTGTACATATTTTTTAATGATGATATTTTCGATTATTTCGTTTTTTATTTAAATTTCGCAGTAACATCACATAATATTACATAATTAGTTCACCTCGTACACACCTTTGCATCGAACCTAATAAATACTTACCAATCACATTAGTTTAATAATGAATTAATGAAATACAAAATATACTTAAACTTATTTAAACAGAAATGATTTTAACGAATCAGTTTCAGATGTTTCTCAGATAGTTAAGAAACTACGTGAAGTACTTAGTAGTTCAAATGTGTGAATGTTTAATTGACATTTAACTTTGACGTAATTAATATAGACATAAACTATTTGTGTGTTTACATTCCAATGTAAATTACTGATATCTCTTCAGTACCATACCCGTGTTCACGTAAACAAAATGTATCGTTTTATATATTGAATTTGTAATAGGCATTTCAAAGTATTTTTTATACTTTAAAGCAGCGGTGGGCACAATATTTGACCTTCGGAGCAGACAACACAATTTCGTAAATACTCAATAACATTTTACCGGTACAGTCCAAGGCTCGCGATTCGCGACCAAAGCAGTGAAAGGGGTAGCCATCAGACGTGATAGCGACGCCTCATCTGTTTGAATTTTCCCATTGACACTGACATTAGTAGACAAATACAGATAAAGACCGCATCAGCAATAGGACAACTGAAAAAGATAACAAAAACATAATGTATATTAGAAAACATATAATAAAATACATATACATACAATAATACTTACCCGAGGTCAAAAGGTAAATTAACAAAGTTTATAAACAACATATAGCAGTTTGCGGCCAGAGATGGATCATTACTAACGGCTGGACCATCGGTGGCAGCGATGTAACCCCATGTGGTGGAGAAATCCAGTCATAGGAATTGTCAATAAGAAACCTGGAAAAGAAGAAAATACATATTAGAAGAGTTATACACTAGTATACCAACAAATATCTACCCACGACCAAATCCGCCAAATGTTGCCAGAAAGGCAACAACAAGAGATTCAAAAGAACAACTGATAATAATAATATACATATGTAAAAAGTATATATGTAACACATATCTTTTGACTCATTGACATCGGGCGAACAATCGTTGACAACGATGTAACTGCTGGTGGAGGAGTAATACAGTCGTCTGAATTGCAAACTAGTAAATGTGACAAAGAAGCAAATTCATATTAGAATATTATATAAATACACAATCATATAATCAAATGCTTACCCCCGACCAAATCGGTCAGTACTCAACCACATATATGAGCCATACAGCAATCAGCAAAAAGACGACTCTGAAAAAGAAACAGCATTTACAAATTAAATATACAAGACGTATAGATATGTACGCTGTAATTATCTTTAGTATCAGGACTATCATTCAGATCATCGGTGGCAGCGATAAAACTGATGGTGGTGGAATATAATTTATCAATGATTGAAACAGCAACGGACCCAAATGATGAGCAAGTTATGATCTTCTTTGTGTTCGTCCTTCTGTTTGTCTTACCACCTTTTCAAACATCGGTCCCGTCCGTCTACCATCTTTTTTGAGTGATTTTTTTTTATTTGGATATATATAATCGATTTATCATGAATTTGGTTGAAAGAATTATATTCTTTGAATGTGAAATTAGTTGATCAACTGAAGAACAAAGAACACGGCGATAGGTTGATTTGCGATGTGTTTTCTTTTGTCTCTGTAATTTTTATACTGATTTTAAAGATCAAATTTACAATTTTAGTAACAATGATAATAACATTCAGTAAGCATGTCAAAAATTTGATTATGATGAGGACATAAAATAATATGGATCATATAACATAATTAATATATTGAAAATCGGGTACATTACTACTTGTTATATTCTTTAGTATTGATACATTTAATTATATGAATGAATAATTTAGTATAGTATTAATAAAACAACACAGCCAACAACCATGTTCTGACAAAATCGTGATCTATCTGAACACTCATGTGTACAATTACGTTTTACGAAATAATTTTAAATGTCAATTGCATTGTATGTATGCTTGCCAGTCATTCGAATACATTTTATGTGTGTTACCTTATGGATCTACAATTCGAAAAAAAATGTGTGCTCCTACATTCAATTTGATAATTCCACATTTATTTGTAATTAAGAAGTGACTACTCTAAATTTACAATATGATTGCCTCATGTTATTTTCTTATACCTGATAAAGTGAATATGTTTATGATCTTGGTCAATAATCAATCTATCAAACAAATGTAGGGACCTTATCCAAATTGTATAAAAAAATAGAACCAACAAAAAGAAAATAATAATTTATAATACGATAAAACTTCAAAGTTGATCTAAAAAATCACTATTAGCTTCCCCCGAATAGTTTCTCTATTGCATTTTATTTTTCTTATTGTTTTTATAATATTATTATGTAAGAAATACGACAAGGGCACATCTAACATTACAGCCCACTTAAACGAAGGATTTCAAGACGTCTTTTTTCATAATATATACATATACACAATATACAGGTTTTTAAAACTTTAAAACTTAAATAAGTTATATACTGGGCACAAATCTAAGGAAGCACCTCGGTTCCCCTGTTAGTTCATAAAAAAAAAGCCGATGCAATATATGCCAGTGATCCTGAATTGAATTATTCAACAAGTAATTAATTAAAATTTAATAAATGTATCAATGCCACTTAATAAATCACTTCTTCGCGCAAATAAGGGCACTTTGCTTCGACTTTGTTTTTTAAAACACCGTGGGTACAAATCTTCATAAATATATTGAAATGTTTCTTGTATTTTTTACTTGCACAAATATACATACTCTATTTAATTCATATATGTGGGTAAACAATTTTTATGAAAAACTATATTTTAATCCACCTTTCTGACATACTCTACAATTTGTATATACAGTTTTATAAGTTTTAATATGTTTGCTATTCAGTATAATATAAATTCGTGTATGTGTTTGTAAATAACATAAACTATTTCACACGATATTTGTGCCGTTGCAATTATTAAATTTCAAGTTGTAAAAATGATTCTGCGTCTGCCTGGTCATTTTTATTTGGAGCTTTTTCAAAAAAGGACATTAATTAAAAAAAACTTCCGTTTTTTCTCTTCTTCTTTCTCCCTTGATAAACAAAACTGAACAACAATGATTCTAAATCTTATTCAATTGGAATGGTATTTTATAATGAATGCACTTACAAACCTCATAATGGTTTTCTTCGTTTCAAACCTAAACAAAAAACAATTTCTTCTTTCCTTTAAATTTGGTCAAAACCTGATATGAAAATTATACATACATTATTAATATTTGTATCTTTTTATTTAAAAAAATTATTATTATTATTTTACAATTCAAATCAATTGGACTTAACAAAAATGAAAAAAATCTGTGGTTTTGGGCTTGAAACGAATGAAATACCAAATATCAACTGATCGGATTAAACTGTGCAGTGATTTGTGCTCAAGGCCTGATAGCGAAGGATAAAAGCGGAACCAGTGATCCATATGTGACGGTGCAGGTTAGCAAGGTGAAAAAACGAACGCGCACAATGCCTCAGGAACTAAACCCAGTGTGGAACGAGAAGTTTCACTTGTGAGTATTTTATCAACGTTTCTTCCACTTTCTTTGTGTATTGTCCAATCTATATTTTATCTCAGTGTATGTATATATGTAACTCGAATATATTCATATGTATGTATGTGTAGACATACATTATTTAGCGGCCAACTTTTGTATGTACATGTGTATTTATGTACATATATACTCTTACACGAAAAGTTCTTTCTTCCTATAACTGCACTCCCGTCTCTCTTTCTATATATTTCACTGTGCTTTTTTCTCGTTTATATTATGGTCATAACTAGCTAATTTCTAATTGACTGCATTATATGTGTGTGTTTTTACGCTGGTATTACAAATATATTATAAGAGAGATTCACAAATAAAATTGAATTCAAAGCACAATTTTCTATATTAACTTTTGATAAAAAATATAAATTTTTTTGACATTGTGTAATTGTGGAATCGAATCTGTTGTGGCAACATACATATGTATATAAGTTGTTATTGATAATTTTAATTTTCTACATACATATGTATGTAAGTACATATGTACACATAAAACGCAAATGTGGAAAAAATAAAAGTTATCAATAACAACTATATATTAACAGTCAATCTGCAGTACTCAATCATTATAATGGGATATATATATAATACCACTACTAAGTGGTGAATTTAAATTCTTCCCTGTTTATCAGTCGCCCGGAAACAAATTCACTAAATTTAGAGTTACTAAGGATTTATACAGAAAACGGACAGGGCTGAATCGGATTGGCTGTTGATGCCGATCAAGAATTTATATCATTTTGATTTTGAACTAGATCTTAGAGACTATAAGAGTTAGACAGTCGGGTATGTATGTATGTTCCATTATAATGAATTTATATCTTTATTTTAATATATACTCAATTTCACCTACCCTTTGGGTAGATGGGTAAAACAATTAGACTATATAGTACAATTTAACGAACTCCAATGTTTCAGTGAGGATTCGTGTTGGACGGGTAGACCTGAGTTCATGCTCCGATGTCGGACGTTATTATTTTTTTTGTGTTCATTGCTTAATTTCGAGAAATTTATACTTTTTTTACTTTAGAAAATATAAATAACACTCGCTTTGCGAAAATCCATGGCGTTATACAGTTAAATCCTAACTCTAGCCGTTCTTACTTGTTATTTTCATAATTTTATCCAATTTGAAGATTTAAGGCTGTACTCCTCCCCGATACTTCTTTAATTGCCTTGCCAATGCAGCTCTCTGCTGGGTAAAAAAAATTAATATGATATTAAATATTATATTAACTCGTCATAATAAATAAAATAAATAAATTTATTTATTTTATATTCTAAAATATTTGATTAAGGAAGTAATATAACGCATTGCATATGTCGAAGATTTGATTTACTTGTGCTCACATCGCTATATGCAAATATCATACATCATTACATATCGACCTTTTTTATACTTCAACATTCTACCCGATTAGTGTATCATCGAATGTGTTTATGAAAATGCTAATACTATGCTTTTTAAGAAGCTTCATATATACGATACGATTTTATTATTCATCGAATATTTAGCGAATGCCACAACTCATCAGATCGCATTAAAGTTCGCGTGTGGGACGAAGACAACGACCTCAAGTCAAAATTGCGGCAAAAACTAACACGCGAGTCAGACGATTTTCTTGGACAAACCATAATTGAGGTTCGAACACTGTCTGGTGAAATGGATGTTTGGTATAATTTGGAGAAGCGTACCGATAAATCAGCCGTATCTGGCGCTATACGACTCCATATTTCTGTTGAAATAAAGGGAGAGGAGAAAGTGGCACCTTATCACGTGCAATATACTTGTCTACATGAAAACCTGTTTCATTACTTATGTGAAGAGAATAGTGGCATGGTAAGTCTTCTTGTTAAGGATTCCTACTTATGACTAGTTGACTCTATCTATTCTGAATTTATCGTATGAATCATATCAATATACGATACCTTGAAACTTGATTTGTTAACACAAATAAACACTCTTTGTCATATAAAAGTCTATTTTTTAAAGTTTATTTTCTTGAAAAAAAATGAATGTAATTCCAATATTAAAGAAATTTACCACGAAAAAAATAAATAAAAATATAACAAAAACACAATAAAAATTTTTTTTTTTGCAAAATTGTGAAATTTTGAATTAACCATTTTATTCTGAATTTAGTTTTTATAAAGATTAATATATCGGATATTAAAGCAACATTAAAAGACAATTGTCTTGCAAATCATTAATATGCAAATATAAGCCAGTTGTAGTTATGAATTTTATTAGTTTATTTAACTGTGAAAGATAAATAATATTAACTCTACACTGATTCTATTGCATAAACTGAATTTATAATTTAATTATTGAATAGGGAATATTTTATGGTTTTCGGAAATAAAATTATAAAACCATACTTATCTTAATTTCACTTACAAATAAAAACCCTACCATTTACAGGTTAAGTTACCAACACAAAAGGGCGATGACGCATGGAAATTGTACTTTGACGAAATACCCGAAGAAATTGTCGACGAATTCTCTATGCGTTATGGCATCGAAAATATTTATCAGGCAATGACACACTTTCATTGCCTCTCCGCTAAATATCTTTGTCCAGGTGTTCCTGCTGTAATGAGTACACTTTTAGCAAATATAAATGCATATTATGCACATACGACAGCATCTTCCGCAGTTTCGGCCAGCGACCGTTTTGCAGCAAGCAACTTTGGAGTACGTATAACTGATAAAGACATACATAGCTAATAACTAGTCCAATTATAAAAATACAATTTTTAAAGCTCGATCAATTTTTGCTTTATTATATAAAACGCAATATGTTTATCTATTTCTTCATATGCTGTATACTCTTAATATATCGTGAAAATATATAAAAGTTAATAAACAAGTAAGACAGATACAGTCGAGTTTGTTCAACCCGCCACCCATTTTTACTGATTGCAAAAACATTAAGTGCGAAATTTAAAAAAAAATCATGACCTTTTGCGTTTGTCCGAATGCGCGTAACACGTAGAAGGAGGCGTCTGCGACCCCATAAACTATATATATTCTTGATCAGCATCAACAGCCGAGTCGATATAGCCCTGTCTGTCTGTCCGTTTGTCTGTATGGCACACACAATACAATCATCACAAAGAAGTTATTAACAATTTACTTTTATAAGCCGAAATCTTGTGCAGCTGCTTGTCACTCAGTGACATAATAATGGTGTTCAATAAACATAATGAAGTATTACCAAGCTAATCACTTTGAACATAATTTATTTCGGTACATTTTTGGTATATTTTTAGTATTTTTCTTTGTATATTTTCCAGTATATTTTTGAAAAATATATTATATTTTTCCGATGGTAGCTCTTTTTTATTCTTCTATTCAGTAAAATTAGGTGACGCGTATCTCACGGTCGAGCAAACTCGACAGTAGCTTTCTTACTTGTTTTACCCAATAATTATTATAATTTTCATAATTTTATAATATTATTAAACGCTGCGTTTCAAGAATATCTTCTTTTATGCTCCAACTGTTTTGTATATTTTTGTTGTACGAAAAGTAACAGTATATTTTTAAATTCTGTTAACAATACAGTTGTCTTTTTTTTTCATTGTAAGCTAAAACATTAAATTACATTAGTTACAACTTCACTATACCCATTTCGACTCTTTATTTATTGAACTTCTTTGTCCTTAAATTTTACAGAAGGAAAAATTCGTTAAGCTGTTAGATCAACTACATAATTCATTGAGAATCGATCTATCAATGTACAGAAATAATTTTCCGGCATCCAGTCAAGAAAAACTAATGGACCTTAAATCAACTGTTGATTTGCTAACAAGCATAACATTCTTTCGTATGAAGGTGAGTTTCCACATATTAATTAATTATTTTATATTAATCAACGGTGGGCAGCAACTATTATCGTTTTAGCCTTACCCACGAGAGCATCGTAAGAGTGCTCAAGAGTCCGGACTTCGGTTTTGCGGCTCGCTCTTACACACAAAACAAGAACAATGTTCCCACTCCATTTTCGGTCTCGAGTGACAATCACCCCGACGTTGTTTTTGTCCTTGTCTTGCATATTACTTTTGTTGTCCTCTCTCATTTCTGCTTACAGAAGCGTAAGTTTCTCGCTCACAAAAGTTAATCACAGCATTCCAAATATCGAAATGTCATATAATTCTAGTATCTGGCAGATAAAAAGAAAAATCGGCTACCGATTTTAGTTCCAAAAATCACTACTAACTGCTCTAAGACTCAAAATCCATCTGATAGTGTCGCGGTATATAAATCGAATTTTTATCTGTAGAACTAATGGTAATTGTTAAATAGCCGCTCGTGTGAATAAATTTTTTTAATTTTATTTTTCCTGGAAAGAGCTAGATTTATCCAGAATTTTAACGAAGAGTTTTTTTTGCGGAAATGAATAGTTTTTTTTTTTAAATTAATTTAAAGTTTTCGAAAATACCATGTATTTTGTTGTTGGCAATTCACTCTCATTTGTATGTATCGATCGCTCGTTGTTCTCTCCCGCTCTCCTTTTTTTTTTCTACAGTGGCCAAAATCGATTTTATGCAAACCAAATATTGCATACATACAACATGTTGCGTTTTTTAATGTGTTGAGGAGGTGAGAAAATAATTCACCCGATATGGAGAAAAATGGGGGGAAAAATTTTTGAAAAAAAAAATCGCACAAAAAAACTCTTCGTTAAAATTCTGGATAAATCTAGCTCTTTCCAGGAAAAATAAAATTAAAAAAATTTATTCACACGAGCGGCTATTTAACAATTACCGAACTAATTTTCAGTATTTTAGTCTTTTTTTTATCGACTTTCGAGTTTGCTCAACTGTGAGATACCCGCCACCCAATTTTACTGAATGGAAGAATCAAAACGAACGACAATCGAAAAATTATATCTTTCAAAAATATACTGGAAAATCCTGGGTATCTCAATATTGAACAAACTCGATTTAAGTTTTATTACTTGTTAAAGCTTTTTTAATGAGAATTTAGTATGAGTGTGCAACCGCTTTTATGAATGACCAACTCGTGACAATAATGGGATTTTATTTGTTCTTGTGTAATTTTCAGCATAAATGTATTAATTCTTGAATTTTACTTTTTGTGCTACAGTTTTAATTATTTTTCAATTTAATATTCCATAGGTTCAGGAACTGTCGAGTCCACCAAGGGCAAGTACTGTTGTCAAGGATTGCGTAAAAGCCTGTCTTAGATCCACCTATCAATTCCTTTTTGAAAACTGCTATGAACTCTACAATAGGGAGTTTCAGGTGTGTTATACTAAGTTAATTAATGATGCTTATGGAAATGGGTGCTTAAGGATATATATGTATATATTTGTTTTTTACAGGTGGATCCAAACGAAGCGAAACGTGATACCGATGACCATGGACCAAAACTAGACAGCGTGGACTTTTGGCACAAACTTATTGCGCTTATTGTCTCAGTTATCGATGAAGACAAAAATAGTTATGGAACTGTGCTTAATCAATTTCCACAAGAGTTAAATATTGGACAGGTACAACATTTCTACTACATACATACAATGGATTAGAATTGTTTCAATTTGAATTGCGTTCTAACTGATTTTGTATCCTTCTTAGTTATCGGCTGCAACCATGTGGGGTCTTTTCGCTGTGGATATGAAGTATGCCCTCGAAGAGCACGAACAGCATAGACTTTGCAAATCTTCAGCTTATATGAATTTGCATTTTCGCGTTAAATGGTTATATAGTAACTATGTTAAGGAGGTACCACCCTATAAAGGAGCTGTACCTGAGTATCCAGCTTGGTTTGAACCTTTTGTTATGCAATGGTTGAATGAAAACGATGACGTGTCGTTGGAGTATCTACATGGAGCATTCAATCGTGACAAAAAGGACGGGGTAATTAAATAAAGTGAACCATAGACTTGTTCAAGTCAAATTCTTAAATTTTTCTCTTTTCTACGATCCGTGTTTTTATTTGTTATTCTATTAAAACTAGTTTCAAAAGAGCAGCGAACATGCTTTGTTCTCAAATTCGGTAGTTGACGTATTCACTCAATTGACGCAATGTTTCGATGTTGTTAGCAAGCTCGAGTGTCCAGATCCAGAAATTTGGAAACGTTACATGAGGCGGTTTGCAAAAACAATCGTTAAAGTGCTAATTGCTTATGCTGATATTGTGAAAATAGAGTTTCCGGAGCATATGAGAGACGAACGAATTGTAAGTACAAATTTAATTATTGATAAATTAGTGAATAGTAAATTCGTAATATTCATATATTGATTAGATATTTGTAATTTACTTAATGTATACATGATACATACATATTTATATGTATATTTTATATACTAGCAAGTATATCCGCTGTTTCGCCTGCCTTACTTATTTATATCAAAATAATTTTTTTGTTAGAACTTTTCACTGTAGTTTTTAAGTAGTTTTATAATGATTGCTCATATGTGCACATAGATACATTTCTATCAGGCTAGATAATTAGAAATTACTCAAACTGAAATACAAAATAGTATATGCAACATTTGAGCCAACAAAAAAAATCGTTATGTATTCATTATATGTCATCGTATACCATAAAATCGGTACAGGTAACATTTTTACAATTTCTTCTTATACCGCCGTTTTTTGTACGGAATGGGGGCTAAACATATACATATATCATAGGTCCACCCGGTAATATATGTCACCTACAGAAGGTGTTACCTCTCACACGACCTATTCTCCTCTTAGTGAGCACTTCCGTTCCGTGACTTAAGTAGACAATTGTTGTTTATAAGTTGATTTCTTTGAATATGTTTACTCTTTGTTACATAAATTATAAAATTTTCTTGCTGTACATCTTTTATATACAATCGAATGTTCCTAACTCTTATTTTTCAACAGGCCTGTATTTTAATGAACAACATTCAACAGCTGAGGGTTCAATTAGAGAAAATGTTTGAGTCAATGGGAGGAGATAAATTGGAAGAGGATGCCGCTAACATTCTTAAAGAGCTACAACAAAATTTAAATTTAGCACTGGATGAATTAGCTTCCCAGTTTGCTATTAGGTGAGAACTATCTACTAGGATAATCACTTTCGTTTTTATTAAATATACCAAGAAAAACCATGATCATTTGGTAGTTTGGAACCACGCATAACACAGTCAGTGCGGGAGCTTGGTGATATGTTGCTATTAATTAAAGGAGGTAGCGGAAACCTCGCACCAGGGAATCAAGCGGCTCAGCGGAATGCCGTTGCGGTTGAAGCAGATGATGTTTTAAGACCTTTGATGGATCTTCTTGATGGATCGTTAACTTTGTACGCCCAATCCTGTGAAAAAACTGTGCTTAAACGATTATTAAAAGAGCTTTGGAAAATTGTCATGCGAATTTTGGAAAAAACAATAGTTTTGCCCCCAATGACTGATAAAACTGTAAGTTAAATTTGTTCAATAGAAAACATGAAACAAAGCGAAAGAATATTTATATATAAAATAAAATAACAATGTAAATATCAGTCAAATCCTTAATGAGCGACCTTGACACCGTATCATTGTTATTGTTACAAATTGTTGTCTGTACATTGTGTTGCGGTCCATTGACAACAGAACTATTATTTAATGTTATTTTTATTTTGAAAGTAGCCTGCACAGTATTTTAAATATGTTTGTTTAATGATATGTACTTATAATAATCAAATAGATGATGTTCAAACACTTGACTGACAATGCAAAAAATTTGGCTTCAAATGCAAAAATTGAAGACATGGGCCGGCTGTTCAAATCGCACATGGCAGGAAAGCCAGATGTAAAAAGTGCTCTTAGTGGCGTAATGGATATATCAAAGGAAGTTGAGAAGAATTTATCCCCAAAGCAATGTGCCGTTCTTGATGTTGCTTTAGATACTATAAAACAATACTTCCATGCAGGTGGCAACGGACTTAAAAAAACTTTTCTAGAAAAGTCTTCAGAGTTGCAGAGTTTGCGCTATGCGCTTAGCTTATATACACAAATGACAGATACCTTAATAAAAACATTCATATCCAGTCAAGTTCATGAAGGTAAGTAGCATAAAAAATATCATCTTAAACAGAAATATTTCGACCGTTTAGATAAATTTCCTAAAAATCTAGTTGATCCCGAAAACGCAGACGAAAGTGTTGGTGAAATTTCAGTGCAAATTGACTTATTTTCACACCCAGGCACCGGAGAACACAAAGTAAACGTCAAAGGTAATAAATGTAATAAATGTTGTAATATCACAAAAAATAATCTATATATAATAATACTCATGCAGAAGGCTAGGTACTATTCAGGCTATTGAGAATTTGATGGCCACTAAATATTTTCGACTATTAATTCTGTGTAATAACATAAGTTTTTATACCCGCCTACCCAAAGGGTAGAAGGGTATTATGGCTTTGTGCCGACCGAAAATGTATGTAACAGGCAGAAGGAAGCATCTCCGACCCCATAAAGTATATATATTCTTGATCAGCGTCAACAGCCGAGACGATATAGCCATGTCCGTCTGTCCGTCCGTCCGTCCGTCCGTCTGTCCGTCCGTCCGTATGAACACCTAGATCTCAGAGACTATAAGAGATAGAGCAACAAATTTTTCGCGACAGTATGTCTTATTGTTGCACGCAGATCAAGTTTGTTTTTGATTTTGGCCACGCCCCTCCCGCCCCCCGTAAATCGAATAAAACCGAATTGCAAGCGTCGTTTTAAACCTAGAACGTTCAATTTTGGTACGCACAATACTAATCACCATCTTAATGATCTCTGCGAATTTGGTTATAATCGGATAAAAAACACAGAAGTTATTAAGATATGACTTTTATAAGGCGTTACCACGTGCAACTGCTAGTGCTGCCTAGCTAGTTGCTATGACACTCCGCGACATAATAATGGTGTTCAATAAACCAACTAAAGTGCCGCCAAGCTAATAACTTCGAACAAAGAAAATTTTGATATATTATTTTGGTATTTTTAGTATATTTTTTTTAGTATATTTTTATACTATTATATAAATATAATATTTTGATGGTAAAATTGGGTGGCGGGTATCTCACAGTCGAGCAAACTCGACTGTAGCTTTCTTACTTGTTCTTTTAAAATGGCTGTGCACGGTTGTCAGAAACTGTAAGATATACTTCAATTTTACCATGCAGGGTACTAATCTTTATACACGTTAAAATTTTTTTCATTTTGAGGGACACCGCCCATATTGCTAAGTCCTCCTCTCTCCTGGAGAAGTCCTCCTCTCTCTCTGCAGCATTTTACTTTTGTTGATTTCTGAGATACATCTTTCGGTCACTACACTACGGTACCGCCGGTGGCTACTATCATGTTATATATGTATTTCTGATAGTCTAGTATAGATAGTAAAAACTAGATTTTCGTACAGCCAAACAAATGAACAGACTTTCGACACATGCTATCTCGTTTGCAGTCTTATGCCTATCGAATTGTATGGTAAATTAATTTATTTCGATGTGAAATGTGACATTTTAATTCAATATACTGCCAACAAAACAAGTAGGAACGCCTACAGTCAAGCTTTGACTGTACGAGGTCATGGATTTTTACTGTACATGCGCAGCGTTCAATATTGTTATAAAATTATGAAAATTATAATAATTATTGGGTAAAACAAGTCAAAAAGATACTCTCTAGTTTGCTAGACTGTAAGATACCCGTCACTCAATTTTACTGTATAGATGGTCTCCTATTCCCAAATTAGAATGGATTGCAAAATTTTTTTATTACTTCTATATATTTAACTTCTTACATTGATTTGCTATAGTTGTGGCTGCCAATGATCTTAAATGGCAAATACCGTCGGGCATGTTTAGACCTTTTGTGGAAATAAATCTAATCGGACCACACCTTCAGGATAAGAAGAGAAAATTTGCAACTAAATCAAAGTCAAACAACTGGTCTCCCAAGTACAACGAATCTTTTAGCTTGTAAGTGGTATGTTTTCCTAATGTAATACACTTATATTAAGTTATATAATTCAGCGCTATTGGCAATGAAGAACAGTTGGATTTCTTTGAGCTTCATATATGTGTCAAAGACTATTGCTTTGCCCGTGATGATCGTCTTGTTGGAGTTGCAGTAATTCCTCTGAAGGATATATCTGAAAAGGTTTCGTATTAGAACATACTCGAATATGTACTTTATCCATCTTAAAACATTGTGTTTATTTATATATATATGCAAATATCTATTTACATTTAGGGATCAGTGGCATGTTGGTTGCCCTTGAACCGAAGAATTGAAATGGATGAAACTGGTTGGACGATATTAAGAATATTATCACAGCGTAATAATGATGAAGTGGCCAAGGAATTTGTTAAACTTAAATCAGAAATTCGACAAGAACCTACAATGGGTTCATAAGCATTCGTACATGAATCGTTTCACAAAAGCCATATATTCACACGTACATAAGGAGCAAAACCTTAAAATAAAATAATATCATTCGTTTTATCAATAACATTTTAAACATATACATTTATATATACATAATAAAATAGCTATATTTCCATTTAACCGACACATATAAATCTGTACACATAAAATTCTACAAACAGAAACATATTTAAATATAATCTAAGAACTATGATATTATTTCCCACTCTTGTTTAGTACGGAAGTCAAAACTCATTATGAGTACCTGTTAAAATACACACACTAAGACAAAAGATTTAACTAATATATGTACATATTTATTGTGTAACTCGATCTTTAAAACATGAACCAAAATCTAATTTTTCATACTAAAATAACCAAAACTAAACTTACACTCATATTCATATGTATATTTCTAATACTTACTATAATATATCATTTACAAACATTCCTAATGTTGTAAATAAGTAAATATATAAATATTATTTAAATTCCACAAACTTGTTAAATATAATTCATAATGCATAAGTCTGTGTGAATAATTAATTTTTTAAGATTTATTTAATAAAATAAGCTTATCAATGAGCCATGGATAGACATAAAAACTAAAACAAGGGTCAACAAGACTTTAAAATTCTTTTTTAATTTGATACGTATATCCACAGATATGTATAAAACTTGTTGAGCTGTGAACGAGATGGAGTTCTCCACATGAGCGTTAAAAATTGTGTTTTTGAATAAAATTCATTTTTCCCAAAAAAAAGTACATCATTTATATTTCTTCAATTTTAGAAAATGAAATTACTGTTCTAATAAAGTTTTAACTCGTATGTACTGCATTTTTGTAGTACACGTTTAACCACTGCATATAATTATAAAAGAAAACATTGGAACAGTATATTTGTTCTCTGCCTCTGCCTTGCTCTTATCGCTTTTCGTTACAATCGCGCTCGCGTCAATGTTTTTTTATTTTGATGTTGTTACCTCTGTTGGGTAAGGTTTCTACAACAATTTCTATTTAACCCTGGCCTGCCTACATCTAATTTTTTTAAGCTATTATTTTTAGTATTCATTCTCATTTACATTTAAATTGATTAATTATGTTTGTATATTACAATAAAAAATGCCGAATACCAGCAAATGTCTAAAAACATTTTTCATGCTGCGGATGATTTTTATCTTCCGACGCTGGATCTAAGGGTATGAAGGTCTTTACGGAGTCTTCAAAGCTAAAAAAAACTTATACTCGGTTGTTCACTGTCCCAAACGAACTTCATGTTCCTAAACACATCACCAACATTCCTAGTAATGTTGAACTTATGACCTTATGTCTTATATGTTACTGCTGTATGATATTTCAAAGGCCTCCAAAAGTTTTCACTGATAATTCGAGGCCATTACCTTCCATCGGCGATTCAA
This sequence comes from Drosophila pruinosa, assembly GCA_018150935.1. Taxonomy (NCBI): domain Eukaryota; kingdom Metazoa; phylum Arthropoda; class Insecta; order Diptera; family Drosophilidae; genus Drosophila; species Drosophila pruinosa. Next base: position 1,952,462 of record JAECWR010000197.1, on the reverse strand, counting down.
CCATTTGCGAATTGGAAGGCGGGTTATGTGAAAAAATAAGGCCTTATATTTTTCTTCTCTATTCTGCGGTGGAAGTCTGTTATCAATTGGTTGAATCACGGATGAAATAAGCAAGGAGTGATGGCATCTTCTGTATGGATATTTCGAGCCCCGCCAGCAGAAGTTTTTTACTTTTAGATTTTAACACCTTAGACGTATTTATATTAACTTTATTGACGATTTGTCCTTACGTTTCTCCATATGTCTGACTGTAGGAAATAAAGCAATCAAATTTAGTGACAATACTGTATCACTGTATCAATCCAGACCACAAAGTCGACAAACGCGAATTTTAAGTATGTTTTTGAAGCTAGAGTCTTCATTTTTTGTACCCACAGTCGGAATCACTATCTTAATGTAAGTTTAGCTACGATCGGATAAAAAAGAAGAAGTAATGCAACAAATACTTTGCATCTGCATTAGCAAAGCTAATAATAACACCCGTCTACCAAAAGTGTAAAAGGGTATTATAACTTTGTGCCAACCAAAAATGTATGTAACAGGCAGAATGAAGCATCTAAAACCCCACAAAGTATATATATTCTTGATCATCGCCAACAGTCGAGACGATATAGCCATGTCCGTCTGTCTGTCTGTCCGTATGAACACCCAGATCTCAGAGACTATTCGAGCTATAGCAACCGTTTGTTCGGGATCAGAGCAACTTGTTGGCAAAGCCCATAATTCACTCTTTCAGAAAGGATTTTGATCAGCAATGCATCCCTTATATGGCTATTTTTTAAAATAGCAAATTTTTTAAAATGTGGCAAATTTAACCTTTGATCAATTGATCAATTGTTTGCCGACGAGACCCTTTTATATAATTGCATATAATTGCTTATATATAATTTATATAATTGCTTATATCCTTGCTTTCTTTTTAGCTATCAGTCCTAAACTGACTAATGCCGCTGAACGTACTCATAAAAATATTTATTCAAAAACAAAAACAGCGATTAATTTTTATTTTCAAACTATCAAAATTAAAATTATAATAAAAAACCTTCAACTCCTTTTTTATTATGATACGCTTATGCACACCATGCACCACCTTAGGGATAAGCAAACATAATTGAGTGTTCTTTCACTCACACTTTGTATGAGATGCCCGATCTATATACTTTTTGATTTGTGCATGAAAGTAGTAACTTGCGGAATATAATTACAGAACCCATGTTATATATGGCGTATTTTCTTTGCTCAGGTCCCGTTTTTGTTGCATGCTATATCGAGTAAAACTGTTTCTGACAAATCGGTCGCGATTGAGTTCGGTCAACGGCAGCATTGGAACGTCAAAATGTTTACTTTCAGTCAACCGGAATATAATTGAATATAGTTGGCTACAGAATATGAGTGCATATCATAGACAACTACTTAATCTGAAATTGTAAAGTGAACGCAACAGCCATCCATAAAAATGGATATCAGCTCTACACACACCAATTTTTTTAATACATGCATGCATACAAAAAATGCATGATAAATCTAGATTTACCCATAAAAAAAAACAATTTAATAAAGTTAGTTGGTTAAAGAAATTGACGCGCAATGTAAACAAATACCCAAAAAAAATAAAAACGTTATGAAACGGAACTTAATTCGCATATATAATTAAAAATTTAACACATTCCATAAATCAAGCTTAGCTGAATGAAATAATAATATACTAGTACAAACCTTTATAAATGTAATTGTAAAATCAAAAAATTTTCATTGTAGGTTGATAAGTGCAAAGGGCACACGTTATTGAAATACCAAAAACATATGTGATCTATAGTTCGACAGACCACACAATTCTCCACTGATCCATTGAAACAATTAGATTGATATCAACTAAAAAGTAACGTTGTCTATTTCGTACGACAAAAACATTGTATTTTATATTTAATATGTGTTATACAATAACACACTATGCGTTGAAAAATAACAAACTATTCAGTATTGTTAAATTCACTCCTTGCAGTTGGCAAGCTAGATTAGCTTTGCCGTTCCGGTCAGAACGACTAGAAATTTTCTTCCTCTCTCTCTTTCCCGTTTTAATACTAACAATGCCAGTCATAGTCCTTTTCGTATATTGTGTGTAAGTTACAATAAATTTTCTAATGTGATTTGCAATACTAACACTACCTTCCAAATGAAAACATTACCTCTAACCATATAATACGTAGATATAGCATCCCCTACTAGAGTTTAGCACACACTGTTTTCTGTATTTTCAGAGATTAGGACACAGGTTAGTTACATGTTGGCTCGAGCAAAACTGTGCCTGAAAATTCGGTTGCGTTAGCGTTAGCGGTTGTATCTTGTCTTGTCTTGTACTGCTGATTGCGTCTTTGAAAATGATGGTGAGTATGCATATGTATGTATATGGCAAAATGCAAGTGTGTTGAGCTGCAGACAGCACTCCCTTTACTCTTGTTTTCTTCGACATCATGACGATATGTCGTCTAGTGTTCTGCTGCTGGTGGTGGTTTTGTTGAGTTGCTTTTTTACTTTTGCTGGCGTGTGCCGACTGCACATATCTTGTATGAATATTATGTCATTATAATCAATGAACTCATATAGCTATATTATATTTAAATTTCAGCATATTTTATTGCGAGTTTATATATATACACATTTAATAACAAACATGTTCATAACATGTGTTCATAAGAATGTATATACAGATATAACATTTTTTTGATCTACAATTACATTCTTATTATACCCGCCTACCCAAAGAGTAGAAGGGTATTATAACTTTGTGCCGACCGAAAATGTATGTAACAGGCAGAAGGAAGCATCTCCGACCCCATAAAGTATATATATTCAACAGCCAAGACGATATAGCCATGTCCGTCTGTCCGTGTGTTCGTCTGTCCGTATGTCAGTTTGTCCGTCTGTCCGTATGAACACCTGGATCTCAGAAACTATAAGAGATAGAGCAACCAAGTGTTCGGGATAGTGTGTCTTATTATTGCACGCAGATCAAGTTTGTTTTAGATTTTGACCACGCCCCTACCGCCCCCCGTAAATCGAAAAAAACGAATTGCAAGCGTCATTTTAAACCAAGAACATTCAATTCTTCTTAATGACCTCTGAAAATTTGGTTACAATCGGATTAAAAACACAGAAGTTATTAAGAAATTTCTTTTATTAGGCGTAATCACGTGCTGCTGCACATATTTAGTTGCTATGACACTCCGTGACATAATAATGGTGTTCAATAAACCAACTAAAGTGCCGCCAAACCAATAATTTCGAACAAGGAAAATGTTGGTATATTATTTTGGTATATTTTTAGTATAATTTTCTTAGTATATTTTTCAAAAATATAATATTTTGATGGAAAAAATTAGGTGGCGGGTATCTCACAGTCGAGCAAACTCGACAGTACCTTTCTTATTTAAGATTTATGAAAACGAAAACTAATTATGTTTTTCAGCAGTGTTTAAATATTCGTACAAAATATATTAATAAAAACACATATTGTACATATGTATAAACACCGTACATACACATATCTATGAATATAAGTATACAATTTATGCAACAAATACATAATTACATTTTATATTAAAATTAACATTTAAACATTAATTTATTTAAGGTAGGCTGAAAGAAAAATAAATAAATTTAATTGTAAAATCTTAAAATAGCATTTTAATGTACATAAATATAATTTGTCTGTACTAATAAATTGATAATAATAATAACACAATATTAGTTATATAATAAATTAATATTTATATATGCCAGCTGTATACCCCCGCTACAATTTCTAAGTTTTTAATGATAGAGTAAAATATGACAACAAGCAAGAGCATAAACTATTCAACAATCCAATTGAGACATTGTGAAATTAAAAAATCTAAAATAAAATGCTGGCCAATGCAAATTTCCAGAAGCTCTTCAGACACAATAAATGTGCGCATATACATATATATAAACTTACGCTTCGACTAAGATCAAACGTGTGAACGTTCTAATGCGGCTTTGGTCGTTGCAACCAAAACCGGTTTTATGCAGTTATCTGTTGAGTCCAATACGCAACATGCTCATGGACAGCAACTTCCCAACCCAACATATTCCGGGACAGCAACGCTGAAAAATGCATGTGAGTAAATGGTGCATTGATGAAGAGTCTGTATTAATGTTAAGCTGGCTTTGATACCCTTTGTTATCGTTTCTACTCTGTTAATTTCTCTATGCTATAAATCCATGTTTCGAATACATCGATTCGATGCATCGATTTTATTTCCAGTTCTAGTTAAGCACGCATTACTAGATTATATACATATATTATACGTAAGTGCCAACACTGCTAATAACTGTAGAAATTGCTTTAAAAAGAAGGGGAAATTAAAGCAGTCTTGTTTTTACATATAAATAAAAGTCATTATTGAAACAATTGGTGTACATATGTATATTCATATGTAGCCAATTTGTTCAACATTAATTGTGTACGCTTAAACGTGTGCGTGTGTTGCCAACTATGTTCTTTTTGAATGAACTGCCAACTTTTTGTAAACTAAAAACCTGCTTTAAAATGACAAAACACGTAGTAAAGTGCTAGTATTAATATGAAAATTCTTATGTATGTACATATATATGTACACACACTTTCTGCAATTATCAGATTTAGGATCATTATTCATTAAATATTAACTTAGTATGTATAGCTACATAAATACACGCGATTATAATTTCTTAAGTGTTGTGTGGAAAAGGACAGCTTTTTGGCATTGTGCAGATGATATCGACTGTATTCATTTTTTGGTCGATTATTATAGGTTATGTACATATACGTTTTCTTGGCTCACTGTCATTGTTATTTAAATTATTGCAAAGCGCACACATTCAATATTCATACATATATTCATTGCAATAAGTGTATGTATGTAGTTATTTAAAAAAATATTGTAGTATTTTGACATAGTACACATAGATTAAAAAACGCAATCAAAGCCTTGGACCAATAGCGTGTTCACTGGCCTATATTGATAGCCAAAATTTTTGTTTCACGATTTCAGCGAAAAAGCTAAGGAAACATATCCAAGAATAGCTCAAGATGACAGACTCGATGAAATTTGGACCAGAATGGTTACGCAATATGTCAGCAGAGCCATCAGCCATTAGCAGCAATAGTCTCTCTGCTGTGGGTACTGGAGGCAACAATGTTGGTGGTATGAACAGCACTTTATCATTACACAGCCTCGGTGGTAGTGGTGGCGGAGGAAGTCAAAGCCTTGCGGCTACATCTCGAAATTTGTTCCCAGAATACCGATATGGTCGTGAGGAGATGCTATCACTATTCGATAGGAATTGTTTGTTACCACATATTTTGCCTTCATTTAAGAAGCTGTTTGTCGAAAAAGTTCAATATCCACTGGCACTAACGCCAAGCTCTGAAGAGGAAATGAATACGCAGAACATCCTTGGAAGCAGCGTAAGTGCTTATCGTCTATTGTGATTGTGATTGTGATTGCCTAATGTGGCTCTTTAACAGTCTCGTCCTGCTTGGCTTCAGCGTTCGGCCGGTGGGTTTGGCATATCCTCTCGTGGTTCTGCAAGGGTTGGACCGACAGATCGTGGTCGAATCCGTGGCAAGTCTGGTTATCATCCGATATATCAGAGGCCAAGCGCGTTATACGATGACAGTTTGTCGGCTACACCTATTAAGGTACGAGTAACTCGTTATTATGAGAAACTTTTAATTTATTATATTTATTAACGATGTGTAGCCGGATCGAAATTGGAGTGAACGGAATGGCATAGGTGATTCGTCTGCCGTCGGAATTCCTGCTAGCTGCAGTACTGTTGCCGGGATTGACTGGAACGGAACTCCATGTTCTAGTCCTCGCAAGGAATTTTCAAGCCATAATCGTAATATGGAGAACTGGCGTAGAAATCGTAATGAAGATGGCACTTGTGATGGGTCAACTGGAAACTTAGCTGGTATAGAAGCAGCTGGATGGCGCAGTGGTAGCACTCAACGTTGGGGTAAGCTTGAAAAAAATTAATTTGTAGCACGATTAAAAGAAAGTGGTGCAGGCGTAGGCCGTGGCGAAGTTGTTGTAGTTTTCTGTGTTAATTCGCGAATCGAAACCAGGAATTAGAAGGGGGATTGTGAAAAGATGTAACTCATGTTCTTTGTGTGTGCAAATAACGGAAAGAGAACTCGAAACAGGAAGATCAAGAGCGTTACCACAGCTGTTGAGTATATAGTTCGTGGCAAGACATACACCTTTACGTCAATATTTGTTTCAATTATCGTCAGGAGCTTTCTATTTTCTATTGAACTTAAAAGTTTTTAGTGTATTTTGCTGTTGGTTTTTTCTGTGAAATGTTAAAAAAAATCCAAATTACGATCAGATACTTAAAGACTTTTGAAATGCCATAATCCTGTCTTATTATTTAAACTTTTATTATAATTTTATTATATTTAACTTACATTTATTTCGTGTGAAATATAAAATTCTATCTTTATAACTTTTAGGACGCTCAACCAGCTGGCGCGATGAAGATCCAATACAGAGCGGCAATATTGATGGTACTAATTTTGTTGGAAACACAACACCTAATGTTCAACGTTCTATTTCAACTATCGGAACAATCGGTATAGACCGTGTTAGTTCTAATTCCAAAAATACAGGATCTGGTGCAGCGGGTGGAATGATTGGCGTAAGTCGCCAAGTGAGCTCCAAGGGAAATCAGTCGTGGCCTGGGAACAATTTAAAAACTAATTCTGGTGCTGCTGATGGCGAGGATAATTTACCAGAATGGGCAATGGAGAATCCTTCTGAAATGGGTGGCACTTTCGATTCAAGTGGTGCTTTCCACGGCGAGAGTGCTGAGTCTGATCTTTATGTACACATTAGTAAGAAAGTTGATCCAAAGAAACAGTCGGAAAATGAAAAAGTATTGGCTTTAAAAAAACCGGAGAATTTTACTACAAGCAAAGAAGTTCTTGCGTTGCCATCTGCTAAATTGAAAAACAACCGCTTAATTACTTCTGCACAAAACCAAACATCAGATAGCGAATCGAATGTTATTGTACACACAGAAAGCATAGGGGCAGTTGTTAAGACGTCTGATATTACAATCACAAGCAATATGAACTTTAACAAAGAATCCGCTAAGCCACTGACACGAGAGTCATCACCGACCCACAAATCTGCTAATCTTGGGGATATTTCCGAACGCTTTAAAGAGGTGGCTAATGAAGTAGAAAAGCTAATAGACGACGATAGTGGCGATGATTCTGAAGCTGTGCCAGATGCTGCTCTATTAGAACCATCAACTACTGCTAGTATTATGACCAGTAACAGATACGAAATGCCCGGACCCGGGCCCATCAATTCTATGGTAGATGAAGGACAGTTACAGCATCAACAACACCAACTGATCAGCCAGCACCCGGAGACTGGACCGAAAGTTATGCTAGATGAATTGTCACATAAGCCTATCCCCTTTGATGAACAGTTAGCTATGCAGCATCATCTTCAACAACAGCATTTATCAGTGCTTCCACCACACCTGATTAATGCAAATCCGAATGATTTGTGGTTTTACCGAGATCCGCAGTCAAATGTTCAGGGTCCGTTCAGTGCAATGGAGATGACTGAATGGTATCGTGCCGGCTATTTTAACGAAAACCTTTTTGTTCGTCGATTTTCTGACAGTCGATTTAGAGCGCTGGGTGAACTGATAAAGCTTTGTCATGGCAGTATGCCTTTCACGCACAGCCATCTCCTGCCGACACCGATGGATTTAGACAATCTACAGATGTCTTTGACGTCACGTAAACCCTCTTCCTTTAATCTGCCGTTTTCTTTGGGTGAGCAACAACATCATCGGTCTAGCATCAATGTTGGTGTGGATGAACAACAATTGAAAGCTAGTGTGACAGCAGCTGCTGATTCGTTAAGTGCTGCAGTGAAGGGTCATTTAAACGCACACACTGTGGATACTTCACACATGCTTACAATGCGATTTCAAATGCTTCAGGATCAGTACCTACAGCATCAAGAATATCAGATCCTGTCGGAGCTATCCAAAAATGAGTGTTTTCAACGCCTTGATGCTGGACAACGTGAAGCTATTGTTCGAAGCAAGGTGCAGATGTTGGTCCTGCCTGAGTACTTAAGCAGTTTCAGTGGATTGAGCAATTCTCTAGCTGCTTTAAATCCAATAGCCGGAAGTCAGTTGTATGATGCCATTGCCCAACAAGCCAAGAATGATCAACAACAGCAAATGATTTTCCCTACCACCGTAGATCAACGTCCATTTTTGGATGCCACTGACTTTATAATGAACGCTCAATTAATGCATCAGCAAACTCAAGAACAAACACAACTTTCCGAGCAAGTGCAAAAAGTCGGATCCGACCAGGAGACAAACAAATTAAATGATCTACCTAATGCCGATATAGACCTGTTAAACGAATATAATTTGAGGATGTTATTGCGAGGTTCTTCAACAACAACCAATCACATTAACCAGCAACCTTCGCCTGTGAAGCCAAATTCAAGTGTTGATTTTATGACCGAATCACAGCTGCTGACCACCCAAAATCTAATGATGCCTATTTGGCCACAGAATCTGCAGCAGCAGCAGGTTTCACAACCATGGCCTGCATTGCCAAATACGAAAGTTACTTTGTGGGACGTTTCTACATTAGAGGAACAAAATCAACAATTGTTGCTTCAACAGCAACAGCAACAAAAATGTCATATAGATGAGTCCGATTGTAGAAACACTACGGACAGTTTGGACTTTGATGCAGCACCCCAACTTGATATTCAGGAAAAATCAGAGGAAGACGTGACGGCCAATATAATTCAAGGGCAACGGGCACATTTGAAACCTTCGGAAAGTCAACCTTTAACTTCGGAGAATTGTCCACATCGTAAAGATCAACAAGTTGTACGACAACATCAACAAAATCAATCAAATTTTAAAGTCTCTGGTAAACAGCAACAGTCTGTTAATAAGATACAATTGAGAAAACTATCTGAACTCAAAATAACCGAGGATGATCGACGCAGGGAGCAAACTGAAGAGAAGAAACGTCTTAAGGAAGAGCGTAAACGACAACAACAAGAAGACGAGAAACGGCGTGCCATCCAAATGGATGAAGAGAGAAACCGACAGCAACAAGAGGAAAAGGAACGACAGCAACAAATACAAGCTCAACGTCGTAAAGCTTTACTAGGTAACTCTCAAACCGCACCTAGTATTCCAGGTAAGATTTAAATATTAAATGTACTACGAGCCCCAACCACTATTAATTCGAACAGCATGTGTTTTTTGCAGTGTGCAATGTTCAACACACGATATTTTCAATACTACTACAGATGACGTATGCCAATTTATTTTATCTAAAAGAGAATTTTATTCTCTTTGCGATGAGAAAAATTCTATTTTCAACAACAACAAAGATATAAGTAATTTACTCAAAGGGTTAAGAGATAAGAAATAATTGACCACTATTAATTCGAACGCTGCGTACTATAACAAATTAATTAATATTAGAATTGTGTAACATCGCCTCTGGCCTGTATTACACATTTAACACGTTTAGCCATTGTTTTTAGCAAATTTTGGCAATGTTCTCGAGGAACCGAGTCCCACATCTCTTGCAACTTTATTTTAAGGTCAGAAATGTTCCTTTGCGGCTCATTTCGAAAATTTCTTTTCATTAGCCACCAAATATTTTCAATGGGGCTTAGATCTGGACTATTTGATGGCCAATCTAAAAGCTCAATTTGCTTATATTGCAGCCAATTTTTGGTTTTTTTTGGCTGTTTGCGATAATGCTCCGTCCTGCTGAAAAGTGAATTCACCACAATCTGCCAGTTTTGGTAGTGATGGCAGCAAACTTTCTTCCAAAATATTAATATATTTCTCAGTATTTAGCGTCCTTTTAATAAAATGCAGTTTTCCTAATCCTTTGGCAGACATACATCCCCATACCATAGTGCTTGCAGGAAACTTTACTGTCCTTTTAAGCCAGTCTTTATGGTATGTTTCTGTCTTTGTACGAATGACGCGTTTTCTCATATCGCAGACACTTACAATAAATTTAGCTTCATCGCTAAATATGATGGTGTCCCATTGCCTTTGAGTCCAAGACATTCTTTCTCGAGTCCATTGCAATCGCTTTTTTTTGACGAAGCGTAACCAAGGGTTTTTCCTTGGCCTACGAGACAGATAAGTTATTGGATATGATACATAAATAATAAGAAAACATACTTTATAGAAACCATATCCAATCTTTTTTAACTGCTGTCGCGTCCATTCTCGTTTGACAGTTTTGCCAATTTTCTGTGACCACTCTGAAGCCATATTTCTTAATAATTGGCGACGATCAGCCTTTACAATTTTGGCCAGTTCCCTTTTGTCACGGGGTGTTATTGCTGATGTTCGACCTCTATTCGCAATATTATTTTCAATGTTCCCAGTTTTCTTGAACAATTGTATCACACCACGCACCGTAGACTTAGACAAATTTAATTGTTTGCTTATTTTAGTAGTTGCCATCCCAGATTTATAATAATCTCCAATTAATTTTCTGATTTTGGTGCAAAGAGGCCTACCACGTGCCATCGTTGCTAAACTTTGACTGATCTGCAGTAATTTTAAATTTTTTTGGCATTCTGCATTGTGTGATTATTTGCAGATTATAACTAGATAGTGATTTTGTTACATTGGTTGCTTTTGTTCGAATTAATAGTGGTCATTTTTTTCTTATCTCTTAAGTCTACCTTTTGAATATATTACTCATATTTTTGTTGTTGAAAATAGAACACAATTTTTTTTCTCATCGTAAAGAGAATAAAATTCTCTTTTAGATAAAATAAATTGGCATACGTTATCTGTAGTAGTATTGAAAATATCGTGTGTTGAACATTGCACACTGCAAAAAACACATGCTCTTCGAATTAATAGTGGTTGGGGCTCGTATAATAAGTTGGTTAACAATATTGCCAATCAAAAATGTATGTTGTAATAGACAGATGGAGGCATCTCAGACAACTAAAAGTATATTTTTGATCTCAGAAATTAAAAGACGTAACATTAACTTTAGAACAAAGGTATGAGAATTTAATTGGCTTACAATATTATATGTTTTATTTCTGTCATGGATAGCTACTGGATCAACTAATAAGCCGGGTGTCGTTAAGATTGAACAACAATCAACACGTCCTCAAGCTTCTTCAATGGCTCCGTGGTCTTTGCATCCTCCAAGTTTGAATACTGTCGCTCCAGGATTGGCGGAGATTCAAAAGGCAGAGAGACGCGAACGGCGCGCAGATCTACAGCGGCAACAGGAGCAGTTGGATAAACAACTTCGCGCTAATGCTGCTGCAGCTGCTGAAGCAAATGATGCTCTTCTTAAGTGGCAAGCGTCATCAGCTCCGCCACAAGTTATGAGTTTGGTCGATATTCAGGCTGAGGAGGCCAAGCGTCTCGCTAATGAGTTACTTGAGCAGCAGCGGCGCCGTGAGCACGAACAACACCAGCATGCGAATGTAACAGCGACCATATCCGTAACTGGCGCCTTGTCCAACATATGGGGTAATGCTAATAAAGCTTGGAGTGGATCTGTAACTAACTCAAACTCAACTAATAGCGGTGCTATGTGGGATGAACAAACTGCCCCTCCTACACCTACTAAATGTGTGAGCTTAGGCACCACTGCTGCTTCTGTGCTCGCAACCGCTCAACAAACGGCAAACAAGCAACATGTACAGCCGCCTCAGTCCAAGTCTTCGGCTATATTACCCTCGCCACGCAATTTGCGAAAAAGTCAAACATTGCCAGCCATGCAAAATGTATTATCAAAAAACGTTAAGGCTTCTGCCGTAGGCAATCAACAACAGCCGCAAGACAAAACTAAGGTAACTCAAAACAAAATAGTAAGCAAAGTATCGTCTGGAAATGAGGATAAAAAATTTGTAGTGAAAAGTCAGCAGCATACCAATGACGGCTCATTTCATAGTAAAATCAGTGAGTACGAAAACGAATTCACTATTTGGTGCATGAAAAGCTTGGATAATATGTCCGCCAAAGTGGATGGTAAGTAGTGTTTAAATACAATATACGCATGTAATACCATTATTTCTAATTACAGTACCAACATTTGTTACCTTTTTGCAAGATTTGGAAGCACCATATGAAGTAAAGGACTACGTTCGTATATATCTGGGTAAGTAACACAAGATAATTCAGCTTTTGTTAATGGATTAGTTATTCATTTAATAACATTTGATTTAAGGGCTTTTCATCGGACTTTCTTCTTTGCCGTCCGCTTAACAGTGTCCCACGATGAACTGATTTGAGCTAATTCTTAAAGAAGGGTTCGTCTCCCTGCTTTTGGTCGCCAATCTTGTCTGCTTCTTTGGGTGTTCCAGTCTAGTGCCATTCGGACAATACTGCTTGGGTTCTTTTTGAGGGCATGTCCTATTCAAGTCCATTTTCTTTCTTTTGCGCTATTTTCTTTGTGATGAGCCATGTCTCGCTACCATAAAGCAGCATTGAACATACGTGGATTTGTCTTCCGGTTTAGCTGTCTCTTTCTCCATATGCGGTGCAATCTCTCGAAAGTTACACGAGAAAGCAGACTTAAGACATCTTCAACTACTCCACCATTGTTGGGGATGATAACTCGATTTGGTTTCCATGTTTCATGGCTAGAGTGATTGAATCGCATTGCTTTTATTTTGCCTGCATTTATTTTTAAACCAACTCTGCTGACTTCTCTCCAGTTGTTGCAGTCACTTAGTTCCCCCTTCTTGGCGAGCTTCCAGGAGTCTGGGCTTTCGTATCTTCTCAATGTGGGTTCAGCTGGTAAGTTGTCCTCACTGCCTGAGCTGTTACGTTATTGTTTTTCCAAATTGTAGGCGCTGGCTATATCCGAGAGTTTACAATTGTGGCATCATACTTTTATAGTCATTAACTGTCCAGCTTGGTGAGGCAGTATAGCTGATTGCCATGAAGTGCTGGTGCTGGTCTGTCCCTCCTAATTGAGAAGTAGGTTACCTTGTAGGTTTTTAACAGGTTGAGACTGTCTTGGGTGTTTTTCAGAGATCCCTGCAATTTGTTGGAATATCCTATCAGATATCCAGCTTGCTCCTCCAAGTATTTATTCAGCTGGTCCCTTTACGTTCTGCATGTGTGTGCCGTAACGTTTATGCCTTTCTTGCATACAGGTTACTGTCGCATTGTAGGTGAATTTCCTGCTTATGCATATTTGTCAATCTGGTTAAGCATGTTTCCTTTTTCCGGATGTCCGGGTGTACTTGTGGACATATTTATGGGGGAACAGTGTACCGCCTTGGTGTCATCGCTGGCGCTATAAAATATAAAAATATGGCTATTAATGAAAGCAGATTAATAAGGTGGAGGTGTATGAGAGTGCAAGCTGTTTATATGCAAGTGAGGTTAAGTCGCAGCGGAACTTGAACTTTGAACTTAAGCTTAAACAAATTTCATTCGTAACGATCACAACATTAAAACACGTTCTTGGATTCGAAGCTCAGTCAAGCTATAACCATTCGTTATTTTTTTGCTACTTTACATAGAACACAAATTATATAAGCGACAACTAGAAAGCTACCTTGGAAAATCAATGTGCAAATATCTTTTAAAAGTTAAAGTTCACGACAATCTACATCATGATTTTCATAGTAGATAACATTTAACAATTTTAATGCAAAGATTACAAGTCGAATTCAGGTTGTTGCATTCTTTTGAATTTAGTGCAAAATATCGAATCTTAAAAAAATAATTAAGGAAAAATTCACAACTGTCAATTTTTGGTTTAAGGTTTGTACTGTTCAATAACTTGGCTAATAATTGGGACAACTCACAGTACGCGTCTTCTCATCTGATAACGATAAACGGCCACACTTGCAAACGAAACGGGTAGAATGAGGCTATAGTCGAGATTTGACCGTATGAGTCTATGATTTTTCCTGACTATTATTGTGTGTAAAAAAATGGTTTTATTGCAACTGTTGTCTCAAATGTTGTCTAAATGTGCAATATGTTTTACGTACACAACAGTTCAAGGTTATTCTTTGTTTTTTATTATCTTTCATATGTTTTATTTATCTCTTTTTAACACTCAATATTTCGTATACATTCAATATGGTTACACTGGTATACTTCATATCAAGTAGAATAATACAAGAAAAAAAATCAATGATCACACTGCGGGTTGTATGCAAAGTAGCAACACGATAATCAAGTACATTTTTAAGAAATTGCATTTAAATATACTTAGTTCGATGTAGGTAGCGAATGTATCTATAGCATATTGATTTTGAGATTTGATATCGATTTCAGGTGAAGGAAAAGATTCAAGTGACTTTGTCAAACAATTTTTGGAGCGTCGCAGCAAATACAAAAGTTTGCAACGTGCTCAGAACGCACATAATGATGATATGTGTAAGCCGGCACCGGCTATAACTCCATCAAGTAATGATAATGGAGATAATAAGGTAAGAAGTTTGTTATTTAAAAAATACTCGATTTTTTTTTATTTTATATTTTGATATCGTTTAGAACAAACAAAAGAAGATTAAAAAAAATAAGATGACTAAAATGGACGCTCGTATTCTTGGATTCTCGGTCACAGCCGCTGAGGGTCGCATTAATGTTGGAAGTCGGGATTATGTTGATGGACCGTAACCTATCCCTTAACTACAGCATTTGAATACTACACCGCCAGTTGATTGGAATGAATTTGAATTTAATGGCAGGTTACATTTGGACGTGGCAATAAATCTGTTATGAATAAACGCCAATATATTGTACGGTAAAGTCTATTAATGTTTTGGCGGGATAATAGATCGTAGGAAAGTTAAAAGTGTTAATTACATCAAGTTTTGATTTGGACCGTGATTGTCAATAAAGTTTTTTGTCGAATGTTATGGACTACTTCCACTAAGTAAAAAGTATTATAGAGGCAACACTCGACCAAAAAAATTATACTCGCGCACATCACTGGCTGTGACACTCTATGATGTCGAGCATACTCGACTGTAACTTTCTTACTTATTTGTCAGCTGCTGTTAATCTATAATTTCACCCTACCAGCATGTGGTTGTGTGTACTATTCACTTGTTAGAATTTTAATCAATTGTAATTAAAGGATTTTAATCGAATATGCCAATGGATGACATTTACATTTATTTTAGTAAGATCTAGATCTTTTTGGATTTACACAAAAGTTATTTATGTAGATAACTTCATATATTTCATGCTGAATTCAAAGGATATCTTACAAGGGTTGCTGTTTATATTATTAATAAATGATCTTCCGTCGGCTTATATTACTCTCGGATTTTTTTGTTTGTGGATGATGTAAAGGTATATCTGAATTTGAACAATCTCCTATTCTGAAATTACAATCTGAGCTGGTTTTTAATCCAGTTGTACTAAGATTATTAAATTTAACTGGTAACAAATGTAAACTTATATTATTTTTAAGGTGCTTCCTATTTAAGCAATTATTATCTTAACTATATTTATACAACTTTAGACAAGAGTATCAGTAACTGATTTGGATATCCTTTTAAATTGAAAACTGAAGTTTATGAAGAATATTTTGTGTACTTCTATCAAAGACATGGGTGTTCTTGTATTTATTACGCGTTGGTCAAAATAATTTAACGATCGCTACATAATAATAC
The DNA here is from genome assembly GCA_018150935.1 of Drosophila pruinosa. Classification (NCBI taxonomy): domain Eukaryota; kingdom Metazoa; phylum Arthropoda; class Insecta; order Diptera; family Drosophilidae; genus Drosophila; species Drosophila pruinosa. Next base: position 1,936,737 of record JAECWR010000197.1, on the reverse strand, counting down.
ATAGGGATACATCTTTATATCTCACTGTTTGGTGATCTTAGTTAGTGTTCACAAGATAGGTTTGAGTCAGTGCAGAAACCATTTTTTTCCCCTATTTACTCTTCGTAGTCTTTCTACATTGACTAATTCATGGTGAAATTTATATTTTTTTGCTGTTCCTATCAGAACAACAAATTTTTTCCTCTCGCTTTCCCATTGTAGTAAAAACAATGTTAGTCACAATCCTTTTCGTATTTATTGTACTGCCGTTAGTACATGAATGTCCATTATATTAACTAGGTACTAAAATCTCATTGATTTGATTGGGGTTTTCCCAAAAAATATTAGATATTTTTAATCAACTTCGCAGACTTTTCAATAGTAACTGCTTATACTCGCCTAACCAAAGTGTATATATGTATATGTATATGTATTTATCAAAATCAACAGCCGACTCGAAATAGCAATGTCAGTCTGTCCGTATGTCTTTCCATTTTATTCACTGAGGTCTCAAAGACTTTAACAGCTGAATATAGTGAACATATTCCACAAATATTGTTTCAAGCAAATAGTCTTAGGGTCCGTTGAGCTCTCAGTCCCTTTTTATATTATATCTCTCTCTATTATATATATTAATTTTTTGGTCCTCCGGGAATCATTTTGAACTTTAACCTTTGACCTTTAACCTCTCTATTATATATAATCCTCCTCCTCCGGGAAATGGGGAAGAGGAGTTGAAGGAAGAGGAGGAAATGGAAGAGTAGGAGGAAATGGAGGTGGAGGAGATGGAGAGGAGGAGGAGTTGGAGAGGAGGAGGAGATGGAAGAGTTGGAGAGGCGGAGGAAATGGTGGCGATGGAGAGGAGAAGGAGATGGAGGAGAAGTAGGAGATGGAGAAGTAGTAGGAGATAGAGGAGGAGGAGGAGATGGAGGAGGCATTAAAATTGAATTGAAAGAAAGTTATAAAAAATATTGTGTTTGAGGAAGCTTTACACTTAACATTGAGTTTTTACTGTGACGCGGGGAGAGAGATAGAGCGCGCGTAGCTCCGTGGGGGCGGAAGAGGTGAGCGAGCGTTCCTCTACGCAGCTCCGCCTAGCGGAGGACACCTCGTAATACATATTTATACTTTATTTTCAAAATGAAATGGGGATGTGAAGGATTGTATAGCGGATTCCTACACGGAAATGTTCAAAATTTGATTTTTATTAAATTGATTAATAAATTTAAGACGTAAATAAATTTAATAATGTTTTGTTGTACAATACATGATAATCAATATATCATATTATATTGTTATCGTGCAAATAGGTCAATTCGACTTTTTAGTACAATTTAGCAAATATCAAACTGTTTTAGTGGTTCTATGTGGGGTCAAATGGTCAGTTTTTTAGTTTCAGTTTTTTCATGGATATTAAAAAATGCATGTCCATTTGTGTTTGTCCGAATGTGCGTAAGAGGCAGAAGGAGACGTCTGCGACCCCATTAAGTATATATATTCTTGATATAGAAATAGGAAGGGTCAGTAGAAGGGTCCCGAGTTCAAATACCGTACAGCTCAGCTCAGACTTTTTTTCAGAATTATTATTTTAATGATATATATTATTTATCGTAATTAGAATTGGGTCATAATGCATTTTTAGCCAAGTTCATCAAAATAAGATGGTTGAGTAGCGGAGCGTTGTTTTAATGTTATATATTATTTCTCGTAATTAGAATTGTGTCCTAATGCATTTTTTCCCAAGTTCATCAAAATAAGATGTGATTGGTTGAGTAGAGGAGCATTGATCGAATGTTGGCGGTTCGATTAAATTTTCTGTACACAGTAATTGTTATAATTTTAGTTCATTTAACATCTTTTATGCTCTAACTTACGGATGTACACTTAAAATCCATGATCTCATAAAGTCAAAGCTTGACCGTAGTCGTTCCTACTTGTTTTTTTGGACATGGATTTTGAAAAATTTCAAGACCTATTTCGTTTGTCTAAGTGTGCGTTACAGGCAGATGGAGATCACATAAAGTATATCTATTCTAGATACAGTGTTTATTTTACGACCCTTATGTGAAATATTCTAACGCGGACGTTTAATGAAAATTTTTAAATTTTTACGAGGGTAAAGCCCTCGCTTATCAAAATAAGATTGTGGTGGAGTAACGAAATATTGGTCAGCGGAGTGTTGTGGATCCGATGTTCTAATCATGTTCGGGAAAATTTAAAAACCTAATTTTAATTGTTTCAAATATTTATAACACATTACAATATAAAATTTTAAAAGTTTATTGTCGTAATTAGAAGAAACTTATACTTCTATTATTTTTTTGTCTAAATTATGAGTTTTACGTGTTCTCCGAAAGTCCATTGCTTCATACATTCGAATCTTGACTATCGCCGTCTCTACTTGTTTTTTTTTTTGAATTGGTATAATTTTAAACTTTTTTTTATATTTAATAGATTAAATAATAATAATTTAAATTATATTGCTAAAACTTAATATTAGTATTATTTTCAATTTCGCTCAGTTTAAAAAAGTGTAATTAAAATATGACTTTATGAGAAAATAATTAATTAGATAGCCGCCGGTAGATGCATTAAGCTGAATGATTTCCGACGGCTGTTCAATTATGGCAGTGCACAAAAGCTCTTATGCCGAAGCAGAGCCGCTTATTAGGTAGGTTTATTTGTGTAGTCACATAACTTTCGTTTGCACTTGCGCAAATGTTGTATGAGTGTCGAATGTTGTAAGAATATTGATGAAATTATTTATATACCTACATACATTCATATTCAACATACATACATATACTATATACAATCCAGTGGTTGTAAAAGTAAAGCAAATTGGTCTTGTGGACCCTTTGGAAATTTGCAGAATAGTCATGTATATAATAAGTATATTTGTACGTACATTATTATAGTATGTGCTTAAATTCTATGGTAATTATTTTTGCAAGCAAATGTACATTAAGTCATTGTATTCTAAAACTGCTTACAAAAATAATATCAATTTATTATTTTAAAAAATGACAATAGTATGTGGAAATTTGAAACTGTTAGCATATGCCTTTACAGCTGAATGAATATCAAAGTTTACACCGGGTGGTTCAATATCTAACTCATGGTGGATATTAAAAGCAGCGGGGGGAAGAGCAATGAGGATTACAAGTCAACAAAAGCCGTCTCTTTTTATTGGTGACTGTTGGCGCTTTTGTTGTGTTGCCGCTATTATTATTTGGTATTTCTCGAGCGATGTTGAACTCTCGCATTGTATACATTACTCAATCCAATAAACAAATTAACAACTTTTGTCCTTTTCCACTCAACTGTCAAATAAGAAAGACACCTTTAACATTAAATAAGTCACCAGCAAGAGAGAATATACATACATACATATACATACATATGTATGTACTATGTGCATTCATACAAATCTAATGACTTTGTATTTCTTCCTATGCATGCATCTGTAACCCTATGTTACAAATTTAAATACTTTTATACATACGCATGAAGTACGTAAGTACATTTTAGTAAACTGATTATACTTTATTGTAGTAATAATTAAGAAAAAATTATAGTCGAAATTAAAAGACTATATTATATACCTTGTGGCCTCTTCTTAGTAAATGGTAGGTATCCTTTTTATATATTATATACCTTAAATACATATGCATAGAAACGTTGATCAGCCTACGAATATGTACGTATATATGTAAGTCCATATGCATTTATTCATAAGTCTTATACTGTTTGATAACTAATGTATATTATTTCATATTCAAGTGCGCCTTAAATTTTGATCACGACCGTTTCCGCCCCACAAATCAAAAACAAAGTAAGAAAGCTACAGTCGAGTTCGCTAGACTGTGGGATACCTGCTACCCATTTTTACCATTTTTGGAGAGTATATTAATTTAATAAACTAAAATATGTGCTGCAGCATACCACTATCAAATTTATTAGCTTGGCTGCAGTTGATTAGAGTTATTGAATACCATTATTACATCACAGAGTGACATGGCACCTGGCAGGTGTAGCAGCTCCTTATTTCACCCATTCAAAGAATTTCTTGAATAACTTCTGTGTTTATTGTGTGTTTATTGCCCGTAACTAAATTTGCAGAAATCATTGAGATGATAATTAGGATTGTGTGTAAAAAAAATGAACATTCTGAAAAGTACGCTTGTAATTGGTTTTTTTTCGATTTGCGGGGGCCGATGGCAGAAGACAGAAGGAGGAGGATCTTCGATCCCATAAAGTATATATATTCTTGATCAACAGCCGAAACGATATAACAATGTTCGTCTATTCGTCTGTCTGTCTGTACGAAAATTCTAATTTTAGAGACTATAAGAGATAGAACAACCCAATTTGGTAACTATATGTTGTAATATAGTCACTGTATCAAGATTGTTTTAGAATTCACGCCTTTTGCGGCCACGCAAATCGATAAAAACGAAATTAAAGCGTGCTAGTGTACGTTCACTCGTAATCACTACTTATCTTAATGCTGTATGTATAGGTGAAATCATGAGCAGCTGTACCTATTCATAGGCTATTTAATAAACCTAGTCAAATGCAGCCAAACTAATAATTTTTACCGTGGTATATTGCGGTATATTTTATGGTACATTGTTGATTGTATTCTCAAACAAGTAAGAAAGCTACAGTCGAGTTTGCTCGACTGTGAGATACCCGCCACCCAATTTTACCATCAAAATATTATATTTATATAATAGTATAAAAATATACTGAAAAAATACTTTAAAAAAATATACTAAAAATACCAAAATAATATATCAAAATTTTCTTTGTTCGAAGTTATTAGCTTGGCGGCACTTTAGTTGGTTTATTGAACACCATTATTATGTCGCAAAGTGTCATAGCAACTAACTAGGCAGCACTAGCAGTTGCACGTGGTAACGCGTTATAAAAGTAATATCTTAATAACTTTTGTGTTTTTTATCCGATTGTAACCAAATTCGCAGAGATCATTAAGATGGTGATTAGTATTGTGCGTACCAAAATTAAACGTTCTAGGTTTAAAACGACGCTTGCAATTCGGTTTTATTACATGACACTCTGTGACATAATAATGGTGTTCAATAAACCTACTAAAGTGCCGCAAAGCTAATAATTTCGAAGAAAGAAAATGTTGGTATATAATTTTGGTATATTTTTAGTATATTTTTCAGTATATTTTTGAAAAATATAATATTTCGATGGTGAAATTGGGCGGCGGGTATCTCACTGTCGAGCACACTCGACAGTAGCTTTCTTACTTTTTTAGTATTTTTTAGTATATTTTTCAAAAATATAATATTTTGATAGTAAAGTTGGGTGGCGGGTATCTCACAGTCGAGCAAACTCGACAGTAGCTTTCTTACTTGTTTCGATTAAATTGGATATTTCAATAGTTGCCATTAATTTTTGTTGCTTGTAGTAAAAATGGGTGTGGGACATCAGAGTTACTCTAACTCGACAGGTGCTTTCTTGTTTTCATTAGCTGCAAAATACATTGTATTGGAGGGTTTTTCAAAAGCTAAATGCAATTGGCAATTTTATCATTCGGTAGTAATTTACTTTTCACCGCAGTTTATAAGTTGATGTATGTGTAAGTTGTAAACAATATGTAAAAAAACACTTAAACTTTAATTTAAACGAAGTAAGATGTTTAATCGCTGAAGGTGAAAAGTATCATCGTCAGAGTGAAAACGTTTTTATTGTTGACAAATTGAATTCTATAATTAAGTTATAAGTATGTTCTTCAAATTGATGCAACGTCGACAGATGTTGGTAAATGGTTGCTGTAAGAGCATTAACCAGAGTATGTAACCAGATACCTGCAAATTATTTTTTTCTTGTCGTTTATTATCACCCCTTGTGAGCTATATTCCTAAAAACGCTCATAGCTGCTGTTTATGGCTTTGCTGTGAATGATAATTTTGATTGTGAAAACTAGTCTCCTTCTCCTAGTCTAAATAATTGTTCGCACTTTAAAACAATTTAGATGTATATAATATGATTATAAAAAAATAAAAAAATAAATTCGATAGCAATTTTGACCAGTTTTCCAATGAGCAGATGAATCATGTTTTGGTAGAGATTTATAATCTAAATTGTTTTCGGAAGTCTAAAGCATTTAAGGACTCTTAATCAATTAGAAATTTTAAAATTATATAAATATTATTGAGAACACAAGATATAACAGAGGTAACAAGTGCCACGAACATTTTAACTGGTTATTTCCATTCCTTAGTCGATTCATTTTAGAATTCACTCCAAATTGGCTTAAATAAAAGAGATAAAATTATTTTTATAAGTTTTAAGATTATAGGAATATAAATGCAATATTAAGAAGTGACTCAAAGTTTTAATTTTAGATTATTCAATTCAATATAAAGATGCCTAATTTTAGTCATCTGCCTATTACATACTTTTCGAAACATCTACGTATCTACGTACGTATAAAAAAGATAAAATTATTTTTATAACTTTTAAGATTATAGAAAAATAAATGCAATATTAAGACGTGACTGAAAGTTTTAATTTTAAGATTATTCAATTCAACATAAAGATGCCTAATTTTAGTCATATACCCCTAAAGTCTAGGGCAGAATATAATCTTCTGCCTATTACATATTTTTCCAAACATCTACAAATTTACGTATATTTTCACTGAAAGAAAACAAATAATAATTTAAACTTTTAATGCTCTTGATAATACCGGTGCTATTCATTTTCAACCCAATATATATGTATATATTCGTAGTGTGCGCAAATTGGTTGAAAATCACCAGCCCCAAAGGAATTGATTTTTATAACAAGCTTAAGTCATCCCAAAAAAAAACGATGTGCGACCCACTAAGGGTTGTTGGCTTGTAAATTTTCTTACTCACTTGATTTGACCGAAACGTGAAAAAAGTGCAAAACTTGCCGACGGGAAATTGTTAAACGGTATTTAAACGTAACAAGCAGTACCCGGACTCGAGACTGGAATGGCTAATCCCATGGCGCACGCACACAACAGGAAGCAACCACAAAATTTGTTATTTCAAGAGCAACAGAAGGATGCGTGCAAGGTTACACCAACAATAAGGCGTATCAACGCTCCATACAGAGGGAGAACATTAATGTAATAAACAAAATGACGCGAGTATGTCTTGTTGAATGAATATGGATGTCCCCGCCATTGTTATAACATACATGTTCTGACCTGAAATTCAAACGAAATGTGAAAAAAAGGGCGGACGATGTTTTCTTAGTAGTAATATTATCGTCAACTTAAGCCAATTGTATTAGACCTTTCAAAATATATATTAACAAGTTACTTGTACAGCATCAGTTTAATTCCTTATTACAAATAATAAAGGCCAATGGGAATTAAATCCCTTCAGACTACTACGTTAAGCTTAATTAAGAGTTTGAATACAATGGTTTGAAGCCATATCCAATGCTTCAGTTTATCTGTCATTTCTTAATGGTAGTGTGACTTCATATTTAATGTGTTTTTTTTTCGAACTAATACTTTAAATAAAATTTTCCTGTTTGTAATGTTTGAGTATCTGGATATACAAATTTGTGTTCACTAAAAGAGGCCTACCATTGAAATATAATAATAAATTCAGATAAACGCAATAAGCGATGGATTTTTAAAAATACATGCCCCAAAAAAACAAAAGTTTTACGAGTTCGTGTTACAGCTGATTGGATCTTTTTTCTATTTGAGTAAAGTACTCAATTGATTGTGTGAACTGTAGGTGCAAATTCTGACGCCTAGCTCTCTAATGCTCATCAACAAATAGATTGCTTATCGGTAAGAATAAACTACGATGACTTCTCGTATTTTGGTGCAACCTAATCCATGATCGACAAATTTATCTTTAATCTATTTTAAACTGACAATTCCATTATTGAGTTCCAGTGTAAATAGGTAAACGAGTGTACAAAAGATTATGGTCAGGATGAGGTTACAATGTTGCCGGCAACTATGATAAGATCAAAAGCAGACGTAAAGCAATTAAGGGCTGACATTTTTATTTATTTATTAAAAAATTATACGGACAGCAAGTCTACTACTAAATAATAGTGCTAGTCACGTAATAATAATAATAATAATAATAATTTTGAAATTACTAAACCACCCTCGGCTTCGCCAGCCGAAGATATTAATTTGAAATTTATATTTTTTTTTTAGGATGTTACTTTATTTTTTATGTAGTTTAAGTTTGCTAAAAATCATAATTAATTAAATAATTTTAATATAGAGCCACATAACAAGATAAAAAAAACCCAATTAATATTCTCATTTATTTTTCTTAATTTCACCCCCCCAAGCCCCCCAAGCTCACACCAATAGTGTGCTCACGCCACTCAATTTGCTTTTCGATGTGTCGCCACTTGGTATTCATCTCTTTCTAAAAGACTCAAACGAAGTGATAGGTCAGTGAGGTAACTTAATATATATGTATATATAAATGACTAACAATAGTTGAAGGGTAATACTCAAGTGCATAATAATTCATAATGATTTTATTTGAAGCCTACGTTTTAAATGTGTATTCTATATTTTTCAATACTTTATAATTAGAAAAAAAATAAATCGACGTTTAGATTTTTTAGAGTGCTCGTAACAGACAGAAATGTGTATACATTATTTAAGAGCCTAATAGCTATACATACATACATATATTCTTGATCTGCATCGACAGCCCTTCTGTCTTATTTTTCATCCATTCAGTAAAATTTGGTATCTCACAATCGAGCAAATTTGAGAGTAGCTTTCTTACTTGTTTCTATTTAAAGCAATAGATTAAAATTTGTAAGTTGTGAATGATTACAGAATACTTTATTAAAGTAGAATAATACATTTATTTGATAAGGAACTTTGCGAGTAGGAACGGCTACAGTCAAATCTTGGCCATGGATTTTCGTAGGACTCGTTTAACCTATAATTTAAAAAAAAAAAAATTATTATTATTATTTAAAAATTTTATTTATGTACATAATAAATATTTTAAACAATTAAATATACCATTCGACTAATATCTTGGTATTTTACCCATCACACCACATCTCATTTTGAGAAACGTAAATAAACGGCAAATAAATATTATGAGACCATTCTAATAGTTATATATATGTATATATGTTATATTAAAAAAATAATTGTGAAAAGAACACTGTCCAGTTGAACGATTTTTTTTTTTTATTTGTTATTTGTTCGAACAGACAGACGGACCGACTGACAGGCCTATATTGGTGCTGAAGAAGAATATATATATTTTATGGGGTCGTAGTTGTCAACTTGTACCTGTTACGCACATTCGAAGAAACTTAATAGGTCATGCATTTTTGAAAAAAATTAATGACCTAAAAATCAGTTGCAGAACAATTTCAAATAGTACTTGATTTTTATAGTCGAAATTTGGGAGCGGTTTAACATACTCGAAAGATTTTATGCTAGCTTTTTTAAGTCATGGATTTGAAAAAATGCGTGACCTCTTGACCCCATAAAGTATATATATTCTTGATCAGCATCAGCATCAACAGCCGAGTCGATATAGCCCTGTCTGTCTGTAGGAACATCGAGATCTCAGAGACCATAAAAGCTAGAGCTACCAAATTTGGAGACAACATGTAAAAACTCGGTAGACAGATGAAGTTTATTTTGGATGTTGGCCACGCCCCTTTCCGCCCCCGTAAATAAAAAAACTGTTTTCAAGCATCATGTTAAAGCTAGAATGTTCAGTTTCGGCACACACAATACTAATCATCATCTTAGTGATCTCTCAAAATGGTTACAATCGGACAAAAAACACAGAAGTTATTAACGAATTATTTTTATAAGGCTAAATCGGGTGCAGCTGCATCTGTTCAGCTAGTTGTCACTTAGTGACATAATAATGGTGTTCAACAAACATAATGAAGTGCTACCAAGCTAATAATGTAGAAAAAAGTTAATTTCGGTATATTTTTATACCCGCCTACCCAAAGGGTAGAAGGGTATTATGGCTTTGTGCCGACCGAAAATGTATGTAACAGGCAGAAGGAAGTATCTCCGACCCCATAAGGATATATATTCTTGATCGTCAACAGCCGAGACGATATAGCCATGTCCGTCTGTCCGTCCGTCCGTATGAACACCTAGATCTCAGAGACTATATGAGATACAGCAACAAATTTTTCGCGACAGTATGTCTTATTGTTGCACGCAGATCAAGTTTGTTTTTGATTTTTGCCACGCCCCCTCTCGCCCCCGTAAATCGAATAAAACCGAATTGCAAGCGTCGTTTTAAACCTAGAAAGTTCAATTTTGATACGCAATACTAATCACCATCTTACTAATCTCTGCGAATTTGGGTACAATCGGATAAAAAACACAGAAGTTATTAAGAGATTACTTTTATAAGGCGTTACCACGTGCAGCTGCACCTAGTTAGTTGCTATGACACTCTGTGACATAATAATGGTGTTCAATAAACCTACTAAAGTGCCGCAAAGCTAATAATTTCGAACAATGAAAATTTTGATATATTATTTTGGTATTTTTTAGTATGTTTTTTTAGTATTTTTTTCAGAATATTTTTGAAAAATATAATATTGTGATGGTAAAATTGGGTGGCGGGTATCTCACAGTCGAGCAAACTCGACTGTAGCTTTCTTACTTGTTTTGTATATTTTTAGTATATTTTCCAGTATATTTTTGAAAAATATAATATTTCGATGGTCGCTCTTTAGTATTCTTCCATTCAGTAAAATTGACTGACGGGTATCTTACAGTCGAGCAAACTCGGCAGTAGCTTTCTTACTTGTTTTACCCAATAATTATTATAATTTTATAACATTATTAAACGCTGCGCAAGTACACTAAAAATCTATGACCTCGTACAGTCAAAGCTTGACTGTAGCCGTTCCTACTTGTTTTATAATATTTTGAAAATATAATATTTTCTAAAAAAAAAATTTTCCTTAATATGAAACAATGGAAGTAAGTGGCATGTATTTGAGTTTATTTCTTCCAAACATACATATCTATTGGATTAATTGGTTTATTAAGAATAATATACCTTAAACAAATAATAATAATGATATGCGAAAAGTGGCATGGATTTGTAAAGATGATTTTCAAAGTGTAAATTATTTGCGGATTAGGGTAAACAATAGACTTTCACAAAATCCATAAGGATCAATTCGAAATCCTAATGTTAATCACATTGCTGGCAGTTGACCCTTGGAATACAAGGTAGTTATAAGATATGCACGAATATGAGGTCACTTACTACTTTTCCATATATTTACGTTAATATTTTTCAATAAAATTGCCGTTAATTTGCTGTTGTACTGAGATTCTCTTATTTTACTTCGCTAGAATTTATATACAAACATATTCATATACATACATTGGGTGCCAACTAACGAAGTCCAAGTCGGGCACTGGATTGTGATCTAAATACGTTTTAGTTTATATTTTTGAAGTATAATATATTGAATTCCATACACTTGAACATTAAGACATACACATAAGCTTTATATGTAGTGTATATACTAAAATATATATACCATTAGTAGTTAAAATATGTATGACGGTTAGGCTATCTTCTTTGCCTGCATTTTCTCCCTGGTGCCATATGACAAGTTTGGCCGCCCGTCTTGCCTCGCCCCTGGGCCTCTGCTGTGTGGTCTTTGCCTGCATGGCTGCATGACCAATAGCTTCCTCTCCTGTCCCCTCTGACAGCCGCTCTTGAAACTCTCCTACTCGGTCTACATCTGGTACATTCTCATTGCTGCTCAACTTGGTATTTCTATTGTAAATGCTCAAGTTCTGGTCCGACTTTGGCTTCACCATTCTTGTTGCCTACGCCACTTATGTCACAATCGAGGAGCCTCTTGGTGGGCTAGAGAGCCTGCTACTCTCCAGGAGCAAACCAAGTCCAACCCCAGCAAAGGAAGCACCAGAGATCACATTGGATAATAATAATCCTGAAGCTATCCAACCATCATCCGCTGACCTAGAGGCAGCTCCAATACTCACTAGCGTAGCAGCTGAAAAAGCACCTTTATCTTAGTTGCACATATGTATAATCTGAATGCTCTACTCAAACCTAAGCTCGATTCGATCTTAAGCTATTTATTTTGACCTTTGTAAAATATTTATTATATATTAAAGCATACTCTGTAAGGAGCTACATTGCACTACCTTATCTAATAAGGACAAGAATTGTAAATAAACAGATCAATATTAATTAAAAACTTGTTTCTATTCTTCTGTTCTTTGGCCCGGCACACATATCTATCGGCCCTGGCAAGGATATCTATGTTCAATTTAACATTGAAAATTTACCATAACATAAGCATATCCTTGCCAATTTTGCAAGGACATAATTCAATAGGTTCCTGTGGACAAACTCTACCGATTGGCAACGAAACATCTAGGGGTCATCTAAGGATCAAATACATAAAAAATTTAAACTGAAATGTCGTAAAAAACGAGGTAAAATCACAAAATCCTGGATAACTGCGAAACTTCTAGAGCGATAAGAATGGCCTTTGGCTGATAGCCCTAGTCAAAACGAGTCGATTGACATATATTGACAAGGTAACACCAGCACATTCTCAAGTTATTAAAATTTTTCTGTGTACAAAAATGTACACTGTTTCAAGGATAATTGTAATTTTTCTCATTGATTCCAATATGGTATGACAAAAGCAAAATTTGTGACAAAGGATATCCCGCTAGTCCTTCAAATGGTTGAGTTACATGGGATATTTCAAATTCTGCAAGGGGGGAATCTTTGAAAATAGATCAATAGTTTTAAGTCTTGTGAGCACCTTTTGCAATTCTTATGGACATGGCTAAGTTATATCACTTTATAACATTTACTTGTTATAAAAAAGCTCTAAATGGAGCATACTCTTGCATGCAGGATATCTAGCTTATTTGCGGTATACAAAGAGAAGCCTACTTCTTGAAGTTACTGCCAACCCTTATTTTTCCATTTCTTTCATAATTTTTAATGTCTTTATTTACTATGTATTTATTTGTTACAATTCGACACAGAAATGTCATATCGGTGAGATTAACTAAACTAACATTACATTGCCAGACGTCTTCTAAGAGACCCTGAAGAAGGCTTTATCACAATTCACAATTCACAATTCTAACTTTATTGCAATTCACATAAATTGATAAAGTGACACTTATTGGGCAGTATCCGGGTGATCGAGTAGCTTGTTTTTCTCAAGATGATAAGGATTCCACTTATCATCTTGGCTTGGGCTTTTTGCTCTCAGAGAGCCACCAGGTCTGCAGAGCATCTCAAGAAGCCTCAACCAGAATGTAGACCACATAGGGGAGAAACACTGTGAAGTCACCTAAGAATCGTAGTATCTATGCGAGGAAAGAAAAAGAGGGCAGCTGTTATTTGTGTCTAAAATGTGAGAATAAATGAACTTCCCACGTTGTAGTCCGATAAGTAGGTGTTTGTGTGGGTGTTAGCCGAGTTCAGGTTCAGGAGTTCAGGAACAACATGTGAAAGGGGTATGCGCAGTAGGAGAGCTTCGACAGCGGCTGCCAGAGGGACGAGAAGAGAGCTTCCTCTATTGGCCAAGCCGCCTTGCATGCAGGCAAAGACGAGCAGAAAGCCAGGGGCCAAGCGATGAGTGTGAGACTGAGGAAGAAGGCCTCGTTCACTATTGGTACTGGTGGCGCGTAGAGACGCACATAGGAATACAGTGCCAGCACTGAGACCAGGAGGAAACTCAAGCAAAGCAATCAGCCAGCCCAGACGATGCGACGATGTAGTTTGAAGACCTTGCCTCGATAGAGATAAGGGAAGTAGCCAATGAGCACATCCACTAGCCAAGTGGAGACTCGCACATGCACCGGAAAGTAGATGTAGGTGTTGTAGTCGTCAAACATGGTGCTGCCCCAGAGCGGTCCGTCCCCGAAGTATGGCAATAGTTTCACGTAAACATTTGACTAACATCTTGCTACTCCCCCCATCAAACAACATGTCATTAGAAACGTGGCGAAGAAATATTATGCAATACAATTCAAATATATATACAATTCAATATATATATATATATACATATATATTATATTATAAGTTATATAAAAAATGTGAAAAGAAAACTGTCTAGCTGATCTGTTCGTACAGACAGACGGAACAAACGGACATACAGAACTATTTTAGTGCTGAAGAAGAATATATATTTTTTATGGGGTCGCAATTGTCTCCTTTTACCTGTTACGCACATTTGAACAAACGCAATAGATCATGCATTTTTGAAAAAAATAAATGACCTAAAAATCAGTTGCAGAACCTATTCAAATAGTACTTGATTTTTATAGTCGAAATTTGGGAGCGGTTTAACATACTCGAAGGATTTTATGCTAGTTCTTTGTTTATTTAGGAAATATTTTCTAAAAAAAATGTTCCTTAATATGAAACAATGGAAGTAAGTGGCATGTATTTGAGTTTATTTCTTTCAAACATATCTATTGGATTTATTGGTTTATTAAGAAAAATATACCTTAAACAAATAATAATAATGATATGCGAAAAGTGGCATGAATTTGTAAAGATGATTTTCAAAGTGTAAATTATTTGCGGATTAGGGTAAACAATAGACTTTCAGAAAATCCATAAGGATCAATTCGAAATCCTAATCACATTGCTGGCAGTTGACCCTTGGAATACAAGGTAGTTATAAGATATGCATGAATATGAGGTCACTTACTACTTTTCCATATATTTACGTTAATATTTTTCAATAAAATTGCCATTAATTTGCTGTTGTACTAAGATTCTCTTATTTTACTTCGCTAGAATTTATGTACATACATATATACATACCCTGTACCCTCTGAATTGTGATCTAAATACGTTTTAGTTTATATTTTTTAAGTATAATAAATTGAATTCCATACACTTGAACATTAAGACATACACATAAACATAAGCTTTATAATGTCATTTGCTTATTTGGCTTATTTGACCCTGAAAACAACAATATGTTATTGTTTGAAAGCAAAACACAATTGGAACGATATTTTGAAATTAATGTGTAAAATATTGAAAACAGAAAAACAATAACGACATAAGTAAGCAATGTAATTATAAATTATCACATATTATTATCATTTCACACTTACCTGATCATCACAAAACTTATAGGGTACGTTATGGAGCATAAAATTGTGCTGTTTGTAAACATCTACAAATTAATAGTTACTCAAGTTATATCCTCTTAGCTATACAGATCGAGAACGATCTCTCGTCACTTGTTTAACGTGACATTGACCAATGTAGGTATACAACCACGATGCAACGATATGCACATGTGCATATGGCACAAGGAGTCTGAAACAATGCGCCAACTAACGCCCAATCAGGTTAACCACCGAAGCAACTTAGCCCTCAGGTACCAAATAGATACATATTGTCGGATATGCATCCACCTTTGGTAGGGGACGAGATGTATCTAACCATATCTTCTGATCTCTGGGATCACAGCACCCAGTTGAGACCACAAGTCCACGTCGAGGCTTTTAAGAATAGGGGCATTTGGGTGCAACCAAAGACACGACGTTACTCCCACAAGGGGGCCAACCTCAAATGGGCAGTGCTTGAACAACTGCCCAAACCGGTGGTACCGATTTGTCAGCGCGGAGGGCCCTCCCCTTTTAGCCCTGACCGGCTTGGATTCGAAGAAACAATACCAGCACTTTTAGTCGTCTCATACGACAAATAGCCTACTGAGGTGGATATTCTAAGACATGCCAACCACACGGGTGAGTCAATTTTGACCAAAGTCTGGGACTGACAGCCCAGGTGTTCATTTAGTCAACTCGTACGACAAACAGAAACATACTGTGGTTGCTATTCTAAGTCCCGCCACCATACGGGCGGATTTTAGCTATACAATCAGACTAATTGATGTATTTTAGGGTTTGTGGATGTTGAACTCCAAATTGAAAACAAACTTGTACTGTATATTATATGTAGGAAGCTGTATGCCAGTCTAGCTCTAATAGTCTCTGAAATCCATGTACTTAGATGTACAGATAGACTGCTAAATCGATTCAGCTGGTGACGATTGATGCAGATCAAGAATATATTCTTTTTAGGGTCGCAAAAGCCTTCCTATGCCTGTTACTTGCATTTGCACCATTTTATCCTCATATTATTTTTAATGGTTATAGACAAAATTCAATTTTACGAAAAATATACAAAACAATTAAGAAAACAAGCTCGACTGTTAGATACTCTTCACCTATTTTTACAAAATATACAATTTTCAACAATATACTCGTATTAAAAACAAGAAAGCTGCTGTGGAGTTTGTTCGATTGTGAGATATCCGCCACCCAATTTTACTGAATGGAAAAAAAAGAGCGATCATCGGTATATTATATTTTCTAAAAATATACTGGAAAATATACTAAAAATGTACTAAAATATGCCAGAAAATATACAGAAAAAATTTTTACACAAAATGATTAGCTTGGTAGCACTTCATTATGTTTATTGAGCACCAATATTATGTCACTGAGTGACAACCAGCTGAACAGGTGCAGCTGCACCCGATTTCGCTTTATAAAATTAATTATTCAATAACTTCTGTGGTTTATATCTGATTATAACCAAATTTTCAGAGATCATTAAGATGATGATTAGTATTGTGTGTGGGGCAATCTCTTCTAGCTATAACATGACGCTTGGAATTCAGGTTTCTTTACGGGGGCTGAAATAAACTTCATCTGCCCACCAAGCTTGTATATGTTGTCTTCAAATTTGGTAGCTCTAGCTTTTATAGCCTCTGAGATCTCGATGTTCATTCAGACAGACGGACAAGCAGGCAGACAGAGCTATATCAACTCGGCTGATGATGCTGATCAAGAATATATATACTGATCAAGAATATATCTCCTTCTGCATGTTACGCACATTCGGACAAACGCAAAATGTCATGAATTTTTTTAAAATCCATGACCTAAAAATATACTAAAACATACCAAAAAATATACCGAAATTAACTTTGTTCAAAGTGATTAGTAGTACTTTATTATGTTTATTGAACACCATTTTTTTGTCACTGAGTGACATATCACCATTTTTTTAAAATCCATGACCTAAAAATATACTGAAAATATACCAAAACATATACCGAAATTAACTTTGTTCAAAGTGATTAGTAGTACTTTATTATGTTTATTGAACACCATTATTGTGTCACTGAGTGACATATCATCTGAACAGGTGCAGCTGCACCTGATTTCGCCTCACAAAAGAAATTCTCTAAAAACTTCTGTGTTTTTCATCCGATTGTAACCAAATTTTCAGATATCATTAGGAGAATGATAACTATTGTGTGCGCCAAATGTTATAGCTTTAACATGACGTTTGGAATTCGTTTTTTTCGATTTACGGGGGCGTGTCCAAAATCTAAAACATACTTGATCTGCGTGCAACAATATGACACACTATCCCGAATTTTGAATTGGTTGGTCTATCTATTATAGTCTCTGATATCTAGGTGCTCATACGGAGGGACAGACGGACATGGTTGATCAAGAATATATTTACTTTATGGGGTCAGAGATGCTTCCTACTGCCTGTTACATACATTTCGCTTGGCACAAAGTTATAATACCGTTCTACCCTTTGGGTAGGCGGGTATAATATAATACACTATAAAATATACCGAAATATTCCGTTCTCAAAACTAATGGCCAGGATGCACTTTATTAGGATATACTTTTAAAAACAATTATTAGATCAGTGAATGACATAACAGATAAATAGGTGCAGCTGAATCTTATTTTTAAAAAAGAAATTATTAAGTTGATAAACATTTTTGTACATATGTACCATGAATAAACGCTCTAACTGGAAGGAATAGAAACAAAAGTTAAAGGAGTAAACGTACCTCCTTTAACTTTTGTTTCTATTTGCGGGGGCAGATGGGGCCGTGTAGTAACACGGTTGTATGGGGTCGGATATGCCTTCCGCCTGTTATTCTGAATTAATGTAGTTGAACCTTAATTTCATGCAGTAAAATTGTTTTTCGAATAACTTCCGAATTTTTTGACAGTTCGTATTTTCAGAACACATTCATAATGGGATTCTTATTATTCACAAAGCTCTTTCACCTATCTCTTTAATTTCACTCTCAATTGATTTTCGTTTTGCGTGGCATAAAGGATACAAAAGAGTAATCAATTTAATAACTCAACTCGCCGATATCTAGCATTTAATCGGAGCGACATCTTGCAGACAAATAAACAAATAAACGGACAAGGATGTAAAGACTATGCTGTTGATGCTGATCTAAAATATATTTATGTAAGTACTTTATGGGGTTACAGATGTCTCCATCTGCCTTTTTGTGGACTTTCGAACACATACATACAATTTTCCAAAATTGGAATCCAACTTTCCTATTGGAAATGTCTAATTATTTCTGGTCCACATAGTACCGTAAAGTACCTTACGATTGAACTATTGTTTCACTGCGTTGAAGTTAACTTGCATATATAAGAAATTCATATTACTTCTTAAAACTTCACAAATTAGTCCTCATATATGTTGTATGAGAATTGACCTTAGAAATATTTTTGGCAGAGATTGTTGCGGTTCATTCATAAAAATTAAAAATTCATTTAAATCACATAGCTTTGTGTTTTAAAAGCATATACCTTAATAAGTTATTATTATTCAATTGTTAAGGAGTAAGCATGATAGCTATTTCGAGAAAGAGACCGAAAACTAAGAAATAACTGAGAATACCAGCAACAACGACAAGGGCTCTCAAGTCTTTTTTATACCATAGTAGGTTATATAGCCATTTATTGGTTATCAGAGTTATATGTTGAATTGCAAGGAACCAGCCCTTATAGCTTGAGCACCAATCATAACAGAGCACTCGCCCAACAAAAGGCGGAGCTTCTATGTTACCGTTACGGACACTAATACAAGTATGAGCTAGAATGAGACACAAGATGTCAGCCAACAGCTGCAGACCAGACCGTTCGTCGTTCGTTTGGTAGTGCGAAGCAAAGGAAATTTTTGCTAACTCACCTAGACCCAGTTCGAGTTCAGTACCGACCACACGCACGATTCAAAGCTCCAATGAAGGTTTTATATTTGCCTTTGTTTGTATCAAGAACAGTTTCTATCTAATTATTAGATAAGTTTGCGTTAATATCAACTTAAAATTAAAAAAAAAAAAACTAATAACTGTTCTGTGACTTTGTATTTAGTGTTACATATAGTGTATGAGACATAAACTTCTGGTGTACACATTTCCAACTCAAATTAGTGTAATTTGATAGAAGAAAATATGTATATAAGTATACATGTATAAAATAAAATTTTGAACAATCTAAGTATGCATATCAAATCATCGTAGCATAAATGTACTCCTTTTAATATGAATATATTATAATATGTATTTTAAAGCATATAAAATAAAATAATGAAGCATTAATATTATATTACTAAATTAATAAACAAATAAAATGTAAAGCATCAAGTGTGTGGAATATTGTATATGAATGTTATACAATTAAAGTTATAAAAAGAATTAAGCATATTATAGTAGTGAATGCTTGCTGCGAGATACCCTTTACTCAACGGGAAGTAATACCTAACGGGCATTAAAATTGAAGCGAAACTTACAGAGAATATAAGAATATAATAATAACATTGGGTAAACAATATACTAAATAAAATATAATACAATGATAAAATACAATAAAATGCAATACTGTGTAATCGACAGTTAGTTGCTCTATTTTTTTAAATTAGATTTAATCTTATTTATTGCAATTTTTGTGTGTGGCATCCAACGGTTTTGATTTGACGCACAAACCCTTTGTACCAAAAGCTGTGGGTGTTATTTTCGCTATGACTTTTTAGACAGATAGATGGACGGATGAATGAACAGGCAGATAAACTAGCAGGCATGGCTAAGTAAACTCGATTTGTTGCTTCCACATGTCCAAATTATATTCTTTTGTGACAAATGTAACAAAATACGTTCTTAAACTTAACTTTGGCATTCAAAATTAAAAAAAAAACTTGTTCTTTATTGAATGCAGGTTCTTACATACTAATTGTTATATTCTCTGAGATCTAGAGATAAATACAAATAAAAGTACATATGTACATGGATAAATTGACTCGGATTTTACCAAAACTATGCCAGTACTATGCCAAAACTATACAGTATTTAAAATTTTTTCAGAAAATGTGATATGTTGTACATACGTATGTATGTATTTACTTATGGAGTTTGCGTGTTACATAGTATGTACGTTTTCGGTTAACATTAAGTAATAACGCCTATTGACCCGACGGAATGATGGTATAATTATCATGTGTGCAAATTTATGTAACAGGCACCTCTGACCCAATAAAGTATATATATTCTTGATCTGCATCTAAGATCACATACTCCTACTGTGTGACCTTGCGGAAATTTTATTTACGTCGATATATTATTGTATATATAAGTGTACAAAGTATATACATAAGAATATATTTATAATAATTAGACTCGCATATAGTGCACGCTTACTTTTTATACCCGCCTACCCAATGAGTAGAAGGGTATTATAACTTTGTGCCAACCGAAATATATTCTTGATCTGCGTCCGTATGCACACCTAGATCTCAGAGACTATAAAAGCTAGAGAAACCATATAGTAGGCCGAAATCAGATACAGCTGCACCTTTTCAGTTGCTACGTCACTGAGGATATATTAAATAAATAAATACAGTGTAATAAAGCTAATGATTTTGAACGCGGTTAACTTCGGTATATTTTTTGGTATATATTTAGTATATTTGTTTGTATATTTAAAAAAATATATAATTCGATAGTCGCTCTTAATTGTTGTTACAATCAAATTATAACATTTTATGATTAAACATTCTATTATATGTTATAATTACTTCATTTAAGAATAAAAAATGAAATATTTGAGACTTCAAAAATTGCTTCAGCTTTTGCAATGTAGTTTGAAAAATAACAAATTCTCTACGGTACAAGAGTTGTAGGCTATCTCTCTCGTCTACAGCATTTTAATCGTTAATAATAAATGTGAACGAAATTTCGCTGACATTTATTTCTACAATTGTCGGTATGTGTAAATATATGGATTTTTTAGTATAACTATACATTTATACGATTAAAAGAGAATGACGCATAAACTCTGAAGTTTGTTGTTATTACATTAAGCATAAAAGGAGAAACGCGGACAGCACTTCGCATGTGACATCAAGAGGTGCTCTCATTAACATACATTTTAAAGATCAATACACTCTATGGGTGCAGGGCTATCGAGGTTTTGAAGTTATGTGCAGACTCTGCATAACGTTTCGGCCGCAGCTTACCACAACTAATTTAATATTAATATCTTTCTCTGTTATTGTTATATTCCATGTCACTTTGATAGACGGCATCTCAGAGTTAACGCTGTGTAATGCATATAAGTTATCATAAAATGTATAAATACTCGTAGTTTAGCCAAGGCTGTCTGTGAACATTTGGATATCACTAACAATTCATGAGACACAGAGTCAACAAATCTGGGCAGTTATGCATAAACGGCGTTTAAAGTACTAGCTCATTTGTACAGCGTATATTGAATACAAACAGTCTCGATTGATGCGTTTCTACCGGTTATATAAAATATAATATTATCTTTTTAATTTATTACTGAATTCATTACAATATTATTAATTTATTATTATTGGGAGAAGGTGCGGTGATCTGCGCAGTATCTGCAAACTTCCTGTGCATGTGTTTCCTCCTACTCCATAATAATAAGAATAAGATTGGTATCTAGTCATCTTGTGTTGTTAGTCAGTTGTTAGACGTATCTTAAAGAGTTAGTCGTTAACCAAGTAGTGACCTTTAAGGTAGCCATAAAACTGTAATACCCTTCTACCGAAACATCTCCGACCCACAAATTATATATACTTTCGATCTACCATGTCCGTTTATACGACTTGGCCGACTTTACGCTCGAATACAAAATTTTAAAGTTATTCGGGAAACAATTTTATTTATTGCGAATATCAGGTACAACTGAAAATCCATGGTCTGTAAAACTGTTTTTTAAACAGTTTCTACTCGCTTGAAATATTTTTTTAAATTAGTATATTTTGACGCTCACACTTTATTTATGTTGAATAAAGTATAAATGAATAGCGAATAACAGACATTTAAGAAGACTCGGCTATGTATTTCTCACTTGTTTTTGAACAAAAAGACTCTTAAGTTGGTTCATGTCCATGACATGACGGTACCATTCCTATTTATTTCTAAAGTCTTTGAATTAAACTTTTTTTATTGTCTTTACAGATACTATATAAAATTCCTACAAAGCTGTATGCAACTCTACAACTTACCCATGTAGAGAAATTTGAAGAAAAACAATTTGCAGATGGCAAACACTGACTTGGTTTTACCACAGGCGTGTTCGCCTGATCAAAACAACGAGTCACAGTCCCATGCAACCGCTGGAGGACCGACAAGCAAGCCACATTTTATGACAGGTGTTTATCCTTTTAGTGGTCCCATTGGAAGTACTGGTTGTGACTCGAACCCAAACCCATCACCAAGTTCGGCGTCAAGGCAATTGCATTTACAAGCAACGTCCTCAGCATTAGACCAATATCGCTTACAACTTTACAATTATGCGCTTAATATTGAGCGTTTAAGATGCCCTCAGTATGGGACAGGGACAGGATCAGGAGTTGGTCCCTCGACAATTCCAAGTTGGTTGCACCCATATAGTCCTGTTCACTGTGTAGGTGCTGGCGTTGGTAGTGGTCGATTGGCAACACTTTCAACAATCTCATTGTTCCCACAATCGCAGCGCATATTTCAACCAGAAGAACCAAAGCCGCAACATAGCTATATTGGATTGATTGCGATGGCTATTCTTAGTTCCACTGAGATAAAGTTGGTGCTTTCAGATATTTACCAGTATATTTTGGATAACTATCCATATTTCCGAACTCGTGGTCCAGGATGGAGAAATTCGATACGTCATAACTTATCTCTCAACGATTGTTTTATTAAATCTGGACGTAGTGCGAATGGAAAAGGGCACTACTGGGCAATACATCCAGCCAACATGGATGACTTTCGCAAGGGGGACTTTCGTCGTCGAAAAGCTCAGCGTAAAGTGCGAAAACATATGGGTCTATCTGTTGATGATACCAGTACAGATTCGCCAAGCCCACCCCCTTTAGATTTAACGACTCCACCTCTGCTAGGCACCGCACAAGCATCCTTACAGTTGGCCGCGCTTAACTATCCTTATCATCACCATTATATTGGGCAGTTGTTTGGACGTGGTGCACCCAACAATCATCCACAATACACTACAACAGCTATGCAGCGACAACAGTTCAACATACAACAACACCCCGATCAGAACACTTTGCAAACATTGGAGCCAATATACCAGCAACCACATCATCAGCACATAGCCTACATTAATTCAACGACAACCACGACAATTGCTAATCTCTACTCGCAGACGCGAAAACGGCAGTTTGATGTTGCCTCATTACTTGCACCTGATGTACAGATTGTCGATATTGTTAAAGATGAAAAGAGAACATCTCCTGCAGCCACTAGAACAACGACGCAAACGCAGCACACGGTTATCACAAAGGTCCAAGTTCAAAAACAGCAAACAATACATCATGAATTGGTTATGGACCAGCCGAACTCAAGCACCAAGGTAAATCCACAGGTTGATACAGAGGGTGACGCAGACATCGATGTTGATGGTGACTGCGAAGGTGATAGAGAAAAACACGGTGAAGTTCAAAAACTACCGGAGCAAGTGAGCCGTCAATTTATAAGAACCCAAACTATGAAGATATTGGCACCTGATGACAATAACACCTTCCTTAGTGATGCTAGACGATCTTCTTTGGATACAGATGATCAAGACCCTCACAATTTCTCAGCTTCCATTTCTCCAGTCTTAGGTGGGAGCTCATTAACTAGCAGTAGCCAAAATGACTCTAATTCACTAGAGGATTGTCCTCTAGCTGCAGCTGATTCAACTGTAGGTTCCATTCCAACTTTGTCGACTCCATTGGCAATGTCGATCTCAGTACCGAAAACCTACGTAGAACTCAATCATGTAGATCCCCACATTTTAAGTAGATACTATGGAACATACATGGCGGCTGCAGCACGTCGAGCTAATATGGAAACATCTAGAGCCCCATCGAAATCAATGACCACACCCCCGCCTATGGAACTGTTGCCTAATAAATTATAATCAAATTAATATTGGATCTACTTTATATATACAAGAAATTACGAGTATCGAGAATAAAATAATAACTTTACCACATATTATACAAAGTTCTGTTGAGGAAATTATTTTATTTTAAATTTTAATGTTTCTTTTAATAATAATAAATGGAAAAATTATGTTTTAAGTATTGGTATTATAGAAACAGACACAAACATAATATTCATGAAACTAATATAACTGTATATATATAACATTTTATCCTAATTGGCCAAATGGTAATTTATTAAAAAAAAACATGAAAAATTTAAAAAATTCTGGTGTAAATGTGCCGAATTCTAGGTAAAATTGCGAATATAAAAATGATTTATTTTTCTCAGCGTTACTAAAATTTGACTTTGCAATATGCCAGATTAATATCTTCAGTTATACAAAATGTATTTTAAATAATTATGAAATCTATATCTTATTTTCGCAATACAAGAGGTCGTATAACTTAACGCCAACCAAAATGTGAGTTGTGGTCTCTGATATTGACTATGGTTTTTATATTCGTCTACCCAAAGGGGGTAGAAGGATATTCAAACTTTGTGCCAACCGAAAATGTATGTAATAGACAGAAGGAGCCATCTTCGACCCTATAAAGTGTATATATATTCTTGATCAGCTTTAACAGCCGAGACGATATAGTCATGTCCTCTGTCAGTCTATACGAAAATCTTTCAGTTTATAAGCGCTAGAACAACCTAATTTATTGAATATATGTAGTAATATAGGTACTGTATCAAGCTTGTATTCACACAAATCGAAAAAATCGAATTTAAACGTGTCTTTCAAACAGGGGATTTAAATGGATTTAAAAAAAATGCATTGCATTGCAACAAAAGGAGACAGCTGCGCCCCTAAAAACGACCCCATATTCTTGGTCAGCATCAACAGCCAAATTGATATAACATGAATGTCTGCCCGTCTGTCTGTCCGAATGGGCACCTAGATCTCAATGATGTGTTAGAGGGGAATCAAATTTCAGGCACGGTTTAACTTATTATTGCACGCAGATCAATTTTGTTTTACATACAGCCTCTTGTCTTAAGTCATTCATTCCTACTTGTATTTGATAAGTTTAGTAGGACCCAAACAGAATGCTGTCACTCACCATATAATAGACTCTTAGTGTCATGAGAGCGTTTACTCGCACGAGATTTTCTGATTTGGGTCGTAGGAAGTTGTTGTCCATTGATAGATTACTGCATGATTTGGTTGCGACGGCCAAAGCCGAATTCGAACTTACACAGATTTGATTTTTGCATTGGCGTGTCTTAATTCTTCCCTAAAAGAAATAAAAATATTAATGTTATTGTCAAATCTAGAAATACTAATTTTCAGAGCACTTGCCAAATCGCAATAAAATTTTCTGACATTTAAATATAATATGTCCATACTAATTGTTTTAAAATAATATCAAAGAGCGTAACACTCAAACAGGTGTAATCGGCGCAAGCACGTGGAAATAAATAAACAAAACAATTGCAGTAGTCAAACGAAGGCGAAGAAAACAACAAGGGGAGGGCCATCTAACAATAATAAAAGCATATGTAAAAAGTCAACGGGAAACAGAAAAAATATAGATAGATAAATTTGCGCATATATATATGTGAACACATACATACTTGCGCTTCAACAAACATCAAACGTATGGACGTTCAAATGCGGTTTTGGACGTCGCAACCAAATCCGGTTTTATAAGTTATCTGTCAAGGGACAGCAACTTCCAACGACCCAACATGTTCAGGGACACCAACGCAGAAAATCGCGTGCGAGAAAAAGGTCACGTGGAAAGAAATGTCTATCCGTTATGTGTACTTATAACATGCTCGCTCGAGAAGACTGCTGAATTGGTGTTAGTCCTGGCCAAGGTTTGCATCCTTGATTGGACTTAATTATGCACAGTATGTTTGGTCCAATGGGCTAAGATGCGGCATAAATTTATAATCCATCTATCCTATGGGTTGTGGGTATAAAAATTCATTTCTTATAATATTTTAAATGTTTGTTCCCAGTATTTTTAACATACTCGCTCGAAAGACTGCTGAATTGGTGTAAGTCCTGGGAAAGGTTTGCATCATTGCTTGCACTCAATTATGCCCAGTTTTATTTCCATGCTCTGCGAAGGAATTATTTCGTGACTTAGTGTGGTTGTGGAATTGGCCAATTTAAAAAAACGCTTTTTCTGTATGCTAAAACGTGGAACAAATTTATAATTCCTCTTTCCTTTTTGGTACAAAAATTAAATATGTAATTGCATTTTCATTGTTTGTTCCCAGTACTTTGAATGTGCTCGCTCGAAAAGACTGCTGAATTAGTGTAAGTCCAGGAAGAGGTTTGCATCATTGCTTGCACTCAATTATGCAGTTATATTTCTATAAATACCGAAGGAGTAGAAACACTTCATCACTAACCATATAAGAGATAGACGGGGCTTTTCATGAGAGCCTATTCGGGCACACTATTTTATTGCGATGCTGCTCTCGAACATGTTGGGTCGTACGTCGTTGGTGTCCACCGACAAATAACTGCATAAAACCGGTTTTGGTTGCGAAGGCCTATGCCGCATTCGAACGTGCACACGTTTGATTATGTGTATATGCGCAAATTGATTCTGTGTGAAGAGCTACCGGCAAATTGCGAACATTGCCCAGATTTTCATATTTTTGATCTCTTCGGTTTCATATCTACATACATACATACATATGTATGCTTGTATTGTTATTGTTGAATGACCCTCCCTTTGTTATTGTTTTCTTTGCCATCGTTTGCTGCAGTTTTGGTTGACGTTGACGTCTTTGAGATGTTGTTTTTTTACTTCTATATGCTTGCGCTGATTGCACCTGACATTATCAGAAAATAATTAGTGTGTACATATTATATTTAATGTTAATATGAAAATACCATGTTATGTTTATGATGTTTCATAAATCTTAATAAAATAAAATTCTCTTTTAGACAAAATAAATTGCCATACATGATCTGTAGTAGTATTGAAAATATCGTGTCTTGAACATTTCACACTGCAAAAAACATATGATGTTCGAATTAATAGTGGTTGGGGCTCGTACAAGTTAAGAACAGAGTTTAGAACGAAGAACACCTTACGCAACATCCGTTCCCAAAAGACAAGTGCAAGCTAAGTTTTGCACCTTACGCAACATCCATTCCCACACTGGCCAAAATCAACGGCCAAGTGCACCAACTACACGTGCCATGGAGTCAGCAAATTCCAACGGCACCACCGTGAGACACTTTGGGTGCAACCAAGCACTCAAAAAATTAGATAACAAAGGCAGCGACGTCAACAGCGGCTGCAGCGACAACAGCAGCAGCGAGCGGGCAGCAGCGGTCAGGAATAAATAGGGAACGTCGAATAATTATAAGTCAGTCTTAAGAAACCCATTGGAAAGAACAAATTAAAATAAAGAATTATTTTTTTATATAAAACAAAACTAAGTTTTATAATTGGCGCCCGAGCAGGGACCGGCCATTAAAGTGAACAAACAAAGGTGAAGAAAGAGTGATTGACTAAGTGCCTCAAATAGCCACAACGCGACCGAGTCGAAATCGCAATTGAACAAAGTGAACAAAAAACCCGTCACAAAAAGTTTGCCGCGATTATACAGAGTGCCTTAAGTAGCCACCACACGACCAAGTCCGATCAATCGCAACCGTCAAAAACGCGCAAAGAAAAGTGCCTAAAGTAGCCACACACGCGCAAAAGACGAACTTTCGACTTTTCAACTTTAGTGAGCCGGTACACACCACCGCCGACCAAGTCCGTCGTATCCGTTCGCGGACAACAGTGAAAAAAGAGCTATCAGAGGATCCCGAGTAGCCTGTCGCCACGCCGCTAAGCCGCACCGCCACAGGAGGAAAAGGAAGACATCCAAGAAGCCAAAACTGGAGAGTCGCCGGAATGCTGTTTTTATTGTAAGCTAATTTGTTTTTATTGATAAATAATTAAGTGCAAATTTAAAGAAGAAAAGGAAAATTGATAAGAAAGATTTTAAATTAAAGAAAATAATAAAGAACAAATTTTTAAGTACAAATTGTAAAGAAGAAAAGAAAAAATGAAAAGGAAAAATTTTAATAAAAGAAAATATTAAAGAAAAATTTTTAAGTGCAAATTTTAAAAAGGGAAATTTAAAAAATATTTTTTTGAGGGAAAAATTTATCGAATAACTTTAAGAAAACAATATAATAAGAATTATTAATACACTGAAAATATTTATACTTAAGTCACCTTAACACATTTAAAACACAATATTTACATTGTCCCCTACATTTGATTCACGTCCTCTCGACTCGAATATTCTTTTTAAACTCCTAAATAAGTTGTCCGAATAAAAAACCATGCAAGAAGAAATAGCCGACGCCCTAGCGGGCCTAAGTCTTCAGGGTAACCCACGTCCAACAACAGGTCGACCAAGTCGTCCAGTCACGAGCACCCCTAGAGCTAGCCCCGAACTCAAAGAAATTATAGCCGACATGATAAAAGAGGTACTAGCGGGACAGGATAACAGGGATATGCTAGAAGATATTCCATTAGTGAGACCAAGGGGAGAAGAGAATCATAGGATTCCAGAAGTAGTAAAACTCATAAGAGATTTTTCTGGAGATAGAACTACGTTTGGGTCTTGGAAGAAAAATGTGGACAGAGTTATGAGCATCTACGAAGGTCAAGAAAATACTTACAACTACTATTTGATTACACCTTTATTAGGGGTCTAAATGGCGATTTGCCTCGACTTTTGGCTATTAAAGAGCCAAGAGATCTGAGTCACGCGTTACATCTGTGCGAGTTGGTCAAAAACCAAGAACACAGAAATTTGTTTACTGCGAGATTCAAATACCAGGCACCCGCATTACCACCAAGACAGGTTCAGGGTAGTTTCTTTGCAAGATCAATTCCGAAACCAGTTAATAATAACAACACCAACTGGAGAAATTTCGATCCACGTTTATACCACCCACCGAACAACCAACAGCAAATGGTCCGACCCAATCAGTGGCCCACCAATTACCAAAGACCATTTAATCAACACCAGAATTATCAATCACCTTTTGTCCCAAGACCAAACTTTGGAGGTAACCCAAATTTTGGAGCTCCACCAAGGCCATTCGCACCAAAACCTCAACCTAGGCCAGTCCCCATGGACATAGATCAGTCGGTTAGGACACGAAATATAAATTACATGAACAGACCCCAAGCTAATGATCTGGTTGGAAAACACCCAATTCAGTCCGACTACAATGGACCACCACAGAAGTTCCAGAAGCACTTTCATATTGCAACTACAACGACTGAGGAACTAAAACCCGAAGTTGTATTCGATGATGGTCAAACTAGGGAAGTAAATGAATATGCATACCAAGCTACATTAGCGGAAGAAGATGTTGAATATCTACCTAAAGCATACAATCAAGAATGCGAAAGCGATGCCGTGGATGCCTCAGATATCCATTTTTTAGGCTAAACGGTTCCTCGCTACCATACTTTCGTTGTAATGCGGGGAACGGTACATATTACAACATTCTAATCGATACCGGTTCTGATCAGAATTATATTCAACCCCAACTGATCAAAAATCCAAAACAAAATGAGCACACCTTTTATGCAGCTTCGACAGGAGGAAACACCAAAGTAACGCACCATACCCATCTTGCCTTATTTGGCAATAAAAACTATCCAATCAAATTTTTTTGTTGTCTTCATTAAAAACTTTTCACGCTAGTTTAGGGAACAACACAATGAAAGAGTTAAAAGCAATAGTAGATTCAGGAAACGACATTATGACAATAGGAAATTATCGTATAAAAATACATCAATTAAAAACAAGAGCAGTAAATAATATAAACATTAGAATAGAACATATGAACGAAAGACAAATAGAATTGATGGAAAATATCATCACCAACCACAGAGAATTATTTGCTAACCCTGACAAAAAACTCACGTACACGACAAAAGTAATCGGAAACATTAGAACTTCTTCCGACACACCTGTTTATAGCAAACACTATCCTTACCCAGCATCTTTAAAAGATGAAGTCGAGAGCCAAATACAAGAACTACTACGTGATGGTATTATCAGACCTTCACGTTCGCCTTATAACGCACCAGTATGGGTAGTACCAAAAAAACTGGATGCGTCAGGAAAAAAGAAGTATCGTATGGTCATAGACTATAGGAAACTCAATTCAGTCACAATTTCGGATAAATATCCAATACCAGAGATAGGCGAGATTCTTGCTCAACTAGGCAGAAATAAATATTTCTCCGTACTCGACCTTAAAAGTGGCTTTCATCAGATACCCTTAGCCGAAAAAGATATCGAGAAAACAGCATTTGCTGTAAACGGAGGGAAATTCGAATTCACCAGACTGCCATTTGGCTTAAAAAATTCCCCTGCTATTTTTCAAAGAGCATTAGACGATATTTTAAGAGAACACATTACCAAAAAATGTTACGTCTACATCGACGACATAATCGTGTTTAGTCCAACCGAAACACAACATGCCAGGGATTTAGAAGAAGTATTTGACACATTGGCAAAGGCTAATATGAAGATTCAGAAAGACAAATGCGAATTCTTTAAAACTGAAGTCGATTTCCTTGGGTTCACTATATCAGACAAGGGTGTAAAAACGAACGAAGATAAAGTTCGAGCCATCAAGAATTTTCCGATACCAAAAACTTTAAAAGACCTCCGCTCTTTCTTGGGAATGTCAAGCTATTACAGAAGATTTATTCGTGATTACGCGAAAATAGCCAAACCATTGACCAGTTTACTTCGGGGAGAAAACGGTCGAGTTTCTAAAAATATTTCGAATAAAGTACTGATCAACTTCAATAGGGACACCATAGAAGCTTTCGAGAAAATAAAAAACACTCTTGCCTCACAAGATGTAATCCTAGCCTACCCAGATTTCGGAACTGAATTCCACCTAACAACCGATGCCTCAAACGTAGCCATCGGAGCAGTTTTAGAACAAAAAGGCAGACCCATTACTTTCATATCGAGAACGCTTTCAAAAACAGAAGAAGGATATGCTACTAACGAAAAGGAGATGTTAGCCATAGTGTGGGCTTTACAAAGTCTCCGTATGTACCTTTACGGTAAATCTAAAGTAGTAATACATACAGACCATCAGCCACTTACGTTTGCATTAAGCAACAAAAATCACAACGGGAAATTAAAACGATGGAAAAGTTATTTAGAAGAATACAATTATGAGCTTCGATACAAACCAGGAACAACAAATGTAGTTGCAGATACGCTTTCCAGAAACCCCCCAATGGCACAGATAAATAGTACATCCGCAACGGTCCATAGCGACGAGAGCTCTTCCCACAATCTTATTCCTGTCATGGAAGTACCAATAAATGTTTTCAAAAACCAATTGTTCCTACTCACCGCCGATCACGACTCATACGAATTTCAACTGCCATTCCCATCTTGCCATAGACACGTAGTAAAAAAACGAGAGTACAATGAGGAAGATCTAATAAAGATTTTCAAAGAAAGACTTGACCCTAATCTCGTAAACGGTCTTTACACGACAGAAAGAATTATGGGAAAAATTCAGGAATTTTACCCTGATCATTTCGCTAATTACAAAGTAAGGTACACCCAAAAGAAAGTAATAGACATAGCCTCAGAATCCGAACAGAACGACATAATTATCACAGAACACACAAGAGCGCACAGAAACCCGATAGAAAACAAAATTCAAATTCTCAGTAAATATTTTTTCCCAAAAATGATTAGGAAAATAGAGACCATCACCAAAAGTTGTGAAACTTGTAAAGTAACAAAATACGACAGGCATCCACCGAAAGTGGATATTCAAGCGACACCTATTCCATCATACCCAGGACAAATAATCCATGTTGACTTCTATACTACCCAGGGAAAATTAGTTCTCACAGCAATAGATAAATTCTCAAAGTACGCCCAAATAAGATTACTAAACTCTAAAGCTACAGAAGATCTTAAGTATCCATTACAAGAAATCATGATTGCGTTCGGAATGCCGAAACTAGTAGTAATGGATAACGAGAAATCCTTGAATTCGACATCCATAAAATTCCTTTTACAAAATAAACTGAAAGCAAAAACTTTCACAACTCCACCATACTCATCGACAAGCAACGGGCAAGTGGAAAGATTCCACTCTACCCTCACAGAAATTATGAGATGTTTAAAAAGGGACGAAGGAGACATAAATTTCAACGAATTGATATTAAGAGCAGTACAAGAATATAACCAATCCATTCACTCCACTATAAAGAAAAGGCCAATAGATGTCTTTTTTGCCCAAAAGAAAATTAGCGACCCAACAGAGCTAGAAAAAGAAAGAAAAATAATAAGCGAATCAATAGAAAAAAAGCAAACAGAAGATAGGGAATACCATAACAAAAAGAAAAGGCCACCGGAAAAATACAACACAGGAGAGACAGTTTATGCCAAAATAAACAAAAGATTAGGTTCAAAACTCACACCGAAATATAAAAAGGAGATTGTAGCCGAAGATAGGAATACCACCATAAAAACACAATCAGGCAAAATTATTCACAAAAATAATTTTAAAAAACGACACTAATTTACAGACTACTGTTACCAACATGTTTGGGTTTATCAACTATACTGGACTACTCGCATTCCCAAATGGTATCAATAAAAACAGGAGCTGCAGCTGTCCAAAACGGATCATTTAAAATCATACACATTTTTGAACTAGAAGAATATAAAAATACACTTGATAAACTAGAGGAAGACCTAAATAGTTTTAATAAGACACATTCCATGTATCCACTACTTAAATACGAGATTGAAAAAATTAAAAATGACTTGAGAAAATTACTAATAACCCGGAAAGCCAGGGCAATAAATGAATTAGGAACTATTTGGAAATGGATAGCCGGCACGCCGGACTATAACGATCACAATATTCTAATCGAGAAGACGAATGAACAACTGAAAAATAATAACAGACAGTTAATAATAAATAAAATATTTAAAGAAAAAATTAACGAAATGAATGAAAAAACGAATCAGGTTTTAAAATATGCACAAGATATCCAAAGAACAGAAAATGAAAAAATAATTACCTTTAAGTATAAAATAGAACTATTAAGAGAAGAAATAAAAAATGTAATTCAAGCAATAGACTTTGCAAAAACAAGTACAATAAACTCAATTATACTATCAGAGAACGAAACAAAGATATTGGACAATATTTTAAGTAACGAAAAAATATTATTTTTTAATATCGAAGAACTTTTAGAATTTGCCAGAATAAAAATTGCTATCAATAAAAAGAATTTACTTTATATTATAGACGTTCCACTAATAGAGAACGAAATTTGCACAAAATTAATGCTAAAAGGCATAAAAAGAAAAAACAAAATAAATGAAATATTATATAAGGAGATAATTAAATGTAAAGAGAAATTATTCGCAATGGAAAGCCCATGCGAATCACATAATGACAAAACAATTTGTAATAGAAATAAGTTAGGAGATTTAGAAAATGACACCTGCATAACGCCGCTCATGAGAAGCCAAGTGCCAAGCTGCAGAATCATCAACAGCCAGCACATCCCAGACCACGAAGAAATAATAGACGGAACATTGCTGCTAAACGACTTCGAAGGAGAAATACAGATCGATGAGAGATCAATACAGCTGAGGGGAACCTATTTGCTACAATTCGAAAACTCTACAATCAAAATAAACAAAGACTTGTACCAATCTAAGACGACGACTTATGCGGAAGCGTTGCCACCACTGCTCCAGATTCTAAGAGAAGGAGCAAGAACCGAAGAAATTTTGTCGTTACAGATGTTGAAGGAGGTCGACATAAATAACACCAACCGCATAGAAGAACTTAAAGAAGACAATGAGACGACCACCACCATAAACTTCACTTTGACTGGAATACTGATGCTTATAGTAATGGCAGGCATAGCTCAAGTATTGAGAGAGAAATGCACCAGAAAAACTCGAGAAATAACAACGCCAGAAAACAGCCCAAAGACAAGAGCAACGGAGGAAGTCGCAACAACCAAACACTTTTACATCGCATCCGAGGACGTCTGCGTTTAAAGGGGGAGGAGTTAAGAACAGAGTTTAGAACGAAGAACACCTTACGCAACATCCGTTCCCAAAAGACAAGTGCAAGCTAAGTTTTGCACCTTACGCAACATCCATTCCCACACTGGCCAAAATCAACGGCCAAGTGCACCAACTACACGTGCCATGGAGTCAGCAAATTCCAACGGCACCACCGTGAGACACTTTGGGTGCAACCAAGCACTCAAAAAATTAGATAACAAAGGCAGCGACGTCAACAGCGGCTGCAGCGACAACAGCAGCAGCGAGCGGGCAGCAGCGGTCAGGAATAAATAGGGAACGTCGAATAATTATAAGTCAGTCTTAAGAAACCCATTGGAAAGAACAAATTAAAATAAAGAATTATTTTTTTATATAAAACAAAACTAAGTTTTATAATTTACATGCATACTAGCGCTTCGACTAACATCAAACGTGTGCACGTTCGAATGCGGCATAGGCCTTCGCAACCAAAACCGTTTTTATGCAGTTATTTGTCGGTGGACAGCAACATCCTACGACCCAACATGTTCGTGGGCAGCATCGCAGTACTTTTATTTCGATGCTGCCCACCAAAAAAGTCCTCATCAAAAGACCAGTCTACGTATTGTATGGTTAGTGACTTAATCAATCAATTTCGTGCTTCAGAAAGGTTGTGAAATTGGCTCAATGCGATGTGCTGATGTAGACAAAGGTTATTGAAAAGGAAAATTTTATTGCATGCAATTCGCTGTCGCCGCAATTTGAGCGTATTTTTTTTTTATAAGGTTTTAAAATAAGCTTAATACAATGTGTTTGTAGACCAGTGATGTCAAATTGCGGGAAGGAAGATGTGTTGTATCAGGAAGTAAATAAAGCTAAGACAGAGCAAAACAATTAAAACAAGTTAGAAAGCTACTATCGAGTTTCCTCGAATGTGAGATACCCGCCACTCGTTTTACTGAATACATCAAAAATTGAGAGCGACCGTCGAAATATTCGATAATATACAAAATATTCCGAAAAAATATACCGAAATTAACTGCGTTCAAAATTATTAGCGGGGTAGCACTTTATTAGGTTCATTGAACACCATTAAAATGTAGCTCAAAACGTGCAACTGCACCTGATACAACTCACCAATGCGCTTAAAAAGATCAACATGTCCAAAGCCGTTATATGGAACAGTAATCAACATCCGATAGTAAACATTCACTACAAAGAGCTGTTTCCGAAAGGCCACTTTTCCAAAGGATGGATGAAGTCTATCATCATAATGATAAAAGAGATGGAAAAAAATTACACGGTTTCCTCTTCTTAGAGACTTTAAAGCCTGTCTGTCAAAATCAGTGGTGGACACACTAATTGACCTTCGGAGCATACAACACAATTTCTTAAATACTTAATTTTAACGTTACGGTCCGAGGCTTGCGATTCGCGACCATAGCAGTAGAAGGGGTAACCATTAGACATGGTAGCGACGGGAGAAAATATTCCGGAGGCCTACAAGATCGCGTACTCGAACTAACGGAATACGCGTACTCGAATATATGTACATACGCCTTCTTCATTTTGTCTGAATTACAAAGTTTTACTCTACAAGTCAGTCTTGAAACCGGACGTACGGTTTTCAAGAGTGGGACTATGCCAGCAATAGTAATATTGACACCAGGTAAATGGTCCAGTTGATGATCTTGAGAACTATTCCAGGGGCACTCTGGTACATTCAGAATGCAAACATTCAGAGAAACCCGAATATATCACCTGCTTGGGACGCGATAGCAATACACATGACAAAGCAGAACACCTGGCCGAACTATCTTTCCATCCTAACCATCGAGAGAGAGGAACAGCTGATCTTGTCCTTCCAGTAACGACTTACCAACAACATATTATCCCGATAATCTGGTTGCTCTAGCTTTTATAGTCTCTGAGATCTAAGCGTTAAGACATATAAACAGATGGACGGATTGAATAAAATTAACTCAGCTGTTGATGCTGATCAACAGTATACGATATGTAGTCGGGGATTCCTTCCTCTGCTTATTACTTAATGGGCACAGAGAATAATATGTAGAAACGGGAACAGTCAAGATTTAATTGAATGATGCCTTGGTTTTCGTGGTAGACGAGAAATATTTTAAACAATTAAAAATATCTAATTTAAAAAATTCCCGAGTACGAATCGAATAACCTATATTTCGCTATCCTACCCATCACACCACCAACTCCCAATAAAAATAATAACGAATAAAAAAGAAAAACTAAGTATGAAAGCTACTGTCGAGTGTGCTCGACCGTGAGATACCCGCCACCCAATTTTACCATCGAAATATATTTTTCAAAAATATACTAAAAAATACTAAAAATACCAAAATAGTATATTAACATTTTCTTTGTTCGAAATTATTAACTTGGCGGCACTTTAATTGGTTTATTGGACACCATTATTATGTCACGGAGTGTCATAGCAACTAACTAGGCAGCACTAGCAGTTGCACGTGGTAACGCCTTATGAAACTAATTTCTTAATAACTTTTGTGTTTTTTATCTTATTATAACTAAATTTTTTTATGGGGTCGGAGATGCTTCCTTCTGCCTGTTACATACATAGCGTTTTAAGACAATGGTCTAGAGTTCAAGACTACGATTTATTATACCCGCCTACCCAAAGGGTAGAAGGGTATTATGGCTTTGTGCCGACCGAAAATGTATCTAACAGGCAGAAGGAAGCATCTCCGACCCCATAAAGTATATATATTCTTGATCAGCGTCAACAGCCGAGACGTCTGTCCGTCTGAACACCTAGATCTCAGAGACTGTAAGAGATAGAGCAACCAAATTTTCGGGATAGTGTGTTTTATTGTTGCACGCAGATCAAGTTTGTTTTTGATTTTGGCCACGCCCCCTTCCGCCCATTCAAATTGAAAAAAACTGAATTGCAAGCGTCGTTTTTAACCTAGAACGTTAAATTTTGATACGCACAATACTAATCACCATCTTAATGATCTCTCATTTTGGTTACAATCGGATAAAAAACACAGAAGTTATTAAGAAATTACTTTTATAAGGCGTTACCACGTGCAGCTGCACCTAGTTAGTTGCTATGACACTCCGTGACATAATAATGATGTTCAATAAACCAATTAAAGTGCCGTCAAGTTAATAATTTCGATCAAAGAAAATTTTGATATATTATTTTGGTATTTTTTAGTATATTTTTTATACCCGCCTACCCAAAGGGTAGAAGGGTATTATGGCTTTGTGCCGACCGAAAATGTATGTAACAGGCAGAAGGAAGCATCTCCGACCCCATAAAGTATATATATTCTTGATCAGCGTCAACAGCCGAGACGTCTGTCCGTCTGAACACCTAGATCTCAGAGACTGTAAGAGATAGAGCAACCAAATTTTCGGGATAGTGTGTTTTATTGTTGCACGCAGATCAAGTTTGTTTTTGATTTTGGCCACGCCCCCTCCCGCCCCCGTAAATCGAATAAAACCGAATTGCAAGCGTCGTTTTAAACCTAGAACGTTCAATTTTGGTACGCACAATACTAATCACCATCTTAATGATCTCTGCGAATTTGGTTACAATCGGATAAAAAACACAGAAGTTATTAAGATATTACTTTTATAAGGCGTTACCACGTGCAACTGCTAGTGCTGCCTAGCTAGTTGCTATGACACTCCGCGACATAATAATGGTGTTCAATAAACCAACTAAAGTGCCGCCAAGCTAATAACTTCGAACAAAGAAAATTTTGATATATTATTTTGGTATTTTTAGTATATTTTTTTTTTAGTATATTTTTATACTATTATATAAATATAATATTTTGATGGTAAAATTGGGTGGCGGGTATCTCACAGTCGAGCAAACTCGACTGTAGCTTTCTTACTTGTTTTAGAATATTTTTGAAAAATATAATATTTCGAAGGTAAAATTGGGTGGCGGGTATCTCACAGTCGAGCAAACTTGACAGTGGCTATCTTACTTGTTTTTGTTCACTACAATTTTGTGTTAAATTTTAAAACAAAACTTGAATTTAAGTAAAATATGTATATTGTTCAGCTCTATATTGGCAGCTTTAGGTGTTCATATAGGTAGACACACAGAGCACCTTTATGGGGTCGCAGATGTCACCTTCTGACTATTATACAAATTCCAACAAACACAATTGTCCATGCCATTTAATAAAATACATGGCCTGAAAAATCGTTTGCGCGTGCAACAATTTAACAATTAGTCTGCTCGAAGATACGCATGTCGTTTTTAGCTCGGCGAAAATATGTCGTTTTAAGCCAACGGTGGACACGAATTTTGACCTTGAAAGCATCACAACCAAATTTATGTTATAAAACAAGCGTACAAGAACTTTACTAAAGCACCCATTAGAGTGCATGAAAGTATAGGCAAAGGGATGGACAAGGCGGCGACGTGCTCATGCGGGCGTAAGCTTCGTGAGCAAGACAAGGACAAAACAAGAGAGAAAGCGTTCAGCAGAGTGCAATGAAAAAAAATTATTTGGTTATTTTTTAATTGATTTTTTTACTTTTTAAATTATCAAAATTACTTTTAACAAGCAACGGAATGAAAAGAAATATTCCTAATAGACTGAAAGCCTAAAAACGGTAGATCATTAAATAACTACCTCACTGTGTGTTTTTCAAGATGTGTACAAGAGGCGTGTGTGGCAAATGGAAGGTCGAAGCAGTAGGGCAGTAACAGGCTCTTGAGCAAATTATTCTATTTTGAGAAAAAAAAGTAAAAGAGTCATAAAAAAGAAAAGGGCAAAACTGGCGATCATCGCTCGAGACCGAGAGTGGATTTGGAAAAGTTGTTCTTATTTTGTGTTAGTGCAAGTATCAAAGCCAAAGCGCCGTGCCCTTTAGTCACGTGCGTAAGACCGAAACAATGAAAAAAGACATAAGAAATACAGGAACAAAAAACAATAGGTGTTTAATTTTTGTGTGCTAGCACGTATCGTAAAAAAGAGCAGTAAGTACTTGTACATAAAACTCTTCTCTCTAGACTTTTTCACAGCTTTTGGAGGCAAAAGAGCAGAAGAATGTATACTGTTTCTTAAATAGATATAATTCCACTCGGAATCCCGTTTATTTAACTCCGACAGAAAAAAAAACAATGTAATTGTACCGGGCGGAAATGTGATGCTATGTCCAAAATTTCGATACGTTCGAACAAACAACTTTCAAGTTATTCAAGAAACTTTTTTATAGTTTCAATGTAAGGTGCAGGTTCATGGGTCCAGTTAATATATTATGTCGATATACATTATATAATAATAATTTTGGTATATTTCTTTGTCATAGGGTTGTAAGGGTATTATAACTTTGTATCAACTGAAAATGTATGTAACAGGCAGAAGGAGCACCTCCGACCCCACAAAGTATATATATTATTGATCAGCGTCAACAGCCGAGACGATATAGCAATGTTTTTTTGACCGTCTGTCTGTACGAAAATCTGAATTTCGGAGACTATTAGAGCTAGAGCACCCAAGTTTTTTTTATCAAGCGAAAACATTAAATTTATGATTGTGGATTAAGAATCATTTTGAGTGCTTAAGAGACACGGAAAGGGGCATGGCCAAATTCTAAAACGAACTTCATTTGTGCAGAAAGTTTTTTGTATGTTTACCCTAAATTTGGTAGCTCCCACTTTTATAATCCCTGAGATCTAGGTATTCATAAAGACAGATGGGGCTATATTGATGCTCAAGACTAGGGAACGACTGCTCTCTTGTGTCCTTAGAATAATTGTTGTTGTTATTTTTACGTAATTGGGCCACAGTCTCTCGACGAAAATAACGGAAGACGCATGGGTTTGGTCGTTTAAAAACAACAACATTTTTAACAAAACAATTTCACACAGAAAACGTACTAAAATTTAAAAGGTACATAGTTTGTATAGTTTTACTTATATGAGTATCTGTCTTGATGTTAATGTATATAAGTGTTAAAAACTTAACAATTAAGCATAGGTCTATTTGTATTCGAACTTATTTTCAAATCGAAACATTGACATAATTGTGTTAAATAATACATTAATTGTTGTAATTGATGAATTTCGACAATAATCAAAGTTGAATTTTTGTTCATATTATATACATATATAATATTTTCTTCTATAGTTTCCTTGCATTTTTAGGTCCAGAACGGTGAAATGAGAGTCATTAGAGGGAAAACGCTTTATGGGCAGAGCTTTCTGAGTTCATTTAATCTGCGATTGGCCATCAAACTTGTGCGCTATGCTGTCATTGGTTGGCTTATTTAAACATTTCAAAACTCTCGCTCTCTGTCTATCTCTTTGTATGCTTCTGATTACATGGCGCTCTCTTCATTTAAAGAGACAACAATTTAAGAGATGCGTGCATGGAAACCTATACCAATTTCGAGTCCAAATACGAAACCGAATGGACTTCCTCTGAATCTCTTAGATTAGTTTTGGAGCCGAAGAGCTTCCCTCATGCACTCGCACATTATTGCAGTCCGTTGGAGCTGTTAAAGTCGTTGAAGGTGGATGTGGAATCCAATTGAATTCAGTGACAATTGAACATTGCCACGTTGTGGTGGTAGTGATGGAGGCTAAGTTGTCGCGAAGCCTTTACAATTGTTGTCGTTATCGTTGCCGTTTTCGTATTTACATATAGTGCTTTGAACTGTTTCCGTTCGCCCGACCAAAGTTTTAAATCGTAATAGTCATTAAAACTACACTTAATATATTCAAACATAATAATTATTTTTGAATTGTAAATAATTTAAATGGATTGTAAAGAACTAATACATGTCGCGAAAAAATTGTCTAAAACAAGTATTTAAAATTAAAAGTGCTTAATGAGACAGCAAGACAAATAGAGGGTGAAAGACCAAGAGAATATGGTAGAGTAAATGATAAAGAGATAAAGCATCTAAAGAGACCGAGAGAGTAAGAGAGCGATCTAGATGCATCCTTCACTGTATTCTATATTCTAATTCTCGGTCGGCAAAAATAATATTGAACTGGCAGTGAAAGGTTAAACACTTATCATCACATCACACTAAAATGGTTTTTTAGAATCAGTACAAATGATGTCAAATACACATTGCCGAAGATTGGAAGATCTATCATTCCACACTTTTTATAAATTTGAAAAAGTGAGATGTGACCCGTAAATAACAAATTACTCTTTCTTAAAGTGCCATATTCAAGTTAAGAAAAATATAAGAGTAAATAGATCTAGTCAGAAAAGCACACATAAACTCACATATGCAATACTTAAAATAATAATCAATACCTATGTAAAGCGAAGGTAAGTCACATATTATTATGACTAAGTGAAATTTTCAAGAATATTGTATCACTAGATAGATAGTATTATTAAGTTAATGACGATCAACGATGAACGGCTCAATTAGATTTTGTAAAGAAAGTAAATGATGAATATACATATTATACCTCAAAGCATAAAGAGCAATTGGTCAAAGGTTAAACATTAGGACCTGTTCACAATTGCCTACTCTCTTTACAATTGCAACTTGTTACTCGCTTTGGCACCAAGAGCTGCGCACAGGTATTCAATGCGACAGGTGCATTTGCCACGCAAACAGCTCTTTTCACTGCAAAGCAAAGCTCCAGGTTCAGGTCCAGCATAGGTTGCTGCTTAGTTGTGCTCCAATCTGAGATCATGCAATTGAGGACGAAGAAACAGGTGGGAGGACGAAGAGACTGGTTTTTCTGTACCCGATCGATGCTCGTCGGGTTGTCGACTGTTTACAGAGTTAGCCGAGTTTACAGACAGACAAGTAAACTTGATTCGTGCGTACCATACGTATTTTTGTATGACTATATATGAATGTGTTTGAATACAAATGTGATATATGTACAAATAAATAATATATTATGTAACTGTAACCAAAGCTGTAGAAAATTATCTTCACATTGTATTTAATTAATGGATTATTATATTTATTGCCATAACTTTTGGGTAGGTTGTGGGCACATTCTTATAACATTATGTTGTTGTATTTAAGCAAAAGAGACTGAGTACATTTGCACAATGAAAAGCCCCCAATTAAAAAGTATAACCCAATGTTGATATTGATAAGTATACAGTGAGTTTTCAATGTCCATCGTGGCCACACACTACTAATTTTTTTTTCTTACATATGTACAAATGATAAAAAACTAACTTTTATGCAAATATTCTTATTGTTACTAATGATGTTTCTTCCCACACATATGTCAAAGGCTTTTGTTATTTTGTCGGTTTCTTTGCAATTGTTTGCAACTTTTTCAGCGTGTCATCAAGGATTCCCATAAATTTTGAACCTAGGCAACACCTGTGAAAACTTGTTTTCCAATTGTAATGATACCGACGGATACATCAAAGCGACAATCAAAGCAGAACTTTAAGGCATGTAAACAAGTAAGAAAGCTACAGTCGAGTTTGCTCGACTTTGTGATATCCGCCACCCATTATTAGTAACAAAACAAACAAACAGTTTTATCTACAAACAAACCTTAAGAGCTAGCTATTTTTCGAGAACAAATTCTGTCTCTAAATTTGGTTGCTCTCTTTGAAAGTTACATAACCAATTTGGTAACTTTAGCTCTCTAGAGTATCTAAAATAAAGGCAGTCATATAGACAGTTACATAATTAATTACATTGTCACGGCTTAATCTTAATAAATTATAAATAGCTAATCGAGATTACGTGTTTTTTATAGAATTTGCTGAAAATATGTACCTTTTTTGGAATAATTGCAAGGATTTCAAAGTTTAAACAGTCTGTCTCTACAAATTTATGAAGAACAAAACACTCTACTAGTCTTAAGTGCATAGTTCATGCACATCAACAAATATTTTTATATACTTTTATGATCATTTCAAAACAGATTATGTAATAACTTTAAAGTTGTCAGTTAAAAAATATTTGTTTATATTTTCCAAAGAAATAAGCAGATCGCACTAAACAAATAATCAAAAATATCTAGTTGGCTTTAGTTTAATATTGATTTTCTAATTTGAACTGTTGATAAGTAATAGAGAAGAATAATTTATATTTGTTTTGACTTATGTTAATATATGAGTATATATATCACTTTAATATAGGAGCAATAACCGAAATTTACTATTTTTTGAGAATAGTCTAAAAATATACTACAAAAATGTACTACAACATATGCCGAAACAAACCACTCTCAACATTATTACCTTGGCTGAACTGAAGCATTTCTTGAATAATTTCTGTGTTTATTGTCGTAACTAAATTTGCAGAAATCATTATGATGGCGATTTTGTATGTACCTGAACGTTATAGCTATAAAATTAAGCTTGTAATTCGTTTTTATGTATTTGAGGGGCGGATGGGGGTGTGGCCAAATTCTATATTGTGACATTTTGGGATGACATATTTAGGGGTTCTAGCTTATTTAGTCTTTTAAATCCAAGCTTTCGTCCAAACAGACAGGCGGATATGGTTATATATCGACTTGGCTTCTGACGCTGATCAACAATATAAGTCATTTAAGGGGTCGTATATGTCCCGTTCTACCTCTTACATACATGAGTTGGCACGATGTTACTATGCTCTTCTACCTTATAATATAAGGCATAATAACAATAAATAAAATATGCGGATATTGAAAATATTTAGACAATATATACAATTTTTGTTGTAAATACATTTTTAATATTAAATTTTTTTTTTTGATTAAAACATAATTGCCTCCCGCGCTGATCATACCTTATAAGCACAGATGAAAACAAGCAGTACAAGTTTACTTAAAAATTGTCGAAAAGACGGTCCAGTCTTAGGTCTATGTCTGTGCAAATGGCTTAGACCTGGTCCGATTTGGTACGCGTAACGCATAAATATTCAATGTGCGTGTGTGTGAATATTTTAGCTTGAATATTGCGTGCATTCGAGTCTATTGAGAAAAACGTGTTTTCAAGTAGATAGATAAAGCCGAATCTGCAACGTGGCGCCGACACTTCAGTTTCTGGTCCGGTGACAAGGACTGTGACTGGAAGCGGGAGAGGAATGACTTCGGAATGCGAATGC
This sequence comes from Drosophila pruinosa, assembly GCA_018150935.1. Taxonomy (NCBI): domain Eukaryota; kingdom Metazoa; phylum Arthropoda; class Insecta; order Diptera; family Drosophilidae; genus Drosophila; species Drosophila pruinosa. The sequence goes on along the minus strand of JAECWR010000197.1, from coordinate 1,892,241 downwards.
GCGCGATGCGAAACACGGAAAACTAGTTGCTGTAGTGTGTCGTTGTTGATGTTGCTATCGCTGATATTTTTTTTGTTGTGATTGTTGTTGTAGTTGTTGCCATCCTCACAAAAATAAACACACTCAAAATAACAACAGGTGAATGCGAATGCGAAAGCGAATACAAGAAATCAAACCTCTCCAGTACAACAATGTTGTTTCCTGTTTTTGCTGCTGGATCGAAGCAAGATTCGATACCTGGAGCTGGGAGCTACAGAGGGTGCTTATCACTTGCAAGACACATGCACTAAGCCGATCTGTTCAATCTCAGCCAGTCTGTGCGTCTTAAATTGCTCGACGAGCCTATGTGATTGGCCTAGTACTACATTCGCATAATCTACATCGTCCTGCGCCCGCCGATGACGTCTGTTCCCATTAAAAATTATTAAAAATGCGTATTATTGTTTTGCGCAGATGTGTGTACCAGTCTTAAGGAAGCATTCTATTACATATATGTACAAGCAAATTATTACTCAAAAAAATAACTGACAGCGGGGCGCTTACCATTGGTATGTTCATCTGGATAAAAGTGCTCATTTCAGTGAACGCTATGATCTGGGCGCAAATTTGATACGAAATTTCAAGTATTAATCTAATGTTTTGTATACCTTGTGTGAATTCAAAATGTCCAATAATATCACAGCTTTGTGCAAATGTTTGTAATAGAATAATTTTCTTTATTAGTATCTGCCGGCGAATTGTTTAGACATGTCTGCGGCCGACCGTGCTCAATCGTAATGTATTCATTTTCCATTCTACCAAAATTAAATAAATCAAATAAGAAAGCTACAGTCGAGCTTGCTCGACTTTTACTATTTTTCGAGAACTTACCAAGCAAGTAGGAACGGCTGCTGTCAAGTTTTGACTATACGAGGTCCTGGATTTTAAGTGTAAATGCGTAATTTAAAACATAAAAAAGATATTCTTGAGAAGGAGCATTTGATAATAATGTTATAAAATTATGAAAAAAGTCGCCCAAACGAACATCGCTATATTCATTCGGCTGCTGATGGTGATCATGAGTATATATTCTTAATGGGGTCGAAAATGTATCCTTCTACCAGTTACTTACATTAGGACAATCGCAATTTAATAGGATATAAACACCGATTATTGGAGACACATATCGTAAAAAGTTTAGGAACTTACTTTCTGCATGTTTCATATATTTTGGACTCAAACACTATTATTAGTTATTGCATTACAATAAACAAACGTGCCCAAATGTTCTATAATTACAACAAATACCACTACAATTAGTTAACATTCGGAGTCATCTCAATCATGTTATGTCTTCTGTCAGCGCATGTCGCAGCTAAATAAAATTTTAACTTCTGAAAAGAACAATAGAACCATTGTTCCATTTCGTTTTTGCGCTTGATACATTGGCAAAAAACAAAGGATTGACCGAATGCCTGGTAAGTTAACAAACAAAGCGTTTGTTTATTTTATTTCTGGTTTTATACCCAGCACTCTTGGGGTACAAGGGAATAATAACTCAGTGACCAGCGAAATTGAGTGATACTTGCAGAAGGACGCATCTGCGACCCAATTAAGTATATAGACTTTTTATTAAAATCGATAGCTTTGACGATAAAGCCATATTCATCTAACAATCTGCTTGTCTGTGTAATCGTATGTTTTGAAGCCCAATGAGTTAAGAAACTTGCTGGAATTGAAGAATCAGTATCTAATTAAATTCTTATTAATTTTCAATCCTATCCATAGTTTTACACTACTTATGTTTAGTAATCATTTTGTATTTTTGTATCATTCGAGTATCAGGGCGAAAACTTGTAATCTAACATTTTTTTTTGATAATAAGACTTCTCTGTTGTGCTTAACCGGTATTCAAATCAATATACTAATTTTAGGTCTTTGTACATTGGTTATTCTCAAACTGGTTTACCTGCTCGCATATTTATTATTAGCGTATGTATGTACATAGTTACATATTTTATGTTACACTAGCATCATATAATATAAGTATATAAGCTTGATTCATGTTTTTTCATACATACGCAAATAAGGAAGTTAATAAATCTTATGTTACATGCCCTTTAATGGCTATTTCATACAAATACTGGAAAAGGATATATGTACATACGTTTACAAAAACTGAACTTAGAAATTTAGAAAATGACCGATACATTTAAGACTGCATTGCTGTTGACCCTGATCGGATTTGACTTCATATAATTCAAGTTCTACGTAGGCTTATTTAAAAGTGTCATATTTATTTCACTAATTTATCAAAATAGACCCTAGTTCAGTTTTCCTTGGATTTGTTGATGTTAATATTAATACTGCTGTTAGTACTTTCGGTACTGTGGCATGTGGCGAACAGATGTGGTTCAGATGGTGTCGCATTATCCCATTGTCAAATGTGCACAGATCTTTTGTCTTTTAATACATGAATATCATCCACATACATTTCATATCCGATGCTTTGCGTAAAGAGTAAGTATACATTGCCGCAAAGTAAACGTGAATGCATAATATACTATAAGAAATACAATAACGATGCTGATAGAACTGTAGCAGCCCTTTGAACTCGATTGAATAGCACATAACATTTCTTGGACTTTAGACTGCTGGCAATCTGTTGATGGCAAATAGATGTGGATGTGGGGCGTGCAATAATAATGTCAATTTCTGCCTGGAAGCTCTGGGGATTTGACTGTTACGCTGACGAAAACAGAATGTAATAGACCTTCAATGAATCCAAATGCGATACAGGCCACAACCTAAACTTGAAAACCAATGCTGAATAAAATGGAAGGACTATAAGAAATCGTTACTAGCTTTCGTTCCACGTTGCGACGCGACGCACTGGGAACATAATTTTATGATTGTGGTTGAGTTAGTTCGGGTTTGAGTTTGAGTGGGTGCTACTGCCTGAGTTTTAACATATTGTCCCATCCTAACGGAATATAATATTCATTGATTGGTCAAGTAGTCACATTTCAAGTAATTTAAGATAAACATATACAGATGAGTCCTTTTAACGTTCGTTGCAGCTGTTGAAGTGTTCACCAAATATGTAGGTATGCACATTCTAGCAAATATATCCCTTGCTTCGCCAACTTAACATTTTACTTTAAAAACAATTTATTTTGTGTTAGCTTTGTTATTTTTTATAACCGCCTACATAGTGTAGATGGGTACTCTAACTTTGTGCCAACCAAAAATGTATAAAAGGCAGAAGGACTCATCCTCAGAAAAGTGTTCATAAACCAACCAAGTTTGGTGATAAGATGTAGTAATATAGCCATTTAATCAAGTTTGTTTTAGAATATGGTTTTGTGCTTAGGCAATCGAAAAAAAAAACGAAATGCAAGCATATTTTTAAAGATATAATGTAAATTAGTTACTATCGGCCAATAAACAAAAAAGTTATTTACGAAACACTTTTATTAAATGAAATGATGCGCAGCTGCACCTCTTTAGTTGCTATCATAATAATTGTATTCAACCTAATAAATTTCCGACTAGCTTATAATTTTGCTAGTGGTATATTTCGTTATTTTTTTTACCGACCAAATCGACGTTATGTTGATCACGAATAAATGTACAATATAAGGTCAGGAAAGATTAATTTTGCTTATTACATACATATGTACATATGTATATTCGCACCAAATTATAATACATAAAACTGACTCAGCTTTCACGCTGATCGTATATTATGGGGTCAGAGATGCGTTTTTCTGCCTGTTATGTTGGTTATGGGGTCGGGGATATGTCCTTATGGAATAAGCTATATCCCGAATAGTTTCAAGTTTCGGTTAAAATAATATAATAGTCTATCATGAATGGTTAGCATAAATGTGGTCATTCTGCTTTTCTATACTTGATTTGGATTAGTCAAAAATGTCACATTTTTTCTTCGACATACTAGGAAAAAAAAATCAATACATTACTTTAAGTCACACCATCTTCAATGTGTGGCTATCGATTGTATAAACGATGGGTGGGAGATATTAACATTACATTGCAGATTTTTGCTTTCATCTAACAAATAAGTCGACATAATCTTCATAATACCACGCTAGTACTTTTCCAATGCGAAACGAACACAATGGGGCGCGACAAGTGTAATAATCGCCTCAACAAATGATGCATTCGGTTTTCCATTACCCTCATATTTCATCAAATAGTTATGTACTTCTCTGAGAATCAACAATGAGGGAGATATAACAAATTCAGTTGAGCTCTGTCTTATTCTCGTCTTAGATACATATATGCACCACAATACGTTTAAATTTTTATACCCGCTTACCCAAAGGTTAGACGGGTATTATGACTTTCTGCCAACCCAATATGTATAAAAGATGTAGAAGGAAACATCTCCGAGCCCAAAAAATTTATATCTTTTGATCACCGACAATAGCCGGGACGAAATTCTGTATGAAAATCTGGATTTCAGAGACTATAAAAGCTACGGCAACCAAATGGTGTCAAGATGTGATAATATAGCCGCTAAATCAAGTTTGTTTTAGCATTTAGACAGGCGTTCTCCTTAAGCTAGTTATTAATTTTTGGTACATACGATGATAATCACCGTCTTAAGGATTTCTGTAAGCTTAGTAACACAGAAGTTATTTATGCAATATTGAGGGAAATCAGGTGCTGCACCTGATTAATTGCAATGTCACTCTGTGATATAATAATAGCATTCAATAAACCTAATAAAGTGCAGCCAAGCTAATCATTGTAATAGTGCTATACAGCGATATATTTCTTCTCTCACAGATGAGCAAGCTCGACGGTAGCTTTCTTACTTTTGAATAGCTGAATAGCAACAAATTTTACAAGTTTTATTGTATTTATTTTCAATCTTAATATTGACAATGATGCACTTTTCTTTTTCTAACGCTATTAAATTTGATAAATTACATTATTTAGCATGTTACATACTTAAGCAAACAATTAATGTCTGTTTGCTCAATTTAAAAATTTCTAATTTGTTGTTTAAAAATGGACAATGCTTCAAAAGCTGCAACACAATACAACAAAAATACGCTAATGGACACCGTTCCGATGTCGTTCTACGACTGAATTGATGCTCGAATTGTTGGCTTTCGCTGCTTCAAGTGTCATACGCAAAGAAAGAGATTCAGTGAGAGCTACCCCCGGGGTTCTGAAAACATAAAAACGAAGAATGTGTAGTTTCGGCTGTATGAAGTTTAAACAATATACATTGCTTAGAGGTAGCGCGCATAAAAATTAAGAAAGTTAAAGACCAGTAAGTTGGAAATATATAACTTGGAAATACCAACTTGTTTCACTTTCTTAGGTTTTTGAATAACTTTGCTATATCATTAATATCATGGCGTAACATCTAATCAGGTGCAGCTTATAATATATGTTAAATGTCCAATCGATTTTGTATTTATGGTTTCAGGCATGTAATTCCTACAACTAGGCTTGCAATTGTTTTTTCGATTGGAAATGGCGGAAGCAGGCTTGGCCAAAACCTTAAACAAACTCGATCTTTGACCAAAAAGTAGATTGTGACCAAATTTGGTGGTTCTAGCTCTTAAAGTCTGTCGTAGTCCAACAAACTGACGGACTACCTCTTATACACATTTTCGTTTACACTAAATTATAATACCGATTTAGCCCACTGGTAGCGGGTATAAAAATATGTACATGTTTACAAAAAATATTAATTAGTAACAAATATGTTTATCATCCGATTAATAATTAATCAATATAATCAAGAATATAAATATGTAATGTTTATTTTTTATATTTTCAATTTTAATAAATGCATCAGGTAAATAAATAAAGCTGCATATAACATTGATTCAACTTAACTATTGACACTGATGGCATAAAAATAAATACTACATTTTTTTATCGAAGAACATTACATATCAGCAGTCTAAAGTACACTTTTTTTTAGAAAACACGATTCCGAGATAACTTCAACCCCTAAATACCCCAACTCATTATTTACGAGACTTTTCAAGTAGCACCACAGTGTAATGCAAAAATGAACAAACATAAACAGTCATAAATAATGGATGCTCCCTAGACTATTAATGTGAAGTGACCCTGCCTGCTATGGCAAAGGCATGGTGATGGATTGGATTGCTCGCGTCCTATGACCACGGTCCAGTTGTTCTATTGTTGGCGCCCTTTTGACCAAACAAGTGCGCCATCAGAAACGACACAAAGCATGCCAAACCTGTAACAACAGACCATAAATACAAAGGGTTCCTTTGAACTACGATTTGCAAGTACCATGCATATCAAAATGGCCAACAAGTGCTATTGGACGCTGCCTTATCCTGCTTGTAGGATGACATAACATATGTGTACACAACTGTATATAAGTACATGTTTGATTATGACTGTACATAAAACAAATATTATTGCATTCAAATTGATGATGTCGAGTAATAAATATATGACAAGTACTTTGTGGGAAAAAAACAAGTAAGAAAGCCATGTCAGTCAAGTTTGCTTTGCAGAAGGAATCTTTTCCGACCCCACAAAGTATGTCTATTCTTGGTCAGCTTTAACCGAGACGATATAGCCATGTCAGTCTGTCCGAATGAATACCTTGATCTTACAGACTACAGCAGCTAGAGCAACCAATGGTATGGTAAATCTTATTGTTAAAAGCAGATGAAGTTTATTTTAGATATGTGACATGCCTCCTTCCACCCTCGCAAAGCGAAAAAAACCGAATTTCAAGCGCAATTTTAAACATAGAATGGTCAATTGGCACGCACAATAATAAACACCATCTTAATGATTTCTAAAGGTTTGGCTAGAATCGAACAAAAACACAGAAGTTATTAAAGAATTACTTTTATAACGCGAAATCGATTGCAGGTGCATCTGTTCAGTTGCTATATCACTAAGTGACATAATAATGGTGTTCAATAAATCTAAGACAAAGCTACAGTCGAGTTTGCTCGACTGTGAGATACCCGCCACTCAATTTTACCATCAAAATATTATATTTTTCAAAATATACTGAAAAAATACTAAAAAAAATATTCTAAAAAATACCAAAATAATATATCAACATTTTCTTTGTTCGAAATTATTAGCTTGGCGGCACTTTAGTTGGTTTATTGAACACCATTATTATTTCGCGGAGTGTCATAGCAACTAACTACGCAGCACTAGCAGTTGCACGTGGTAACGCCTTATAAAAGTAATATCTTAATAACTTCTGTGTTTTTATCCGATTGTAACCAAATTCGGTGTTCATACGGACAGACAGACGGACAGACGGACATGGCTATATCGTCTCGGCTGTTGACGCTGATCAAGAATATATATACTTTATGGGGTCGGAGATGCTTCCTTCTGCCTGCTACATACATTTTCGGTCGGCACAAAGCCATAATACCCTTCTACCCTTTGGGTAGGCGGGTATGAAAAGGACCCACTGTCGAGGACAGTTAAAAGAAACCCTTAAATATTTGTAGCTCTAGTCTTAGGTTTAGATATCTAATCGAATGTGTGGACATATTTACTTTTATGGATCGAAGTACAAAATATAAAACAAACATTGATTTGTATAAGATTTGTTTTTTTTTTTTGTATTTTAACAATGAATGCTAAAATTATACATAGGCAAATGGACAATTTGAATTGCAGAAAACAAATAATTTATCGTTTATTATTATTAGCGAGAACTATATATTTTGATATTGGTGTAAAATTGGCTAGTACTTACAACTCTTTCTCGTGCTTACTTAGATTTCTGTATGAATATGTATGTGTATATGCAAGTTAATAAGCGTACTTTAGTGCCTTGGTATTTATCGATCGGTCATAGCGGGGTATCGACTTGGTAATTTGCAAAGTGGTAATCGGCCTTTTCAAATAAATAGTAGATCCCATTAGATTCATTCCCTTTCTCTACCCTCAGTCTTTCAACCGTCCAAATTCATTTTTAATGCCAGCACGTGCGCACAGACATGAAGGCTATTGCCAAGGGCTCGTAAACAATGCGAAGAGTCAATGGCAGTGAGACCAAGTTTGAGTCTAAATGTGGCAAAAGCAAGTGTAGTCGGCTAGCTCTAGGTCCTGAAAGCGCTGATGCGTCGTGACGAAATGGGTGAGGATTTCAATTGAAAATTCATTATTGGTGTTTCTTTTTATACCCTGTGTTATCAATGGACACACGGGTAGAAAAAGGGTATAATAGTACAGTATAAGTGTATGTAGCAGACAGAACGAGGTATCTCCGACCCTATAAAGTCTACATATTCTTGAGCAGTGTCCTTAGTCGAGTCGATTTGGCCATGTCCGTGGGTCTGTCCGCGTATATATCAAAAACATTTAGAACTTGAACATCCAAATTGGTATGTAGATTCCTAAATAATGTAATCTGATCAAGTTTATTTTCAATATTCTATATCATTTTTCGATTAATGGAAATAATCCAAATTGGTAATTTTGACAAGTATTTTAAAATCGAATTTTATATTGCTATTCTAAATTTCATTTCACTATTGGCATTTAAAGGCGTGTGAATGCAACCGAGATAGCATCTGTTAATAGTCAGTGCAATGCAAGTGTCAGAATAGAAGCAGACATCAAAAAAACAACAAAAGTGAATTGTATCTAAGTGCAAACACATACACATATTTAAGTTTTAACGGATTTTGGCATTTTCATGTTCGGGTGTGTGTGTGAGTTTGCAGAGATTTTTGAGATTTACGTTCATATATTATATTATGGGTGATATCTGATTATCATATGATTATTAAGTATGTACTTCGTACATGCGAGTACCATCATGATTTTTTAATGAATATGTTTGATTAAATATACATAATATATTAAAAGGTGTGAACATAAGTTAAAAAATGTTTAATCCTATTCTATTAAATATTTATTAAATTCAAATAAATTTGAATCCTTTGCAATTGACTACAGAAATTGTTTTTTTGAAATGTAGTTTAAAACAAAACATATATAGTGGTCGATTGGCTGGGTTAAGGGTATCTTGTAGTCGAGCTCTCTCAACTAAAGCGTTTTTACTTCTTTTATTTAAAATGTACATATGTTGTTCATCTTGTGGTTTACTGTTGTTGGTTTAACGATAATAAAAAAGAAGAATAATATTTATTTCATTTACCTTGAGACCATTACATACCTGCACTCACATTCTATTACATATGTATGTTGTACATATGCTTTCGTATAGAATCATGTATGTATGTATTTAAAAGTACATATTTTACTCTATGACTTTCAATTGGAATGCAGTAGCAAGGGTTGATGAGGGTAATATCGATGGAGAAGTCAGTAGTACAATGGCTAGGGGAGTTAAGATTCAGAATGGTTTAAATGTGGTTCGGGTTTGGTTTCGCTGCTGGCGCGTGTCGGTTAGAAGCCTAACCCCACCCCACACTATGGGTCATACGTATTGCGGACAAATTATAGGCACTTGCTTCGACAGCGGATGATAAATGAGACAAGTATGTGCAAATAATGAATATCCATTCAAAATTAACATAAAAGTCCAAAGTGTTGCTCTCTCTCCCTTTACTGTCTCTCTGTCTTTTTCTCTATATTTGTTGTTCCAACTTTTTTCACATAGGGAAACTTTTTTCATAGATATGTACCATTTAAATGGGATTATGTATCTTTGGATTTTTTTATCGCCCACCCATAATATAATCAGGTTGCTGTTATGAGCCAATACTTTGTATTATATCGTAATCTTCCATGCGACCTCATTAATTGGCATACTAATGTCTTCTCAAAAATTTGCCTTCTGTCAAAACATATACATATATATACATATATACACATATACATACATTATACTTACTGACTCCACATTTCTAAAGAAAATAGTAAGTAATAACATTGCCAAATGGATTTTAACAGCGTTAATTTCTATACACGTTTCGCAAATCTCAGAGGTAATATTTATACGAGGTGTAATTTGTATGTTTTATGCCAGATTGTAAACAAATTTTCAGAGATCATTAAGATCGTGTTTAGGTATTGTGCGTACCAAAATTGATCGGTTTAAAATGACGATAGCAATTCGTTACATCTATGAGTGACAAAGCAACTAAACAGGTGCAGCTGCACTAGATTACCCTATAAAAGTATGTCTTGAATACCTTGAGTATTTATCGCCCGATCGTAACTAAATTCACGGAAATCATTCATTGCAGTGATGAGTGGATTTTCGTGTTCCACATATAAGCTCTTTAGGTTTAAAAGTACAATTTGAATTATATGGATTTACGGGGATGGATAGGAGCGTGAACAAAATTAAAATCTGGCTTGATCTGTGTGCGAAAATATGACTTATAGTAACTAAATTTGTTTTTTGCGGATCTTATAGTCTTTAAGACTAGAGAATTCATGCGGATGGACATATTTAGTAAGATTTTGTGTATACTTTGAGAATGTTTTTTATTTATTTGTTATTTCGAATAATAAGGTTGAATTATTCTTTATTTATTATTATTCTTTACTATACTGATCTAACTTGTTGAATGTACTTTTGCCCCAGTTGTATACATTGTTATAATTAGGTTATTGTAGCTGGTATTATTATTATAATGGGGGAAAAAACAAGTAGGAAAGCAACTGTCGAGTTTGCTTGACTGTGAGATACCCGCCATCCAATTTTACTGAATGGAAGAATAAATAAGAGCGACCATCGAAATATTATATTTTTAAAAATATACTGAAAAATATACTAAAAATATACCAAAAAGTATACCGAAATTAACTTTATTCAAAATGATTAGCTTGGTAGCACTTTATTATGTTTATTGAACACCATTATTATGTCACTGAGTGACATACCAGCTGAACAGTTGCAGCCGCACTTGATTTCGCCTTATAAAACTAATTCTTTAATAACTTCTGTTTTTTGTCTGATTGTGACCAAATCTTCAGAGATTATTAACATAGTGATTAGTATTGTGCGTGCCAAAAATGAATGTTCTAAGTTTAAAATGACGCTTGCAATTCGGATTTTGTGTGGGCGGAAGGGGGCGTGGCCAAAATTTAAAACAATCTAGATCTGCGGGCAGCACTATCCCAAAAATTTAGTTGCTCTAGCTCTTATAGTCTCTGAGATCTAGGTGTTCATACGGACGGACACACGAACATGGCCATATCATCTCGGCTGTTGACGCTGATCAAGAATATATATACTTTATGGGGTCGGAGATACTTCCTTCTGCCTGTTACATACATTTTCGGTTGGCACAAAGTTATAATACCCTTCTACCCTTTGGGTGGGCGGGTATACTGATGGCTATTATGATATAGGCATGTTAGTGTCAAAGTCCTCTGCACATGCTAACAAATGAACCTCACATAAGGGCGGACTCAAACGGAAATTGAACTGCAAGATCATGCTAAATATAAATATTCGTTCGTAAGCATGTATTCGGATATTATCTTTAGACAGAGGGAACTGAAAAACAAAAAATACACGCTTTACAATTGGGTAAAATTGTATTAGTTTACAACAACATTTATTAATACCATAAAATGTATAAAAATAACTGTTATTCAAAATTAATAACTTTGTTGCAACTTATTAGCTTTATTGAATATCAATTTAATAATTATAATATATCACTTAATTCAGCTCCAACTGATTTCACCCTATGAAAGTATATTGAATAACATCCAAATGGTTTCTTTTGCCTGTTACTAAGACATACCTCTCTGCCCTACGGATCTAAAAATAATTCATAAGGTTGAATAATGAGTAAGTTAATTCTTATATTATATAGTGCCACCTAAAAAGGTAAGTATCACACATAAGAAACCATCTCTGCCCCTATAAGGTAAATATATATGTTGGTTAGAACTAACAGGAAGACGATATGGATTTGGTCTAACGTCATGAACACTTCAGTGTAAAAGAAAAAAAATATTTTATTGTTGCAACTAAGATATTAATTCTTAACGTAACACTTTTATGTCAGCCTTTGTAGTAACCGAAAATATATATAATAGGCGAAGAAGACATATCCGAACCCATAAGGTATATGTATGTATATTTGATCAATATCAACAGGCAAGTCGATATAGCCATGGACGTCTGTCTGTCTGTGCGAAAACATAGCCAATAAAATATGACTATATCTCGTGAAATTTTTATATTTTGGTAGATCCTACAACAAAAAGTACATTTTAAAAGTCAATTTATAATTAAGCAGGTCGCTTAAATAATAAATATGTTTAGGGGTTGCGGGTACCTCACATTTTAGCGAATGAATATTTCTTAGTTGTTTGTGACAGCACGCTAGAATTATTATGTAATTTGGGTCCCATTTATAATTCAAATTGTGTCAATCTAATAATAAATACAATTTCTAGCATGTCGGGAAAACGTAAATCACCTCCCAATAAATTTGATGTTGATTCAAGTAACGCACATGGAATAATTGCCACCGCCCTTTACACATTAAATTTTAATCACAATGATATTGAAGTTTCGTCTGTTACAAACGTTCTGAAAAGAAATAAAAATAGTAATAATAATAATAATAATAATAATACTAATAATAATAAGAATATTATTAATAATAATAATAAAAACAATAATAATAATAATAATAAAAATAATAATAATAATTATAATAATAATAATAATAATAATCAAAATAATGATGCTATTGAAGCATATAGCTTTACTGTAAGAAGCTCCTCCAATAACTCTGGAGTTAATGTGGATGCAAAAATGACTGACGAAGGCGAAGAAGAGAACTATATGGAAATTGGTCAACATTTAGGATTGGAACTGGGCCTAGCAATATTACCGACTATCAATAATGAACCTTCATATTTAGAAATGGAAACACGCAGCATTAGTCCCATTTCTACCGCCAATGAATCGGATATTGATGATAATCATGTAGGTACTCAAAAATAATTCGTTAACATTAACTATTATTAAAATTAATATTATTATTATTATAATTTTTTTTTTACTATTATAATTATTATGACTTACTGTGATGTAGGTTTAAAAATGAATTTTGGTTTTGATTTTATTGCAGGTAATTTGTTCTAATGATCTTTTAACAACGGCTATGGTACCAACATCAACAAAAAAAAAAATTAATCAGTCATTAAAACCACTTAATGGCAATTTAAAAATAATAACTTCACCTCAAGAAATTCATCGATCTGACATTTTCACAAATACAGATACAAAGTCTACTGATGCAATAAAGAATAGTGATAGCAAAGAGTCGAACAAAGACGTGACAAAGCTTAACAAAATAATAATGTCGGATCTAGATACTAGCCAACAAGAAGTTTTATTACCAAAGTTGAACTCCATCTACAAAGAAGATCATCCTATGAACGAGGTATTACTCGGCATAGAAGGACGAATTATTCATATGCCATATACAAATTCATTTGCGACAATTGATAAGTTTGACGATGAAGGTCTTTTAAGAAATCCACAGGACGTATCACAATTAATCATACCAGCCCGTAAATCAGAGACCCTTAGCATTTCTCAGAATATTTCATTGCAGAAGCCAATACGGTAAGTTGACAATTTGTCAATAATTTCTTCGATTTGAAACTATATTTCAGCCTTATTCTGTTGGTTTAAATTTAAGCATGCTACGGAGATTATTTTAACTTGTACTTTTCGACAGAAAAGAAAAGTGTTTGTGGACTTAGAAACTGGGGCTTAGAAACTCAAACCCAGACAAACGCACCCGGCCGACCGAGGTGTGCTCCGCATAATATACGGGAACGGAGGTTGCGAGCAGATAACACAAACGATACAGTCAAAACATAAAGAACTATACTTTTTTTGAAAAATAGTGTTAGTAAGGCAAATTTGCTAACAGATTTTAAAACTGTATGTAACAGACAGAAGGAGCCAACTCTGACGCCATAAAATATATGTATTTTTGATCAGCGTCAAACACTAAGCCAAAATCGCCATCCCCGAATTGAAATATTTTCTGTTTTTGCATGTAGACAATTTGTTTTTAAATTAATTTACGCACTCTTCTTACTCCGAAAAATATTCAAATTGCAATTATTCACTATCACAATATTTTCTGAAATTTAAGTAACGATCAGGCAATAAACACAGTCAAGTCAAGTAATACTTTTACAGAGTGAAATTAGGAGCAGCTATACCTGTTTAATTGGAATGTCAATAAGTTATTTAATTCACATATTTCATAAACCTGAAAAAGTGCAATAAAGCTAATAACTTGGTAGGTATGAAAATAGTAGGGTATTATAGTTTTTTGCGAAGGTACGGAACGGGCATACAAAGGTATCTTCGATCTTTCAAAGTATATATCTTCTTAAGAAGCATCAACAGCCGAGTCGATTTAGCCATACCCATCTGTGTGCCTGAGCCGACATGCATTTGACATTTCGGTTTCGTCATTTTTGTCCACAAATAATAAAATACGGTAGATAGTCAATTTTTTACGCAGGTTTTGCGTGACTTGAGTAATTGATAAAATTATATACATGTATAAATCATAGTTACGTTATACGCTCTACGCTCTTAGTGTGCCGTGTTTTGTTTTGATCGTATCCAATCTCTTACTCAGACTTACAGACGGATGGACATAGCTAAATAAATTCGATTGTTGATGCTGATCAAAAAAATAAATCCTTTAGAAGGTCGAGATGCCTTCTTCTGTCTTTTATACACATTCGGATAAGACTATACAACATTGGTAGGGATTCAGCTTTACGTTTCGGAGGTGTCAGCTTTTGGTGATTTTAAATGGCCCGTTGTGATGGGGTTGAATACTTCAAGTACTCTGTTTTCGTCTAATTCTCATCAATTTATTTATTTAATGTTTCGAGATTAGAGAAATTCGAGAACAGAAGCAAACTGACTTCTGTACAGCCTAAAACTCCACGAACCTCTCCTATTTATACCTGGTCTTCAAAGGGTAGGAGGGTATTATAACTTGCCACCAACCTATAATGAACGCAACATATGTATATTCTTGATCAGAGTTAACAGCTGAGTCGACGTATACATGAACATTCCATAAACTATAAAAGCTACAGCTTCCAAATTTGATGACAAGATGTGTTTTTATTGTACGCAGATTAAGCTTGTTTTTGAGTTTGGCCGCTGCCCTGTCAGTACTTTTTAGGCTAGAAAGTTAATATTTGATATACACAATAGATATTGACATCTTAATGAGTTCTGAACGATCGGACAATAAACACAGAAGTTATTCAAGAAATACTTTTATAGGTAAAGTTGTGTGCAGCTCACCTTTTTATACGCAATTACACTCAGTTGGTATTTAATAAACCTAATAACGTTCAACCAAACTAATAATTTGAGATACGGCAAATTTCCGTATATATTTTGGAATATTGATAGTAATATTTTTGGTGTACTTTGTAAATTATTATTATATATATATTTTTTTTATTTTTTTAATAATTATCTTAACTTTATTATTTCACATTCGCATGTACTAATGCAGCGGTGGGCACGCTCTTGCTCCGCAGTACTCTTGACAGATGAAAAGTAATAAAGAGCAGGTAGCTTATTTAACTCGAGCTAACACCCAAAACACAAACAACTATTTTTCGTTGTCCCTGTCTTCTTACGTCTTTTTGCACTGCTTCAAACTTATCTATTATATGACCAAAAGCGTGCTCAAGGGTCTGGCAGTTCGGTCTTGAGGGTCGCGCTATCACACAAAAGAAAAACAAACTCCACTTTCGGTCTCTTGCAACGATCACCGCACTGCCTTATTACTTTGGCTGTCCTGTCACGTTAGTGCGTCTCTTTATCCCGAGTTTTGTTCTGGCTGATGGTTACCTCTTCAACTGATTTGGTAGCGAGCCTTGGATCCTAACGGGAAAGTTTTGTTGCTCTAGCTGTTGTACATTTTGTTATGTGCTCTTAAGGTCAAATTTCGGTTAGTTAGGTTATTGAACTCATTACACGATGGTCCAAAAATTTACCTATGTCGCCGCTCTCATTTTAACTCAAGTCATCATTACTTACTGCCAACAGAGTAGGGGAATAGTTGAGACGTATAGTCGCCAAACTATTTAAATTTAACGATTGCACAGCTGGGACGTTTACCATTTGTCTAGAAATAACATAATATTGTTACATTATATACATATGCAATGTTAAGAACAGATGTGATCCATTTGATATTTCGTTGCTTTAACTGTAAATTATGGTTTGATGAAAGATTAAATTATCTCTTCTGTGTCATTGATTCAAATTTTGTAGATTTGAAAGATGCTAATCTATTTTTTTTAATGTATTTTTTAATTTATATATAAATTATTTATATAAAGTTAATTTTTATTAATAATTTTCAACAACAAAATAAATGCTTTCGGAATTAATATTTTGATCGAAGCAGGAGTATAAATAGGAAGCTATTAGGTTTCCGGTGTATATGCGATTAAATAATTATTTATATTTGTGTGACCAAGCAATTATCAAATGAATCTGAATTATAGAGTCAACAACAATTTGCTAAATAAGTTCGGATTTAAAAAATTTTTTCAAACAAGGAATAGTTTGTAAATTAGATGCTTGAATATAGGGGCTCAATGGTCGTAATTTGTAACCTTCCTAACTATATTTACCACTTCCGTTCGTACTATTCAATTATTTAGCATCAACCTAAAAGCATATACTAAAATTTGGGAAGGAACACAAGTGGCCCGAATTGAGAATGGCAAGCGGAAGACCAAGCGGACGTGTCAACGGTGCACAGTAGTTCGATTACAAATATATTAAGATAGAATTTAAAAACTTGTATATCGTTTATGCATTTGTAAAAATATGTACGAGTAATAAGATTATAAATTAATATCGGTTTACAGTTAAATAAAATTTATATTATATACTATGAAAAGTACTTACACAAAAATGTTGCGATCCACTGTGCATGATTTAGCCAAAGGGCACCTTAACTAAATTATTGGTAGTTTTGGGCAGTGTATTTTTAATGAAATTAGGCTTGTCAATTTTCAAAAAGGAAACTGTAACTCCTGTAATCGTATCGAATACAACATCGATACTTTCAAGTCTAGATACTAAACAAGCAATAAAGCTATGCCACTCATTTCTACCGAATGCAACAAACATTAAAAGATAGCTCACGAATATAATATTTTTTGAGAATAAACTAAGCCACCAAACATTTTACAACTCTAAATAAATAGCTTGACTACATTTTACTATGTTTATACTCTATAAATACCTTTATTACATCATAGAATGGCATTGCTACAGAACATGTGCAGCTACACCTGATTTCACCCTTTAAACCAAACGTACAACGGTAACTATTTCGACATATTGTCACCAAATTTGGTTGCTCTAGCTCTTATACTATAATCTCTGAAATGCTGGTTTTCGTACAGACACACGGACGGACAGACGGACACACGGACAGCTATATCCTCTCGGCTGTAGACGCTGATTAAGTATATGTATAATTTATGGGGTCGGATATTCTTCTTTCTGCCTATTATATACATTTTATTTGGCACAAAGTTATAAAGTTAAATAAATCTCTGTTAAACGTTAACTGACTGATCATAAAAATGATGAGGAAACTTCCTTAATAAGTCTAATTTAATTTTTTCCAGAGAGCAATTTGCATTAACTACTGAAGTACAAATCAATAATACAAATGAGAAGGAGAGGACTGTAGCTGAAATGATACGAAACCTTCAACTTATTCGAAGTCGTTTGATCAGCCAGGTAAATATAAAAAAAAGTTATAAATTTTTTAGCTTATTTAATTAGGTTATAGGAAAGTATTAATATCCAGCTTTTATATTCCTTAAGTTGCTTATTATTTTAAATTTTTCGTTTACCTTTCAACTGAACAAAAAAAGGTAGTTAAGTTTAGTGCAATGT
Source organism: Drosophila pruinosa (assembly GCA_018150935.1). NCBI lineage: Eukaryota > Metazoa > Arthropoda > Insecta > Diptera > Drosophilidae > Drosophila > Drosophila pruinosa. The sequence continues at coordinate 1,874,315 of JAECWR010000197.1, read as the reverse complement.
TTTGAAATGTACATATGTAACGACTCAAACAAATGAATAAGAGTGGAAAGAACTGATAATATGATAACGAACGATCAAAAGGAATAAGATTGATTAATTGGATCATTTGTAATTCAACTATTTCATTCAGTTAAGTCAGTAACTTATTTGTAGTTATCATCAAGTACAAAAAAATCAGGGTGTTCAAATTCAATCACAAGTCACTCTGTAGTTCTCATAGATTACCGAAGTACCGGCTTAGTATTCGACATGGGCTCTGCTCTCAGCGGAACTATAGGGATGAGTGGGAAGGTATTTCAGAATGATCTTAGATATCGAAAAGCATATACTTTATTTTATTTCTGTCTGTTCGTCTATCCGTATAAACACCTAGATCTCAGAAACTATAAGAGATAGAGAAACCAATTCGGCACAGTGTGTTTTATTGTTGACTAAATTTTGTTTTAAATTTTGGCCACCCCCCTTCCGCCCCCGAAATCGAAAAAAAGTGAATTGCAGGCGTAATTTTAAAGCTTGAACGGCACACACAATAAACGTAATAAACTACTACCAAGCTAATCATTTTAAACAAAGTTAATTTCCGTATTTTCTTGGTATATTTTTAGTATATTTTCCAGTATATGATTAGAAATGTAATATTGTGATGGACGCCCTTATTTTTTCTTCCATTCAATAAAATTGGGTGTCGGGTATCTCTCATTTGAGCAAACTCGACAGTAGCTTTTTTACTTGTTAAACCCGCCTACCCAAAGGGTAGAAGGGTATGATGGCTTTGTGCCGACCGAAAATGTATGTAGCAGGCAGAAGGAAGCATCTCCGACTCCATAAAGTATATATATTTTTGATCAGCGTCAACAGCCGAGACGATATAGCCATGTCCGTCTGTCTGTCCGTATGAACACCTAGATCTCAGAGACTATAAGAGAAGGAGCAACAAATTTTTCGCGACAGTATGTCTTATTGTTGCACGCAGATCAAGTTTGTTTTTGATTTTGCCCACGCCCCCTTCCGCCCATGCAAATTGAAAAAAAATGAATTGCAAGCGTCGTTTAAAACCTAGAACGTTCAATTTTGGTACGCGCAATACTAATCACCATCTTAATGATCTCTGTGAATTTGGTTACAATCGGATAAAAAACACAGAAGTTATTAAGATATTACTTTTATAAGGCGTTACCACGTGCAACTGCTAGTGCTGCCTAGTTAGTTGCTATGACACTCCGCGACATAATAATGGTGTTCAATAAACCAACTAAAGTGCCGCCAAGCTAATAATTTCGAACAAAGGTAATGTTGATATATTTTTTTGGTATATTTTAGTATATTTTTTTTAGTATTTTTTCAGTATATTTTGAAAAATATAATATTTTGATTGTAAAATTGGGTGGCGGGTATCTTACAGTCGAGCAAACTCGACTGTAGCTTTCTTACTTGTTTTTTATAAGAAGAGATTAGAGTTGTTCCTTTTACTTTCACATGTGTTAAGTGACTACACCTGTTCAATCTTCTTTGATAATTTTGTTGTAAATTTTAAATAATTAATATAGATATAATATGTTTAAATTTTGGAATATTATATTGTGAGTTAACAACAAAGTTATGTACCTAAAAAATATTATTAAAACGGGCTTCGTTCGAATGATAATTTGCGACTGAAGTAGGAACGGCTACAGTCAAGCTTTGACTGTACGAGGTCATGGATTTTAAGTGTAGATACGTAAGTTAGAGCATAAAAGAAGATATTCTTGAGACGCAGCGTTTAATAAAGTTATTAGATTTTTTATACCCGCCTACCCAAAGGGTAGAAGGGTATTATGGCTTTGTGCCGACCGAAAATGTATGTAACAGGCAGAAGGAAGCATCTCCGACCCCATAAAGTATATATATTCTTGATCAGCGTCAACAGCCGAGACGATATAGCCATGTCCGTCTGTCCGTCTGTCCGTATGAACACCTAGATCTCAGAGACTATAAGAGATAGAGCAACAAATTTTTCGCGAGAGTATGTCTTGATGTTGCACGCAGATCAAGTTTGTTTTTGATTTTGGCCACGCCCCCTCCCGCCCCCGTAAATCGAATAAAACCGAATTGCAAGCGTCGTTTTAAACCTAGAACGTTCAATTTTGGTACGCACAATACTAATAACCATCTTAATGATCTCTGTGAATTTGGTTACAATCGGATAAAAGACACACAAGTTATTAAGAGATTACTTTTATAAGGCGTTACCACGTGCAGCTGCACCTAGTTAGTTGCTATGACACTCCGCGACATAATAATGGTGTTCAATAAACCAACTAAAGTGCCACCAAGCTAATAATTTCGAACAAAGAAAATTTTGATATATTATTTTAGTATTTTTTAGTATTTTTTTAGTATTTTTCAGTATATTTTTGAAAAATATAATATTTTGATGGTAAAATTGGGTGGCGGGTATCTCACAGTCGAGCAAACTCGACTGTAGCTTTCTTACTTGTTTTTAATACATTGCTTTGTTTATTGAATATTCTCGTCATGACACTATCAATAAGTTTCAAAATCTTAAAGATTAACTTAACTGAATCACTATTACACTACTGCTGTTCGGATGGGCATGTAATTTGCTGCGATATTATTCAATTTGTTGGGCTATTTCATCTCTGACCGGAAGTATGAATAAATCCTTCTGGATGTTTCCATTGCGAACGTGCCACGGTGTGCCGGTGATGGTTATCAGGATCTTTGATTGGGCTCTTTGAATAGCTTCTACACTACTTTTACTGGCGTTTCCCCATAATTGGGAACCATAAGTCCATAAGTTATAAAATTATGAAAATAATAATAGTTATTGGATAAAACAAGTAAGAAAGCTACTGTCAAGTTTGCTCGACTGTGACATACTCGTAACCCAATTTTACTGAATGGAAGAATAATAAAGAGCGACCATCGAAATATTATATTTTTCAAATATGTACTGGAAATATACTAAAAATATATACTAAACATATACCAAAAAATATACCGAAATAAATTTTGTTCAAAATGATAAGCTTGGTAGCACTTCATTATGTTTATTGAACACCATTTATATGTCACTGAGTAACAACTAGCTGAGCAGGTGCAGCTGCACCCCATTTCGCCTTATAAAAGTAATTCGTTAATAACTTCTGTGTTTTTTGTTAAATTGTAATTTTCAGAGATCATTGAGAAAATGATTAGTATTGTGTGTGCCAAAACTATACGTTCTAGCTTTAACATGATGCTTGGAAATCGTTTTTTTCGATTTACGGGGGCGGAAGGGGTCGTGGCCAACAACTAAAATAAACTTCATCTGCCTACCGAGTTTTTACATGTTGTCTCCAAATATGGTAACTCTAGCTTTTATAGTCTCTGAGATCTCGATGTTCATACATACAGACAGGGTTACATCGACTCGGCTGTTGATGCTGATCAAGATTATATATACTTTATGGGGTCGCAGACGTTTCGGACAAACACAAAACAAAGAAGTTATTTAATAATAGGTTTTATAAGGCCAAATTAGGTGCAACTGCACCTGTTCCGTTACTATGTCACTGAGTGACATAAAAATGGAGTTCAATAAGCCTAATAAAGTGCTGCCAAGCTAATAATTTCGAACAAATCTAATTTCGACTTGTACAAAAATTTTTTAAATATTTTTTATACCCGCCTACCCAAAGGGTAGAAGGGTATTATGGCTTTGTGCCGACCGAAAGTGTATGTAACAAGCAGAAGGAAGCAAGTATATATATTCTTGATCACCGTCAACAGCCGAGACGATATAGCCATGTCCGACTGTCCGTCCGTATGAACACCTAGTTCTCAGAGACTATAAGAGATAGAGCAACCAAAGTTTCGGAATAGTGTGTGTAATTATTGCACGCAGATCAAGTTTGTTTTTGATTTTGGACACGCCCCCTTCCGCCCCCGTAAATCTAATAAATCCAAATTACAGGCGTCATTTTAATCCTAGAATGTTCAATTTTGGCACGCGTAATAATCACCATCTTAATGATCTCTGCGAATTTGATTACAATCGGATAAAAAATACAGAAGTTATTAAGATATTACTTTAATAAGGCGTTACCACGTGCAGCTGCACCTAGTTAATTGCTATGACACTCCGTGACATAATAATGGTGTTCAATAAACCAACTAAAGTGCCGCTAAGCTAATAATTTCGAACAAAGAAAATTTTGGTTTATTATTTTGATATAATTTTAGTATATTTTTATTAGTATTTTTTCAGTATATTTTTGAAAAAAATAATATTTTGGTGGTAAAATTGGGCGGCGGGTATCTCACAGTCGAGCAAACTCGACAGTAGCTTTCTTACTTGTTTACTTTTAAATATATGATTTTTGCTACGTATCTGTATCTGATGCCCGAACATGCGTAGCATTGTATTTGACATACATAAGTTAGATTGAATAAAGAACAATATTGGTTTATGAAACAGTTTTACAAGGCGTACTCGTCCTCAAGAAAAATGTCTAGTTGTTGCTATGTGTATGTGGTTGTTATACCCGCCTACCCAAAGGGTAGAAGGGTATTATGGCTTTGTGCCGACCGAAAATGTATGTAACAGGCAGAAGGAAGCATCTCCGACTCCATAAAGTATATATATTCTTGATCAGTGTCAACAGCCGAGACGATATAGCCATGTCCGTCTGTCCGTATGAACAACACCTAGCTCTCAGAGACTATAAGAGTTAGAGCAACGAATTTTTTGCGACAGTATGTCTTATTGTTACACGCAGATCAAGTTTGTTTTTGATTTTGGCCACGCCCCCTCCCGCTCCCGTAAATCGAATAAAACCGAATTGCAAGCGTCGTTTTAAATCTAAAACGTTCAATTTTGGTACGCATAATACTAATCACCATCTTAATGATCTCTGCGAATTTGGTTACAATCGGATAAAAAACACAGAAGTTATTAAGATATTACTTTTATAAGGCGTTACCACGTGCAACTGCTAGTGCTGCCTAGTTAGTTGCTATGACACTCCGCGACATAATAATGGTGTTCAAAAAACCGACTAAAGTGCCGGCAAGCTAATAATTTCGAACAAAGAAAATGTTGATATATTATTTTGGTATTTTTTAGTATATTTTTTTAGTATTTTTTCAGTATATTTTGAAAAATATAATATTTGGATGGTAGAATTGGGTGTCGGGTATCTCAAAGTCGAGCAAACTCGACTGTAGCTTTCTTACTTGTTTAAGTTTATTTGTTAACGAATAACAAGTTGGTTAACTACAAACTTTATGTATATACAGCGATTATTTTTATGTCGGGATAAATGATTTCTCTTAGACTGGACTCCCCTATATATATATTATGCTTGTTTTATGCATTTTAAACAGGAAAATAGCCAAATCAACTCAATGATATTCTTGTCATAATAAATAGTAGAATGTGTAAGTTTTGTGTAAATAATTAATGCATTTTCGTGAATGGTTTTTTCAGATCTTTTATTACATACATACAGTCTTACTTTTTCTATTCATTACATTTATTTTGCATTTCTCAGGCTTTGTGTCAACACAAAGTTGTATTATTCCACCTTCCCTTTATTTTCAGCTTTTCAGCTTTTCTTCTATTCTGTATTTGTGTTTGTGTGTGGTCTCAGTAAGCATTTTTTCCACTCTGTTCTTCTAAATAAATTCCCTTTCAGAATTGTTTTTTGTCTCATGCTTAAATTTCTTTTGAATCGCTTTTGTGTTACGTTTGGCATTCATGCTTCAAACAATAAGCTATTCTTTCTGTTTTCGCATTGTCTTCCTTCTCATTCTTTCAATTCTGCCAATGAGTTTTCCATTGACACTCCGCATTTTGAAAGTATTGAAGGTGTGGAGGACCCATAAGTGACTGTACTTTTCTTCCATTGTATAGTTCCACCAGGTTAGCGTCATCATACATTTGGATGGAAAATAATGTTGACTAGTACCTCTTTCCTTGCAAGTGCTTGCCATATTGCAGCTTTGTCTACTAAGCCGAAGGCCTTCTAAAATTGTGACACATGTAATGGTCAAATATTTCCGAAAAAGTAAAGTATTAAATTTTCACACAATTTGGGTTATCTGATTCAATACTCCTTAAATCTTTCTGGTGACATGTGTATACACGTTGGAGACGGTAAACGATTATATTATGCAATCTTTAAAGTTCTCATTATTTTACCTGATACTTATTACTTATTATTTTAAACCAAGGGAAATGTGTTTGTTTTTACAATATTGACGCATGTGCTTTTTAAATTTTTAATTCGCCTTATATAGTCTATACGAGTATAATATTTGTATCGACTTAGTGTGGCGATTGAAACAAGTAAAAAAGCTACTGTTAAGTCTGCTCGACTATGAGTTAACCGCTAAACACCCGATGAAAATTTTTGATGAATCCAAGAAAAATAAAGAATGCGCACCAAAATATATTATTTTATTAAAAAAACAACTAATAAAGTATTATCCAATCGTTACCAAAAAATTAACTAACTTTTAAACAAGTAAGCTACAATCGAGTTTGCTCAACTGTTAGATTACCGCCAGCCATTTTTACAACTTTTTGCCTACCGAAAATGTATGTAACAGAATCTGCAACCCCATGAAGTGTATATATTCTTGATCAACGTTAACAGCCGAGACAATACAGCCATGTCCGTCTGTACGTCTGTACGAAAATCTGAATTTTATAGACTAGGAGAGCTAGAGCAATTTGGTGACAATATACGCACTGTATAAAGTTTGTTATAGAATTAGTTAATAAATCCAGATTTTCGAACAGGGGGCGAACGGACACGGCTTATACTATATACAATTAATTAGTTAAAATTAGTAACAACAGAACAGGATTTGCGACCTCGGAATTTCGTCCCTCAAAATTATTTTTTAAATATAATACCTTCTATTTTAATTTTCCCCATTTTGGTAGCTTTAAATGTTAAAGTATCTAAGATATCGACGGTAATCAAGAATATATCCAATTAATGGGTTCGGATATGTCTTCTTGCATACGTCTCTTCAATGTATGGGTAGCCGCCATAAAATTTTTGAAATTAAAAACTTAGAAGCTATGATTAAGCAAGATACGCTATTACAGATTAAAATATGTTTGAACCGAATTATAATTATATTTTGGGTGTACCGATTCAGTTGCTTAAATCACATTTAATAAGTCCATGGACTTCTGAACTTCTGTCTGTCCTTCATCTGCCCTAACCTAATACAGTAATAGCTTAGCTGTCTAACTTATTTATGTAATATATAAATGGGAAGCAAGTATCTTACAGTAACTGAAGCCCATTTACTTCTTCTAGTTGAATTGTAGGCTTACACAATGTCACAGTTTTGGAGTTAAAAGGAAAATTTCATATTAGATGCTATGACTTTAATGGGCTTAATGAGATCCGTACTAGATGTTTCAGTAACTTTTCATTGAGTCATTGTTCAATGTAAAAATACTCTTTTTTGTTGTAGCAGACGTATATACACTCTCTGTCTTCTGAATAGCGACAAAGAGCTAAAAGTTTGAGTGAGGTAGTGAGGATGATGAGTACGCAATTTACGTACGGTACCTTTAGGTAATCGGCTTGAAATCAGGCTAATGTGATGCTTATCTGCCAGATTTACTTAAGAGGACAGACTGCCCGAATCTGATTAATGACGGGCCAAATATTGTCTAATGAAAACTCTAACAAAATCTGCATTACACCCCAGCTACCAGTTAAACTTTTTGTACTCAGGATAGGGGGTTGTTCCAAAAGTGCGCAAAGTGCGACTATCGAGGTTTCGCCGCAGATGATAACGTAGGTTAGATATTATCAGATCTAGTTCAAAGGCCTTCATTAAGAATACATTATTTATACACATACTTAGATTTTAAAGGGTTCCAACAGGAACAGAATATAATTCAACATTTTCAAACAGGAAAGTAACAACAACCAAAGAGAACAATTTAAAATGATATTATCAATTTACTTTGTACCAATTTATACAGAAAGACTTTGTATTTTTTATTTTGAGAACACCTTAAATCTAAAATTGTTTGGTTAATAACTATAGTATATTAGTGTATATTTAGTATATTTATTTGTAGTATATTTTCGAAATATATATCTCGATGGTTTCTTACGAAAATCTGGATTTCAAAGACTACAAAAGCTAAAACAACCAATTGATAAAATCGAATTTAAAGCGTGTTTTTCAAGCTACAGTGTTCATTTACGGTACACACAATAATAATAAGATAATTTTGACAGTGGTGTATTGCAGTATCACAGTCGAGCAAACTTGACAGTAGCTTGAAGCTATACTTGTGAATTAAGTTAAGAAATCAAAATAACTGAATCCGGGATCCCAAATAATTATCCCATTTATCTTATGTCAATAAATGCTCTAATTAGAAGCGAATAGCCATCTAATTTAATCTAGGTTTTCATTTATGTATGTTTAAAATATGAACATTTTAATATAACTTTATATACGATAGAAAAGTTAAATTAGGCTTGATCGTTGTATAGCTATTATCTATCTATCTAACTATTATCTATTATATATAAAAGTTTTCTCCTCCTCCTCCTCCTCCTCCGGGCATCATTTTAAAATATACTAAAAAATACCAAAGAGGTGAGCGAGCGAAGCGAGCGTTCCGGAACGCAGCGCAGCGTAACGGAACGAAGTGGATGACACCTCGTATCATTATATTTTCTTTTTGATTTAAAAATCATTTTTATACCCGCCTACCCAAAGGGTAGAAGGGTATTATAGCTTTGTGCCGACCGAAAATGTATGTAACAGGCAGAAGGAAGCATCTCCGACCCCAGTATATATATTCTTGATCAGCGTCAACAGCCGAGACGATATAGCCATGTCCGTCTGTCCGTCCGTATGAACACCTAGATCTCAGAGACTATAAGAGATAGAGTAACAAACTTTTTGCGTTTGTTTTTGATTTTGGCCACGCCCCCTTCTGCCCATGCAAATCGAATAAAATCGAATTGCAAGCGTCGTTTTAAACCTAGAACGTTCAATTTTGGTACGCACAATACTAATCACCATCTTAATGATCTCTGCGAATTTGGTTACAATCGGATAAAAAACACAGAAGTTATTAAGAAATTACTTTTATAAGGCGTTACCACGTGCAACTGCTAGTGCTGCCTAGTTAGTTGGTATGACACTCTGCGATATAATAATGGTGTTCAATAAACCAACTAAAGTGCCGCCAAGCTAATTATTTCGAACAAAGAAAATTTTGATATATTATTTTGGTATTTTTAGTATTTTTTTTTTAGTATTTTTTCAGTATTTTTATACTATTATATAAATATAATATTTTGATGGTAAAATTGGGTGGCGGGTATCTCACAGTCGAGCAAACTCGACTGTATCTTTCTTTCTTGTTTGAATCCAGTTTGTTTATTGTACAAATGAATTTCCAAATCTATATTCCTGGTACAGTTGAAGTTAAAATATGAAAGTACATGAGTAACAAATATGATAATGACAAACATCCGCCACAATCGATTAAGCAATTTAATTAATTTAGTATTAAGTATGAATAGAATATAAAAATTCAATTATATATACATACATACATATAGTAATGGTATGATTCATTTGGACCCACGCAGTGTCTACAGAGTCCTCTTTGCATATGTGCAATTCAAATCACACCGGAAATGCATTAAAAAATGTGCCTGCAAATATTCTAATATTAATCAAATTGAGCTAACCTTGCATTGCCATGTGAACGAACTGACTCAACATTAAAACGTAGGGAGTATGGCCAGACATCGGAATAGAGAAAAAAAATCACGATATGGTAGAGATCGAGATCACGCGACGCACTGTAGCTGTTGCGGGCACAGTGCTCAACATGAATTACTGTTCTATTTTTAAAATCAAAATTTATGAATGAAAATGAAAACGAAAGCGGATGGGCAATGTTGAAATCATATTGAAAAAGTTGGGAGTATTCATAGGACCCACATTGCGACATTTGTTTAGATTTTACTATGTCACATAAATATTGAATACTAAACTTGTGATATCGAAAAATTATTCAATTATTATTAAGTAATTCTAGGAACAAATTATAAGACCCACCTGACCTTAGTGCAATTTAAAGACTTATTGTCAGCAAATTTTATAGCTATAGCATTTATAGTCTCTAAAATTTAACTATTCAAATAGACTGACAAACATACATACTTCGTCTTGACTGTCGGCAAATATAAAAAAACAAATATATGTGTATAAAAATCAATTCACAAAAGATAATTAAATAAACATAATATATTTTCACTATAATCGAAGATTTCGTCTTCGTTCATAAACGAGAAGTCATTTTTGATGGTATAAAGTATGAACATATCTTTTCGGGGCAAACAGTCGAGTATTATCCGCCATGTCTGTATGAACATCTAGTTCTTAGGGACTTTAAGAGCTGTACTACCAGAAGTTGACTCGCAACACAAACGAAGTCGTAAGTGATAACAATGGCAATTAATATACCTAATAACGTACATCCAAGCTATTCATTTAGAATGTGATATATTTCGGTACAATTTTTGGTTTTGTTTTTAAGCAAAGCATGGGATATTTTTATACCCGCCTACCCAAAAAGGGAGAAGATAAAACTTTTTTTGGACTGGACTGTAGCTTTCTTAATTCTTATACGAGTAAAATAACTAGCAAGTATACCAATTGGACCGTCGGTCTAACATATTAATTACAAAACAATATATTTTTGTTAAGCTTTTAGTGTAGTTATTATGTAGTTTTATTTTGTATGCACAACAGTTCATTTCTTTCAGATAAGACAATTAAAAATAACAAGAACTTATTACTATTGCAATATATAATATAAACTAAAAAAATACAATGTTAAATAACATAGGCTACACATCTTGAATGTTACAGGCAGATGTTGTCACCTCCCACATTACCAATGCACCCCTGTCGGGCTGACCTAGCACCTAGATGTAATATTAGGTTTCTTGGCTAAAATATTGGTCATGCCTGTTCCTCCGTAAATTAGCCAATTTTGATATTCGTAACAGTAACAAAAATGGTAATGAATTCAATTTGACTACAGCTTTTTATTTAGCTTTTTATATATCTGTAATTCTAGATTATGACTATTTATATTGTCGTCCGAATCTTAACCATACCCAGTGCCCATAGATAGATAGAGAAAATGTAATTTTTCGATGGTAAAATTGGGTGGCGGGTACCTTATAGTCGAGCAAATTTGACAGTTGCTTTCTTACTTGTTTAGTATATTGTCGAAAAATTTCATATTTCGCTGCTCTTAATATTTTTTCAATTCAGTAAAAATGGTTATATATTTCGGTTATCAACATGAAAGTTTATTGTATCTCACAGTCGGGAAACTCGAGTTTCATTATGGATATTCCGTATCAAATTTATCTCTCGTAAATCACTCACATTTATCACTCGTAAATCAAATCATATCTCTGAAAAAAATTCTCTTTGTTGGTTTGTGCAATAGTAATGATGGTTCATATAAATATTTCCCAAAAAATTGGAAGTAAAACATTATTGTGTTCGCGGACGCTCTTAAAATATAATTATCAATTTGAACATATACATATGTCATTTCCAATTGCAAAATCGTCCAACAACCACTATATTTTAACAAAATTAATTCAATTTATATATTCCAGAAGTTTTAATGAGGTGAGAAATGTTTTATTATGATAGCAAAAAAAATTAACAACTCTACTATCGTATTTTCTCACTTTACAATTTTTAACTGACTCAAAATAATTACGAGCGCGCTTCGAAATATAAAATTTTTCGAGAATATTGAAAAATAACATATGTATCGAAAAATATACGGGAATGTAATGTTTATTGAATATCAATATTATATCATTCAGTGGGATTGCAGCTAAATCCTTTAAAATAATTTTTTTAAAAACTTCTGCGCTTATTTTTAAATTTGAAGAAATCATTAAGAATGCGGCAGCTATTGTGTGAACATTGTAGCTTTAAAATGGGGTTATTTTTACATTTTGTTGGGTGAGAGGCGCCTGACCAAATTTTAAAAAAAAGCTTGACCTGAGTCCAAAAATAGGATATATGGTCATCAAATTCATATTCATAAAAAACTTGGAAGTAATTTTAAATGGAGAATGTAAGGATCAGGTGCCCCGGTCCAGTTGCTATGTCTCTCTATTATATATAAAAGTTTTCTGCTCCTCCTCCGGGAATCATTTTAAAATATACTAAAAAATATCAATGAGGTGAGCTCCTCCTCCGGGCATCATTTTAAAATATACTAAAAAATACCAAAGAGGTGAGCTCCTCCTCCGGGCATCATTTTAAAATATTCTAAAAAAACCAAAGAGGTGAGCGAGCGAAGAGTACTATCTCTCTCTCTCTCCTATATATAAATGAGCATAAATGGCGGAGGGGGTGGGGATACGGGGCGGGGGGGAGAGCCCGCGCGCAGATCCATGGGGGCGGAAGGTGAGCGAGCGAAGCGAGCGTTCCTACACGCAGCTCCGCGTAGCGAAGCGAAGTGGAGGTCACCTCGTTGCTAATATAATCGTAAAAATAGTATATAAATAGCATAAATTAAGGGCATTCAACTTATTAATTTAAATCTGGTATATTTTTCAGAAAATAGGAACTTTGTCGAAAATCAATTTTCTATAAGCCTAGTTATTTTGCTTTACAAGCTTGATGTACATACTTTGAAAATGTATGGAGGCTATACACTGAACATTGGACACATCTAACACTGGTTGCCATGTCGTACAATTTTGTACAATTTACTATAAGGAGATGAAAAAGGATATGTTGACTGAACCAAGGGTAGAGGTGTTAAAATGTATACCGAAATTAATTGCAGTTTTGCGTTTATATATAACGCTTTTTGGAGTGTACTAAGGGATGAATCCTAACATGATTGTTACCAGCGTCTTACGTAATTGGAACACTTATCTCTTCTAAATCCCTTGGATACTATACATTGTAGAAAAGTTTTTCTCTCTGGTATTATACATATACTGGTAGAAGTAGTAAGATTTATACGAAAAAATCCGATGAAACAAGTTAGTTAACAAACTAATAACAATTCGAAGGCGTACTCTCTTAATACTGCACATAATAAGCAAACTTTTAATAGCAAATAGTCCTTAAAAAGACACGCACAAAATACAGGCGGCACAAGGTGCTTAATTTGTCATCACAATCTAATATAGGGGATGCTTATATGAAGCGTGTACTGAGAAGAAATTATATAGTCGATAGTGATGGAATAGTAGATAACCGTACATTTGTTTCATAAAGCCATACATATATGTAATATGTAAAAAAATAATTATTCACTAGCCCATTGAAAGTGGAAGTTATTCAAGAAATACCTTTATGCGGTCACTCTTAATTGCATCCTGCATTTAGTAAAAATGGGTGACGGGTATTCACAGTTGAATATGTACATACATGTTGATTTGTTTTGTTTGCACATAATCGAAATTAACTAAATAAATTCTGAAATATACAAGGATCAAGATTATAAGCTTGGTTGACCTATATTAGCTTTATTGTATATATTGGTGATATCAATGAGTGACATAAAAACTAAACAGGTGCTGCTGCACCTGATTTCACTCATCATAAGTATTTATTCAATAAGAAATACAATAAGATTATAATTATTATCGCTTGGAATTTATTTTTATACAAGGCAATAAAGGTATTCAATAAACCTAGTAAAATGCAACCAAGCTTATAATTTTGACTGTGGTACATTGCAGTATATTTTTAGATGATGGATTTTAAAAAAATGCATGACTTTTTGCGTTTGTCCGATAGTGCGTCTGCGACCCCATAAACTATATATATTCTTGAACAGCATCAACAGCCGAGTCGATATAGCCCTATCTGTCAGTCCGTCTGTCTGTATGAACATCGAGATCTTAAAGACTATAAAAGCTAGAGCTACCAGATTTGGAAACAACATGCAAAAAATCGGTAGGCAGATGAAATTTATTTTGGATATTGGCCACGTCACTTTCCGCCTAAAAAACACTCAAAACACATTCACAGTTACAATTATAGACATACAGCGTTTGTTTTTGACCCACATGTGAAGAATCCTAATGCTGAGGTTTGCTGAAAATTTCTCAAAGATCTCACGATAAAAATTGAAGATATAGAAGTAGTAATACAGTAAGAAATAATACATACAAATAATACAGAACAATAATACCCTAGCAAAGTAGCCCAAGGTCCCTAGTTCAAATACCGGACAGTTCAGCTCAGACTTTTTTTTATAATTAATATTATAATGCTATATATTATTTCTCGTAATTAGAATTGTGTCATAATGCGTTTTTACGTTGGTTGAGTAGCGGAGAGTTGATCGAATTTTGGCGGTTATTTTTTTAATGCATTTTTACCCATGGTCACCAAAATAAAATGGTGGCGTGATTGGTTGAGTAGAGGAGCGTTGATTGAATGTTGGCGGTTCGAACCCCGCTCGGGCAAATTTAAGACTCGAAATTTTTTTAATTGCTCCAGATATTTATAATGTACATAAATATAAATTTTTAAAAGTGTGTTGTTGTAAAACACATAATAACATAACATTTAGATGTTTTATGTTTTTTTTCGAGTATAAAAATTTGACTTAACACAATTTGTGCGGTCATTGATCAAGATGTTTGAGTGGTTCAGAGGAGAGTTGTGCCATCAGCTGTTCGGTAGACCACGGGTTCGATTTCCGGGGTGTGCGATGCCGAAAATTTGCGGGGGCGGATGAAGGCATATCCAGATTCTAAAGCAAATTTTAATTAATGGCTGGAATATTAAATTTCACAAAAATCGATTGCTTGTAGTTCTTATTGGCTTTGAAATCCAGATTTTCGTACACACAGACGGGACATGCGGAAATTGGCTCTATCGACTCTTGACTGGTAACGTTTATCAAGAATATATATTATTATAAATTATATACATATTTTATGACGTCAGACATACAAATCCTTGTGCCTGCTATATACTTTTTCAATTGGCACACATTTATAGTTTCGTTCAACTTTATGGCAGGCGGGTGTAGAAATAGCTCCTATAAAATAAAAAGTTCTCAAATTAATATATTTAGCAGTCGGAGCAGCGATCCCAGATTATTACAATTTACTTGAGAGTATTACAATTTACTTGACCGAATTGTGAATTACATATGCATATGCAATTATTGTCAACGTTTTGTATTGATTATTGATATGGATCAAGAATATACATATATACCTATTAAACTGTTATTGTCAACGTTTTGTATTGATTATTGATATTGATCAAGAATATACATATATACCTATTAAACTGTTATTTAGATTTTTGGTTCGCACAAAGTTATAAGTAATACCTTTCTACACTATAAATGCGGGTATTAATAATTCCATGAATTTGTTTTTACATTGTTTAATATATTATATATTCGTACAATCTAAAATTTTTGTGCTCACTCTGTATTTTTGTAGCGATAACAATGGGTTAACTTGCGTCTTCCATTCGAGCAGACTCAAGACTCTTGAGTCAAAAGTACCTTTTTTGCGTGTGTTGTTAATGGTCACAGAAGGCTATAATGATTTTTAAATTTATTTCAAAACTAGAAGGAACTATCTTCGACCGTATAAATTATATATATTTTGATTAGCTAGACTCAATACAAAGATTTATTTTTGATTGTGGATGCCATATACTAATATAATTTTTAAAGCATTACCCTACACCTTGAGTAACTATTAATGCGTTATATGCTTTGTACTCTAAACTTACCTTGTATATTTCGTGTTGATCGGATAAGAAATAAAAAAGCTATTAACGGAATAATTGTACACTGATGACTATTTCAAGTATGTGTTTTGATATCAAAGTGGGTGTTTGAATTGACTATCAGTGTCAGTGTCACCTACTGATATCTCCTGCTATCTGTTACACATTTGGCATAAGACTATATAATACCATTTTTGTTTATTTTCAAAGGGCCCAAGGTATAAACATAAATAGTTCGACTTATTTTTAATGCAATGAATTTTTTAAAATCAATGGACAACTGGAAAAATTGGACAAAACATGCAAGTTATATTCGCTCCATTTTATAGGATCCAATTTTATAGGGTGAATATTAAGGTCAGGTGCACTGGTTGGCTATGGCTATTCATACCTGCCTGATGAAATTCAACTTCTCATCCTAGTCACGACTAATTTTTGTCACTTTCATAAAATTTTCTGCGGGTACCTCACAGTCGAGCATACCCAAATGTAGCTTTCTTATTTGTTTATTTTTATTTAGCCTTTGTTCTATAAAAGTTGGATATTTTGTCAAAAATGTCGGACTTTTTATAAATTATTTCTCGGGGATATCATAAATGTTATATTTAGACATGAAAAATATTTATAGTGATATACTTCTGACAGTCACATACGCACGGAAATCAAATTGAAGTCGACCTCGACACCATCATTGGATTTTAAGTTAGTATGGACAAAATAAAAATGTATTGGTTGTATACAGAAATGGAAGCTGCTGCTAATGCCTCACGCTCTCTACACTCCCCTTCCATTTTATGGCATGTGCCGCACATCTGACACATAGATTTCAGATATATGGGACTGAGTTCGATATATAGGAACACACAATTCTTAGATAATTTTAATTTCCCATACCCGACCGCGCTCTTGTTGCAAATTTAATACAAATCCTATTTCAAATTGATAATATTTACTCCATTACTCGAGTAACAAAAATAATGTGTTATACTATTTTTGGAATTTTTAAAGCGTTTTCATATTGTCATTGGCAATTGAGGTCTCTAATTATTATACAGTATTGTTCGAGTGAGGTAATCGATGAAGATTGATTATCGATGTTATTCGAATTATTGTGTTATATCTTTGGCAGCCCCAAGCGTATCACATCACGTGTACGTGTACTACATTCTTTTTTTCTTTATAGTATAGTGATACAAATCTAGCATACAGTGGGATGTTAGCATCATTTGTGGTGTTATTGTTTGAGAGAACAAAGCTGCCAGCTCCCAGCAGCATTGCTGCTACTTTGGCAACAAAGTACGACAATGAGCATCTAATTTGAATGCTATATTGTCCTTTGTTGTCCCAGATTAAATCATCTGTTCATAGGCTGGGTGCTTTTCCCATCATTAGAGTTGCCATTGTTTTCAAATATTATGAATAGAAGCTCAAGTTTCTGTCCTATTCTTTGACATCAAATGGAAAGTATGTATGTGTATAATGGGTGTGGGTGCCCAATAGGGTAGACAAATTTGGTTGTTCCTGTGACTAATATTTGATCGAATGCAACTGATGTGTTATATGCAAGGACACTCAAGGAAAGCGGCTTTTGTTTTCGTCTCCACACAGGCAACATCATAATTTGTATAAATCATGTTTTCAATTCAAATTTCAATTTCCTCAATTTGCTCTCGAATTTCCTGGCGTAGCCTCGTTTCCCCATTTTCCAACCCATATATTGTAACCAACGGTCACGAGCCCTGTTCAAGCTACAGCTAACATGTGGAAGTGTCATGCGTGTCCCGTCAACATCAGAGTCAGTGTGAACGTGAAATAACTTGTAATTGAATTGACGCGGACTCAGGATGCAGAATGCAGCAGACTTGAAGAGTGATAGTATGAGTGGAAGGGGAAGAGGAAGGTAACGTTGGAAGAAAATCCCAAATAAAGAAAAACAATTACCCTTAACGCACTAGGCGGTCTGACACAGAGGCGAAGTCCAACACCGACACCGAGTTGGAAAAGTCCGTAAGCGAGTTATTGTTATTGGTATTATTGTTGCATATTGCCTACTTCTCATTACTCCATTCCTTGTTGATCACAGCTTCGCGTCTGTTTCTCATGCGCTACGCGACTGTTGCTTGAAGGACCTTTGCACTTGACATTGGCGACGCAATGGGTGAGTATAGGGGGGCCTTACTCAAAGCTCTTTAGAGTGGGTATTATAATTAGAATAAAGCCAACGTCAAGTGGATCAACGTCATGAACACCGCGCCGACTATCCACATTTTTAATTTTATTCCACCCCTTGCTTCGAAAGACTTCATGCATTTTACAATACACTTTTCAATGACCGTCACGTGCCCTCCGACCGCAAAAAAAGACAAGCATTTCAGAAACTCAATTGGACTTACACCTCAACTCTCTTCTCCTCATGAGGATTGATTCAAATAAAAACAAGTAAGAAAGCTACAGTCGAGTTTGCCCGACTGTGGGATACGCCCCATCCTTTTATAGTAAATGGAACTAAAATTTGAAGTGAGCACCACAATATACTACTTATGGAAAAAATTTCGACAATATATAAGAGATTATGTTTATTAAATACCAATACCTCTTATTGACATAACAAGCATCGGATTTCTAACTATCAAAGTATTTCATAAATTGATCGTTATCTAATATACAATTGTTTATACTAGACTATCCATAGGACGGGTAAGTGGTATTCAACAAACCTTATGAAGTGCAGCCACACTTATAATTTTAAGATATCTATAATCTATAATATACTGTATTTTATGGAATATTTTTTAGTATAATATAATGTTGTTGCATTCAGTAAAAATGAGTATCTGACAGTCTTACAAACTCGGCTGTAGCTTTGTTACTTGTTAGAAAGATTTGGATAATAATTATCGTTGTACATTCCAAAAATGACACACTAGCCATACAAATACGATTGCAATTCAATTTCGATTTGTATCGGCGGAAAGCTCATGGACGTTTTTAAATACAATCAAAATCTTAAATTAAAACTGTATCCAAATTTTCGATATTATATGTCGCCTCACAGACATAATGGTATAGCTTTGAAATTGTGCTCTTTCCTCGAAATATTTCTTATCAAGATATATTGTCCTCATAATTTGGTTTTTCTAATTTTTATAATCTCCGAGACCTTGGTGTAAATACATAAAGACACACAGGCGGATGTAGCTATATCCCTATGTCTATTGAGGCTGATCAAGAATACATATACTTTTATAAAGAAGATTCTCGTACCTTTGACCTCCATGTTCTATAAAATTAGCTAATAAATATTTTCTTAGGAAGAGATGTATCTTCTGTCCTGCTGACGAAGAGCAAGAGAGACATAATTGCTCTAGGTTACACTACTCTAGTACAAGACATCATGTGCTAACTGGTAAGCTATCCAAGCACATACATAAACATCAACGCACGTAAACACAAAAATGCCTTAAACTGTTTTCATTTTTGCTTGAGTACTCCCTTTCTATAAAATTGTTTGTACTGTGAGCAAATATTAATTTAAAAACAAGTAAAAAAGGTGCAGTCGAGAGTGCTCGACTATATGGTACCCTGTGCGCATTTATACATCAAAGCTAAAATAAACATCAAAGCACATATAAAACCAATTTATATTTTGAAACATTACAACGCTTTCATTGTAACATTATATTATTAATAACTTTTTCGTTCCTTATCCGAACAACCCGAAACTTACAGGGAATATTACGACTATAGAGTATAAAACATAAGCTAGTTTATAAATCTTAAAACTTTGGCTAGCTGCATAAACAAAATCTACAAACATGCCGAATTTGGTGTCCAGCCATTACAGTGTTTGAGATCTATTTACCTGCACGCACGGATTGTTAAAAATACATAACTAAATTGTTCCGGTTGCTGTTGAGAGCTAGACTTATGCAATTTGGAGAATACATATCTTATTTTTGCCGGAAAAAAAAATGTTTTATATCCTGTTCACGACCGTTCTTACCCTAAAAAAAACAAGTATGAAATCTATTGTCGAATGTGCTCGACTGTGGATACCCGCCACCCCATTTTACAATCGAAATATATTTTTCATAAATATGCTGAAAAATATACTTAACAAGTAAGAAAGCTACAGTCGAGTTTGCTCGACTGTGAGATACCCGCCACCCAATTTTACCATCAAAATATTATATTTATATAATAGTATAAAAATATACTAAAAAAAAATATACTAAAAATACCAAAATAATATATCAAAATTTTCTTTGTTCGAAGTTATTAGCTTGGCGGCACTTTAGTTGGTTTATTGAACACCATTATTATGTCGCGGAGTGTCATAGCAACTAGCTAGGCAGCACTAGCAGTTGCACGTGGTAACGGCTTATAAAAGTAATATCTTAATAACTTCTGTGTTTTTTATCCGATTGTAACCAAATTCGCAGAGATCATTAAGATGGTGATTAGCATTGTGCGTACCAAAATTGAAATTCTAGGTTTAAAACGACGCTTGCAATTCGGTTTTATTCGATTTACGGGGGCGGGAGGGGGCGTGGCAAAAATCAAAAACAAACTTGATCTGCGTGCAACAATAAGACATACTGTCGCGAAAAATTTGTTGCTCTATCTCTTGTAGTCTCTGAGATCTAGGTGTTCATACGGACAGACGGACAGATGGACAGACGGACATGGCTATATCGTCTCGGCTGTTGACGCTGATCAAGAATATATATACTTTATGGGGTCGGAGATGCTTCCTTCTGCCTGTTACATACATTTTCGGTCGGCACAAAGCCATAATACCCTTCTACCCTTTGGGTAGGCGGGTATAAAAATATACTAAATTAATATACCAAATTTCTTTGTTCGAAATTATTAGCTTTGCGGCACTTTAGTAGGTTTATTGAACACCATTATTATGTCACGGAGTGACATAGCAACTAGCTAGGTGCAGCTGTACGTGATAACACCTTATAAAAGTAATTCTTTAATAACTTCTGTGTTTTTTATCCGATTGTAACCAAATTTGAAGAGATCGTTAAGATGGTGATTAGTATTGTGCGTACCACAAAAAACGTTCTAGGTTTAAAATGACGCTTGAAATTCTTTTTTTTTCGCTTTGCGGGGGCGGAAGGGGGCGTGGCAAAAATCTAAAACAAAATTGATCTGCGTGCAACAATAAGACACACTGTCCCAAAAAATTTGCTCTATCTCTTGTAGTCTCTGAGATCTAGATGTTCATACGCACAAATGGACATGGCTATATCGTCTCGGCTGTTGACGCTAATCAAGAATATACATCTATATACTTTATGGGGTCGGAAAAGCTTCCTTCTGCCTGTTACGTACATCTTCGGTCGGCACAAAGTTATTATACCCTTCTACCCTTTGGGTAGGCGGGTATAACGAGTAAGAAAACTACTGTCGAGATAGCTTGACAGTGAGATACCCGCCACCCAATTTTACTAAATGGAAGAATAAATAAGAGCGACCATCGAAATATTATATTTTTCAAAAATATACTGAAATATATACTACAAAAATATATGAAAAAACTACACGGAAATTAACTTTGTTCAAAATTATTGGTAGCACTTTATTATGTTTATTGAACACTATTATGTCACTCAGTGACATATTAGCTGATCAGGTGCATCTGCACCTCTTTGGGCCTTATAAAATTCTTTAATAACTTCTGTGTTTTTCATCTAATTGTAACCAGAAATCATTAAGATGATGTTTAGTATTGTGTGTGCCAAAATTAAACGTTCTAGCTTTAAAATGACGCTTGCAATTCGATTTTTTTCGATTTACGGTGGAGGAAGGGAACGTGGCTAAAACGCACTTGGCTATATCGTCTCGGCTGTGGACGCTGATCAAGAATATATATACTTTTTGAGGTCGGAGATGCTTCCTTCAGCCTGTTGCATACATTTTCGGTTGGCACAAAGTTATAATACCCTTCTACTTATTGGATAGGCGGGTATAATTAATTGCAAGTGTATTTTTCATATAGAGTGTTTATTTTTGTTATGAACAATAAAATTTAATTTTAAGTCGATAATTAACACATAAGATTGTCATTAAACACTTATGTCACAAAGTAGGAAATCCCACAGTCAAGATTAAATTGTAAGAGTTTATGTAGGCCTCGTATAGCTCATAATTTAAAATTAAAACAAGTAAGAAAGCTACAGTCGAGTTTGCTCGACTGTGAGATACCCGCCACCCAATTGTACCATCAAAATATCATATTTACATAATAGTATAAAATTATACTGAAAAAATACTAAAAAAAAATATACTAAAAATACCAAAATAATATATCAAAATTTTCTTTGTTCGAAGTTATTAGCATGGCGGCACTTTAGTTGGTTTATTGAACACCATTATTATGTCGCGGAGTGTCATAGCAACTAACTAGGCAGCACTAGCAGTTGCACGTGGTAACGCCTTAGAAAAGTAATATCTTAATAACTTCTGTGTTTTTTATCCGATTGTAACCAAATTCGCAGAGATCATTAAGATGGTGATTAGTATTGTGCGTACCAAAATTCTAGGTTTAAAACGACGCTCGCAATTCGGTTCTATTCGATTTACGGGGGCGGGAGGGGGCGTGGCCAAAATCAAAAACAAACTTGATCTGCGTGCAACAATAAGACATACTGTCGCGAAAAATTTGTTGCTCCTTCTCTTATAGTCTCTGAGATCTAGGTGTTCATACGGACGGACAGACGGACATGGCTATATCGTCTCGGCTGTTGACGCTGATCAAGAATATATATACTTTATGGGGTCGGAGATGCTTCCTTCTGCCTGTTACATACATTTTCGGTCGGCACAAAGCCATAATACCCTTCTACCCTTTGGGTAGGCGGGCATAACTAGTAAGAAAACTATGGTCGAGCTTGGTCGGCAGGAAGTTACGCGTCAACCATTTTTAAGGAATGAATGTAACAAGAAATAACTAAATAACTAAAAGAAATATACTAAATATATATGCTTGGTTCTACCTTCATACAGACAGACATAAGTCCGTCCGTATGAACACCTAGATCTCAAAGACTATAAGAGATAGAATTTTTCGGAATCGTATATCTTATATTTGCACGCCGAACAAGTTTGTTTTGGATTTTTGCCGCGCGCCCTCACCCGCAAATCTAAAAAAACAGTGAACTAAATCTACATCGATCAATTTTGGTACACATAATACTAACCACCACATCAACATGATCTCTGATGTTTCATTACAATCGGAGAATAAATGCAGAAGTTGTTCGAGAAATTATTTTATAGGGCGAAATCAAGTACAGCTGCACCTGTTCAGTTATTAAGTCACTCTTAAGTGACATAATAATGGTGTTCAATAAACATATTCAAGAGCTACCAAGCTAATCATTTTGAACAAAGTTAATTTCGGTATAGTTTTTTCGTATATTTTTGAAGTATATATTCCAGTATATTTTTGAAAAATATAATATTTCGATGGCCACTCATATTTATTTTTACATTCAGTAAAATTAGGTGGCGGGTATCTCACAGTCGAGCTAACTCGACAGTAGCTTTCTTACATGTTTTTATTGTAAATTAAAAGTTACACGCGATCTACGATAATCCATGACCAGTCAAATCTTGTCTGTAGCCGTTTCTACTTGTTAAGTATATTCTCGAACGGGTATCTCGCAGTCGGGCAACTTCGATTGTAGCATTCTTACTCGTTTTAAAATGAATTATTTATTTAAAACTTTTAAATCCAGCCATTTTTCTTAAAGACATGACTATTTAGTAATTGAAACAAAATATAATTGGAAATCCTTTTTTTTCTATATGTGTTTATCATTTTTTGTGATATCACTAATGTATTCTAGCATTTTAACTAATAAATACTAAAACTAAACATTCATACTAAAACTTATATTCGTAAGTTAGAGCATAAAAGAATATATTAAATGAACAAAAATTATAATAATTATTGTATAAAAAAATTGACTTTTGACATCGCACCGCCCGGACAAACGCAAAAGGTCATGAATTTTTAAAATCCATGACCTAATAAGCACGAAAGTATATGACTGCAAAATACTCTGTATCTGATACTTAGTTATTTAAGCGCGGTTTCTCAAAACACATACTACGTTAACAACACATGAAAAAAAAACTACATGCACTATGCATTGGTTTATTGCGCCTCTGTTTGGTAAATAATTGTAGTCTCTCATATCCGACAAAAAAATACTTTAAGGGTATGCCATAAACAAATTTAAAAGTTTTAACTTGTATGCTAAGACAGCTGATTATGACCGTGTGCGTGTAATATAATTTTTTGATGGTATTACAACTTTTCTATTTTATGTCAATAGAAAGGATTTGCAGGCGTTATTATTCCAAAATTCCCTTTTACTTTGTCAAATAATACCCATCGATATTACTAAAAATACCTTGAAAGTTATTCTAGTTCCAACTTGGTGAATTGTATATATCTCTTAAGGTAAGGTAACATACATATAAAGTCATGTATATCATTTATTAGTGTAGCAAATTTCACATCTTGTATCAATTTAAAAATTCTTATATTTTATATGTGCAAGAAATCTACTGTAATTGATTTTTTAATAATACGCTCAAATAAAAAAAGCATTAGCAAGGATAAAAAAAACACAGAGAATATCCACGGGGTACAGTCATCAGCAGTACAAACAATGTAACATTTTTGGAGCAACTTGATGAATATCTTTATGGAAACTTGAAGCGAAAAAAATAAAATACTTTGACGGTATCAACGCCCACCTCTTGCAGGCGGCTCCCACTCCAAAGCCACACCTCACCACCCGGTGCGACCACTCGACTATGTCAACGAAGCAATGACACAGCGTGTCATCGGTGTAATTTGCTGCCACTGAAAAGCCACAGGGTGGTGGAGAGGATTTGTGCTTCCTCGGGGATTGTTGTATTTATTGATGGTTTCCTTTACCGCTTTAGGCGACGACTCTAGTGTCATACATTGAACGTGACATTAGAAGCGGCCAATTGGGAATCGTTGAATAACAACTAAAGTCTCTGCTTATGCCAAAGACTGTACTGAGTGGAAGGATGGGACGTGTGCAGCACCGCAGCCTCCCTTCCTTCCTTCTACTCTTTCTACTATCCTTATCATATTTTTCATAGAAAGCTGCCGACATCCAGTCCAATAAATTTGAATAGCATTTTCGCGGCTTGCACCGAGAAATTATATTTTCCAAGAAAGTACTAAAACTATACCACCCTTAAACTATTAGTTTGGCTGAGCTTTATTAGGTTTATAAAATACAAAAATTATTTCACTTAGTGACACAGCAATTTAACTGGTTAAGTTGCACCTGATTTAACCATTTAAAAGTGTTTCTTGAATAACTTCTATGTTTATTGCTCAATCGATACTACTGCAATAATCAAGATAGTGATTATTATTGTCTGTACCAAACACGAATGTTCTAGCTTTAATAATACGTTGGCAATTCTGTTTTCGGGAGCAGACAGGGATGTGGCAAGATTCTAAAACTATCTTGATCTTCTCAGACGGACATGGCTATATCGACTCGACTGTTGAGGCTGATTAAGAAGTTATATACTTTTCAATCTGCATGTTCCATACATTTTTCGATTGCAGAAAGTTAGAATACCCTTCTACCCGTCGGTAGGCGGGTATAATTATTCATATTGACAAGCTTGCTAAATGTAACTTCATCATCCTTATCATCGTTGATGGTAAGACTAAGACTTACGAATATCACAATAGTTTTAATTAAAATTTTTAATAGTTTCAGCTACGCTAATATTCCAATCATCCATTTCAATAAGAATAGGAAAAGTTATCATACTAAATAAGAATATTAATTGTCTCAAAAAACTTAACAAATAGTCCCA
Source organism: Drosophila pruinosa (assembly GCA_018150935.1). NCBI lineage: Eukaryota > Metazoa > Arthropoda > Insecta > Diptera > Drosophilidae > Drosophila > Drosophila pruinosa. Next base: position 1,848,599 of record JAECWR010000197.1, on the reverse strand, counting down.
AAAACTTTGATGTTAGAAAGCACCTTTTATATATGTGGCAAACATTTCCACAAAATTATAAAACCCGTTTTTCCTTTTTTTTAGTAGATAAAGGGTATAACATTAAGCTGCACGACCCAGCGGTCTTAAAATAGCCAACACGAGAATTCCGCAGTGTTACAACCCTTGCGCAGGCTATATATGATTCACGACCTTAGGACATAAAAAGGGCAAATGTACATGTAAATTTATAGAGATGTATTTGTTATTGTGTTCCTGAATACAGTGAGTATACAGTGAATTATATTTAACAAGGCCAGCTTTAAATCAGAGATCTTCAAGAGTCTTCAATCAACACAATCAAAATAAAATATTTCGAATTTGTGTACTCATTTAATTTTGGATTTTAATCTTAGTATTATTTCTGTTGAGATCTTTATTTTATTTTAATTATTATTCATATGTGCTTATACGGCACTAGATATTATGTTGGTCGAACACGGAAATGTACATATTGTATGTATTGTTCATATTCTTGCGTTCTGCTAGTATTCAAAGTATGATTAAAACGACGCGACGAAGTAAACATTTGGGAACAATTTGCTACACAATTTTCGACCCTCCCTCACTTTTATCTCTCAACAGTTGTTAGCAACCAACCGTCAATGAATATAAAATGAGTCCTGTTTCCTGTGACATCACCATCTGCATCTGTATATTTATGCGCCTCTTAACATTTCGCGAGCAGCAAACAAAGCCGATCCACAACAAAGGCTGTGAATGTTACTCTTATTTGGATTACATACTTAAGCTCCCAACCTCAAAATATCAATCCTAGAGTTCCACTTCAAATCTTGTTATTGTGTTTCATTTCGTGGCGTTAATGATGCTCTTCTGGTCTGTTTGTAATTGCAATATTATGTTGTCCCTCACTACTTTGTTAATCGCAATAACCCTACTAGTCTTTACACATTAAAGAAATTGTAATATATATATTTTTTTAAAATATAATTTTGGAGATAAATAAAATGTTAGTGAAAAGCCATATATGAGCACTTTCATGTGATTTAAGTATGGAATTTTCGGTAGAAATGCGACTTACTTCGATTTCCACTGTAGAGATTAGAAAAAAAATATTAAAGAATTGTATCTACGAGCTTACTAGCAGAATGGATAGCGGTTAAGATTTGAGAAAAAAAAGTATTAACTGGCAGCTATTTAATCATTTATTTAATCTATGAATCTTCGAATCAACGTTTTCCTAAACTATTTTGAATAATACGTAAATAAACTAGTAGGAACAACTACAGTCAAGTTTCGACTGTATGAGGCCGTGGACTATTGTAGAACTAATTAAAGATTAAATTAAACATTAAAAAAAAAAATTTCGACTGATGTCCGCTAAATTATACTATAAAGTAAAATTGTCTTTTTTGAACATCAAAAACATTCGATGTTATATTATGACAATGCTATATCGACTCGGCTGTTTATTCTGATCGAGAATATATATACTTTTTGGGATCACAGATTTCTCCTTCTACTTGTTGTTTATATAATATTCACACAAAACGCAATAGCCCATACATTTTTTTTAAATCCATGGCGTAAAATTACTACGAATGAGAGGAACTGCGTAATGGTAGGGCAGCGACAGCGACTGCGACAGACAAAAGCAACCGAAGAAGAATAAATAGGCAAAGACAACACACGCCCATAACAACAACAAAAACAAAGACTCAACCGAGAGCAGGACATAAGGCAAACAAAATAAAATAACAAAATAAAACAATCAGGAAATTGTCCTTTGATCTTTTTTGTCGAGAATCTCCCCGACTTCATATTATCGTGGCCAACACCCATTCCAATGACAACTCACGTCCACCATGCTAGCGTGATTTACTACGTTGTCCTTGCTGCTGCTTTTGATGCCATAACCGAAATTAACAAGTTAAACAAATAAAACAAATAAAATAAAATGAAAACGAATCAAAATCAAACTCATATACGCAATTTGTGATTGCAATTCGTCTCGGGCAAGATAAACAAGCATTTAATGAATATACTAAACAAAGACGATACGATAATACCATTCAATTCAGGCAATTCAATGTAATTAAGCTTTATTTACATGTCAACTCTTACATACATTTTATCAAATAAATATACTTTTGATGTGACCCGTAATTTTCTTTTTAATATTTAACCAACCTAATCAACAAAATATGCATCAATGTATTGAATATGACCATTTGTCTTTTCTTAAAATATGTTCTGGTGCGGCTTTAATTTTTCAAAAGACTATTTGCTCTATAATAATTTGTTATTGACAGGTGAAATTTGTATAATAATTGTTATTCCTCCAATTGAAAATAATATCACAAATAATATAATTTTAAAGTTAGAGCATCTATATCTCAGAGGTGAGATCACCCAAATCGACGAAACCGGTTGTGGCTTATTTTTAAGACTGGAGAGTGCATTTCTGGTGTGTAACCATATAATCACCATCCAAATTTTTGTGAAAGTATGATAGAAGTATATTATGCATACTTAATGCATACATATAAATCCGGTGCATTTAAACCTGTTTTGTTCCAATGTTACAAATGTCAACATAATTAATGCTATTTGTGCCAACCGAAAATGTATGTAACAAGCAGAAGAAAGCATCTCCGACCCCATACAATATATTTATTCATAGTCAGCGTCAACAGCCAAGATGATATAGGCATGTCCGTCTGTCCTTTTGTCCGTCCGTCCTAGATTTCAAAGACTGTAAGGGGTAGAGCAACCAATTTTTTGGGATAGTATGTCTTATTGTTGCACACAGATCAAGTTTGTTTTAGATTTTGGCCACGCCTCACTCGCCCCCGCAAACCAAAAAAGATATTCCAAGCGACATTTTAAGCCTAGAACATTCAATTATCACCATCTTAATGATCTTTGAAAATTTGATTACAATCGGACACAAAAGTTATTAAAGAATTACTTTTATAAGGCAAAATCAGGTGCAGTTGCATCGTTTCACCTGATATGTCACTAAGTAACATAATAATAGTGTTCAATAAACCTAATAAATTTCTGTATATTTTTTGCTATAGGTCATGGATTTCAAAAAAATCATGACCTTTTACGTTTTTCCGAATGTGCGTAACAGGCGGAAGGAGGCGTCTGCGACCCCATAAACTATATATGTATATTCTTGATCAGCATCAACAGCCGATTCGATATAGCCCTGTCTGTCTGTCCGTCTGTCCATTTGTCTGTCTGTATGAACATCGAGGTCTCAGAGACTATAGAAGCTAGAGCTACCAAATTTGGAGACAACATGTAAAAACTTGGGCGGCAGATCAAGTTTATCTTAGATGTTAGCCACGCCCCCTTCCGCCCTTCCAAGCATCATGTTAAAGCTACAACGTTCAGTTTTGGCACACACAATACTAATCATCATCTTAATTTGGTTACAATCGGATAAAAAGTTATTACCGAATTATTTTTATAAGGCGAAATGGGGTGCAGCTGCACCTATTCTGCTAGTTGTCACTCAGTGACATTATAATGTTGTTCAATAAACATAATGAAGTGCTACCAAGCTAATCATTTAGAACAAAATTAATTTTTGTATATTTTTAGTATATTTTCCAGTATATTTTTGAAAAATATAATATTTCGATGGTCGCTTTTTACTATTTTTCCATTCAGTAAAATTGAGTGATGGGTATCTCACAGTCGAGCAGACTCGAGAATAGCTTTCTTACTTGTTTTACCCAATAATTTTTACAATTTTCATATTTTATAACATTATTAAACGCTGCGCATGTACACTAGAAATCCATGACCTAGTACAATCAAAGCTTGACTGTAGCCGTTCCTACTTGTACAGATATATAATTTGTAAAAATATAATATTTCGAGGGTCGCAGTTTTTAGAAGGGTATTATAACTTTGTGCCGACCGAAAATGTATGTAACAGGCAGATGGAAGCATCTCCGACCCCATAAAGTAAATATATTCTAGATCAGCGTCAACAGCCGAGACAATATAGCCATGTCCGTTTGTCCAACTGTCCGTATGAACACCTAGATCTCAGAGACTATAAAAGACTATAAAGGAAAGTGTGTCTTATTATTGCACGCAGATCAAGTTTGTTTTTCATTTTGGCCACACCCCATTCCGCCCATTGCAAGCATCGTTTTAAACCTCCTAGAATGTTCAATTTTGGTACGCACAGTAGCTTTCTTATCTGTTTGATGGTAAAATTGGGTGGCGGGTATTTCACGGTCGAGCAAACTCCACAGTAGCTTTCTTACTTGTTTTGAATGTAAATTTTTATGTATTTATTTTGGTATAATTTTTAATATTAGCCAAAGGGTATATTTAAAGTTAATTTTTGTTGCATTCGCTATCTCACTTACTTGCTTAAATATTAATTGTACTATTTTATATAACTTTATGACGGGTTTATCATGTTTAGAAAAAATCTGTTATATGTCGAATAAATTCATGGAAAGCAAGAAAGTGGGCTGCTCCTTTTTTTATACGAGGGTCGTTTGATAAGTCCGTGACTTTTTGTATTTGCCGCGCACCTGCTCTAAATACAACACTGCTCCTGTCAGCAGTTATCGATTAACAGCTGACTGTAAAATTTTGAGAAAGCTGCGTTTTTTGGTTTGCGTTTTATAGGCATTGAAAGCAGACGATCTCGTGAATTTTAACGAAAATGGAAAAAAGTGAATTTCGTGTGCTAATTAAGCATTATTTTTTGCGTAAAAAATCCATCACCGAAACCAAGGAAAGACTTGATAAATATTATGGGGACTCTGCACCATCAATTTCAATGGTTAAGAAATGGTTTACTGAGTTCCGTTGTGGTCGTACCAGTACAAGTGATGCCGAACGTTCAGGTCGCCCAAAAGAGGTCGTCATGCCAGAAATCGTCGACAAAATCCATGGAATGATATTGGATGATCGGAGAATGAAAGTGCGTGAGGTAGCTGAGGCTGTAGGCATCTCAACTGAACGGGTACATCACATTTTACATGAATATTTGGACATGAAAAAGCTTTCCGCGCGATGGGTGCCGCGATTGCTCACACACGACCATAAGCGCAACCGTGTGACCATTTCAAAGGAGTGTTTGGCGATGTTCAACCGCAATCCAAACGAATTTTTGCGCCGTTTCGTTACCGTAGACGAAACATGGATCCACCACACCACACCAGAGACCAAAGAACAATCAAGACAGTGGGTTTCTCCGGGTGAACGTGCACCAAAGAAGGCCAAGGTGGGTCTGTCGGCCAACAAGGTCATGGCCACAGTTTTTTGGGATGCACAAGGTATCATTCACATCGATTACCTTGAAAAGGGTAAAACGATCACCGGCGAATATTATTCAGAGCTTTTGGACAGATTCGATATTGATTTGAAGCAGAAACGACCGCATTTGGCGAAAAAAAAGTGCTGTTCCATCAGGACAATGCACGGGTGCACACGTGTGTAGTCAGCATGGCAAAATTTCATAAATTGGGCTACGAACTGCTACCCCATCCAGCATATTCTCCAGATTTAGCCCCCTGTGACTATTTTTTGTTTCCAAACATGAAGAAATGGCTCGGCGGTAAGAGATTCGGGTCAAATGAAGAGGTCATCACAGAAACAAACGACTATTTTGAGGGCCTTGAGAAAACCTATTATTTGGAAGGAATAAAAAAATTGGAAAAACGCTGGACTAAATGTATAGAGCTAAAAGGAGATTATGTTGAGAAATAAAACGCTTCTTTGACGAAAAAAATATATTTTATTCAAAAAGTCACGGACTTATCAAACGACCCTCGTAGTTTATAAAAATCTTAAGAATCACCATTTAAAAACTACTGCTTCTTTGAAAGAACGAAAATATTGATAAATATATCAAACGTATTATAAATCTTTGTTCACATATAAAACACTCTGAGTGGAGTGATTCATTTAACGATCCAACTACTCCCAACGATATGACCTAAAAAGCTGTATGTTTTTGCCCAACACAGATAACAAAAAGTCCAACCAAAAAAAACTGTTATTTAAAATTCAACCAAGAATATTAAAGCTCCCACACAAATTAGTTCGAGTAAACAGATTTTTGACTTCGACAGTGTCTCTAGCCCATTGTTGGGCCATGAATTCAAGAAATATAATGAGTTTGTATTAATGACCCTAGATGGTAAGCATATTACCAAACTCATATATATATATATATTTTTTTTATCATCTTAAACAGCCTCCGTATCTTAGACAACATATATATTTATGACTTTAAAGCTTACAATTATATATACAAATGGATACCTAGCTTTCAGATCATATTTGTTGAATTATATATATATATATATGCACATGCACATTTCGTCCCCGCAAATCGAGAAAGTTCCAAGCTAGTCAATTTTGCTATTCGTAACAGTAACAGCCATGCTAATGATTCCAGTACGACTGTAGCTTTCTTGGTTAATCGATTATTTCTGACAAAATTTAAAATGACAATTTAAGTTAGGAAGTTGAATCTGAATATAAACTATATAACTATAGTATGTGACATTTAATTTCGCGTAGCTAGACTCTCATATTTTTTTCATCTTAAATGATTTGATATGATACATTGCGATGTGTTTGAAATAACATTTGCGCAATTAATTCATTTATACTTTTCACATATGGTAGATTGTTTTTAAAATAATTAAATATCTGTTTAACAACATTAATAATAATAAATCATAAATTTTCAACAGTTTGAAGTATACCTTTAATTTGTTTCTGTTTTCTAATCTAAATATTAAAAAAAAAATATTTTAATTAAACTAGTTTTAGTTATATTTTAATTGTTTATTTTTCCAATTGACATAATAAAGCAACGAATATTAATTTATGTGGTATATAGACATAACTATACAATAATCTGAATATTTATTTGTTTGGTAAATATAATATAATGAAAAGCTATTTCCCACTTAACAAATTAAACTCTAATTAATCTTTATTTTATGGTGTTTTAATTTTGTGTCAACCGAAAATGTTTATAACAAGAAGAATGACTAGAGTTAAGCTATAGCGTTCATTTTAAGTACACACAATAATAATCAATATCTCAATGTATCTTAATTTAAAATATAAAACAAGGCGAAGTTCCACTTATTCAGTAGATGTTATTCTGCGACATAATAGTGATATTCAATAAGCCTAAAGAATTGCAACCGAGCTAATAAATTTGAACGTGGTATATTTATATTATATATATTTTATCGTACATTTGTTAATAGATGCTTTTAAGGATTACATTCAAAAAAATGGGTGGCCTTCATACTTGCTTATATTATTATTCAGAGATTATAAGTTGATCAAATGTATAATAATAACAAATAGTCATAAGATTCTTAATAAAAAATATTTTCTTTCTTAATTCATTTGTATAGTTTTATAAAAATAAATTAAAGTTTCTGTAGAATTTGTATTTTTGGTCTACTTAGACCATTTCCTGGAAATGGTCATTTGTTCTTCAACTATTGGTAAATAATCTACACAAGTTTGGTATGTATAAAATTAGATTTTTAAGGTGCACTAAAACATAGAAAATTCGACTATGAGAAACTCTGTTCCCTACACTCCGAGTTTTAAGTAGATTTACAATTAATTTTCCAGCGTAAATGACAAACTTTAGGGTAATCAAAAAAAAAAATATATATAAGGTTTTAATATATGCATACAACTAGACAAACTTATCCATTCAAAACATGTTAGAAAGCTACAGACGAGTCAAATTTCATGCAAACACTTGTTATGTGATGTACGATGCAAAAATAAACAGCACGAGCGCTAGTTGAAGTTGGAAAATAAACCGATAATATAAAAACAAGTAAGAAAACTACTGTCAAGTTTGCTCGACTTGATGGCACCACCAATTTTAACTGAATAGAACAAAAATTAAAAGCGACCATCGAAATATTACATTTTTTCGAAAATATGCAAAAAAATATAATATTTCGAAATTAACTACGTCGAAAATTATTCGCTTTGTACCACTTTATTAGATTTATTAAACACCATTATTATGCCAATGAGTGACATACTAACTGAACACGTGTAATTGCACCTGCTTTCGCCCTATAAAAGTACTTCTCGAATAACTTCTATATTTATTGTCCGATTGTTATCAATATTATGTTCCAAAATTGAACGTTTTGGGTTTAAAATGATGCTTGCAATTGGATTTTTTTTTGGATTTTGGCAAAATCTAAAACACGTTTGATCTGCGTGCATAAAGAAGACATACTATCCCGAAAATTTAGTCGCTCTAGCTGTTATAGCTATATCATCTCGGCAGTTGACGCTGATCAAGAATATATATACTTTGTGGGGTCGAATTACTTCCTTCTACCTGTTACATATATTACCGTTTGGCACATTTTCGGTTCGCCTACTCTTTGGATAGGTGGGTATATAATACCGAAATATATATATACTAATATTGAATTAACAGCTTGATAACACTTTATTAGTTTATAATTACCATTATTAAATCATGTATGTCCAAAAGTACGTTACTTTTGATTTGCGGGCGGAAAGGATCGTGGTTCGGTTAATATATTAACAATACTACTATAAACAAAACATATGTCCTGTTTCATACGTTGACGCAAAACTATAACACAATGTTTTGCAAATCTTTAAAGGGAATAAAAAGTAATCTAGAGTCTAAATTCTAGACAGCTAGTTGCGAGAGCAATATGTTGTGTGCATCGTTCAGTAAAAGCACAACAAGCATTCAAATCCATAAAACCCTCACACAAACGGATTATCTATTTACAAATACAGCATATATGTATTTCATTCATACGTATGTTTCATATGTATATGCATATTGCAATGTATTTATCTATAAAATTTGTATGTCCTTGTTTGTATACGTAACTTTTACTCATAGTTGTAGAGTAGAACATGTATGTTCGTATGTACTATGTAAGGAAATTCCAGTCGGGTAACCATCGGCCAACCGAAACGAAATGTGCAGTCACAATGGCAAATTATTGGGCAGACAATTGGCTGAGACAAGCGATACATTCACCACCGCAGTGGCCAGTGCTGACTGACATAGGGTTGTCTTCTTTATTAAAGGGAGGAGCTTCAGATTACTGCATTCTGCTCTGTTTTGTTTGCACAATGACTTTTATTTGCACAGTTTTCTTTGCGCCGACATTGGCGACGGCGTTCGCGTTACTTTTTACATTAGTATATTGATTTTTGAACCAGAAACCAGGCAGCAGCGGAGATGTTGTTTCTGTTCATGGATTCCCTGCTTATTCAATCCAACATAGACACATTTCGTATTTGAGCCCGTGACTCGCTTATGTACATGCACATATTAAATACATTCATACACAAATGAACGGCAAGACCATCTACCAACCACCAACCGAGCTTTGGCAAAAGAGTAAGAACGACAGAACACTTGTAACAATATGGGTGTGCAATCAAGTCCATATATAAACAATTGAATACACGCCCCCCATGTTTAAGAAAAATGTTCAGATTGCTAATTTCTTGGGCGCAGCTCAGTGACCTCTGCCTCTCTCTGCGCATCCATATGTCGACACATGCCTTCGTAAGAACACTGTGCGCACTTCGCAAAGAACACTCTTCGATGTTCTGACGTCACAATTATCTCATTCCAATTGTTTGCACTCTTTGGAACGCCTAACACAAAATAGCCCTGCGCAGTACGCAAGAAAATTACAACGTTTGGTGAACTCTAAGCACCGAAATGTGTTAACGCCATCTGGCCATCAGTTCACTACGATGCGTCGATGCTGAAAGTAAATGCGAATACCAATACCAATAAAAGTTGTCAGTGTCGCTTAAGAAACTGGAGCTTTTCGGAACCGTAAAGGTAATAACTGCCCATCAACTGCAGTTAAGAAAAAGACAGTGCTTCGGTACCTGCTTTTTGGGTGGGTTCAACTGGGCCAATTTACTATTGTGTTGGAAAATAAAAAGGCGATACACAAATTAAACTGAAACGAAACCCAGCAATAGTTGCCCAATCCAGCCAATCGCGTGAACAGCTGCTCACTGACTCGCGAAGTCCACGTCACTACAGACATCCGCAACACAAGTGTCGGTTTCGATTGGAGGTTTCAAATAATATCCTTCTACTGGTCGATTCATAGATTTTTGGGCGGGTGTTAAATTTTCATTGGGGCCATGTATACAAGAAGGTAAGCATTGAATCAATGCACTTTACAATATGTGGCTAAAAACTAAATTGTGATACTCACATTAATAACAATAAACCAAAAAGTTAATTAAAGAAAAATCAGTTATTTAATACATCTCGACTACGATTAGTAATCATCAATGTTAATGCGTGATCAAAATTTCTTTCTAAAGTGGTCTCACGAATAATTGATGCAGTTCTTATCAAAGTGTTACAAAACTTAACAAAAAAGAAGTAAAACTATATGTACATTGTGCAAGTATATATTTAATCTCTAAAATTGGATTATTTGTACGTATTGTGACTTGTATGTTTTCTGCGAATAGATTGTAGAATATTTGGAGTCAATATATCGTATACTTATGTAATTATTATGTTTTAATTGAATAAAATTAATCTTCGATAATATTCGATATCTCTAATCTTCGACAAGTTTTGCGACAGTTCGTAACAAGTTTTATGTGTTGTGATCTGAAAACAATTTAAGAAGCAAATGCATGGATCGACAAAATATGAGATTTTCAAATGATACTGAAATTTAATATATTGCATTATATTTTAAAAATATAAATATATATATATAATATAATGTCGTTCGACCCATAAAAAACATTTTAAGCCTTTCACCGGTTGGGTGTGTATGTATTCGTCTTTTTATTTGAATTAGCAACTTTATTTTTAAGAATATCATTAGCCTTTAATCCAGCAAATTTTTATACCCGCCTACCCAAAGAGTTGAAAGTTGCAAGTTTGTTTTAGAATTTTGCCACGCCCCTTTTCGCTCCCGCAAATCGATAAAAACATATGTATGTATATAAAGCGTGGGTGTTCAGTGATTTCAGCAAAAATGTGTAGTGGAATAGTGTTTGTATTGAAAAAGGTAAGATTATTTACAATCTTAGGCCATCTGGCCATCTGGCCAATCTAGCTTAAATTGTCAAAATAATGGACACCAGGAAAATGTGCTTCATACTTGACGGGCGGCTCAGCGGGTACACTTGCTAGTTATTTTATAAGAATTAAGAAAGCTTCTGTCAACTGTGAAATACCCGCCATTCATTTTTACTGAATGCAACAAAAATTAAATAAAAAAATTAAATTACGAAATATTATAATTATATTCTAAAAATATACCAATATTATTAGCTTGGTTGCACCTTATTTGGATTATTTAAAACCATTATTGTATCACTGAGAGACAAAGCAACCGAACAGAAGCAGCTGCACCTGATTTCGCCCTATAAAAGCAATTCTTTAATAACTTCTGTGTTTTTTGTCTGATTGTCCGTCCGTCCATATGAACAGCTAGATCTCAGAAAATAAAATAGCAAGAGCTACCAAATTTGGAGGTAATATGTAAAAACTTTCCCCGCAGATCAAGTTGGTTTCATAGTAAGTCACACAATAAAGTGTTGCCAAGGTAAAATTTTTGAGATTGGTATATTTCGGTATTTTTTTGGTATGTTGTTTATTATTTGATATATGACTTGATTTGATATATGATTTTAGTATATTCTCAAAATATAGTATACATCGGCATTCAGTAAAAAAGGGGGGGCATTTTTAATTAAATAGTTAGACTTTATATTAATTAGAGCGACTGCTGTCTTTCTTACATATTTTCATTATTTTTTTTAAATTTTGTTGCAGGCACAGTTAGACAGCATGACCGATATTGACGCAAGCATTCAACAACAACAGTTGCAGAACGTACAGCGGCTCCAGCAAGAAAATTGCTTTCAGGAGCTGCACGAACAATTGAGTCTGCAATTTGGAACTGGACGATTTGGGACCCACCGTCACCAGTTACAGCCGAACCCACAACAACACCATCTCCAAGATGTTTCCACAGTGAATAGTAGTTTAGTTCCATTTCTTCCATTCTTGGGCCCAGTACCAGCAGCCTCACAGCAGTTAGCACATATGGTTCCTGGTCATGGTCATGTGAGTCACCAAACTCATTATAATCACAGCCATAATCAAGCTCACAAAATGTCAATGCAGCCCATATGGCCTACAGCAGCGGTAGCAGCGGCTCATATTCAAGCTGCTTTAGCTGCTGCAGCAATGGCGGCAACAAGCACTACCACCAACAATGACAACAGCAACAATAGCAATAATAATATTTATAATAGCAACAATAACAGAAGTAACAAAATCCTGCCCAATCCTGTAAATGCAACTGAAGCAGCAGATAGTTCTATTGAAGAACACGAAATAAGAACTGGAAGTGATATAGACGGCAGATCACCGAGACCAGAATCGCCTGTTTTATTAACGTATAGTAATAATACTCCTCCGGACTCCCCACAAGGAAGTAGCCGACTATTGGTCAACGCATCAAGCCAGAGTCATAGGACTGAAGAGAACTCAATACATTTTCTAAACTCACCAGATGGTCTGAACAAATCTAAAGTTCAAGGGTCGGAAATGGAAGCTCCACTAAACCTTTCGAAACCAAAAGGTTCCGGTGGGTCATCTCCGATTATCTCGTGCCAAAGGGATTCACGGGATCGACTGACCCCAATTTTACCAAGCCCACCATTAAACTGGCAACAAATGACACCAACAACATCGGTTCCCGTCCCAGGAACGGCCCTACAGCATCAGTCGTCACCATTATTTACCGATGTCGAAGCAAGCTTTTTGCAATCTCGTGTGAGTATACCCTTATACAATTTTTTAAGTTTAAACCAGCGGAGACCACGAAATTTAAGCTTGCGAGCTCACAACAAAATTTACATCAACAAGTACAATAAGACTTAACCGTTACGGTAAGAGGCTCTGTCGTTGAAGACCGAAAGTGGAGTGGGAACGTTGTTCTTCTTTTGTGTGTTAGCGCGACCCTCGGGACCAAACTGCCGTACCATTGAGCACATTGATGATCAGGTGCGTAAGGTTGAATCGGTGGAAAAAGACATATTGGCTGTTGATCAAAAATATATGTACTTCATAGGGTCGGAGATGACCCCTTCAGCCTGTTACATACATTTTCAGTTGGTACAAAGTTAAAATACCCGATTGACACAAAGTTATTGTATTCTTGTATCCTTTGGAAACAAATAAAAAAGATACTGTCGAGTATGCTCGACTGTGAGATACCCAACACCCAATTTTACTAAATGGAAACAAAATTATGAGCGACCATTGTACCATTATATATTTCGAAAACAAACTAGAAAATATATTTTAAAAAATACTAAGGATATTAAAAACTATACCGAAATTAGCTGGGCTTAAAATTACTAGCTTGGTCGCACTTTATTGGGTTTATTGAACACGCTTATTATATAAATATATTTCTCGATTAACTTTTTTCATACATTTGAACGAACATAATAGGTCATGAATTTTTTAAAAATCCATGGCCTAATAATTTAATATCCAAAACCAGGTTCAAAAATTTATTATCCGATCTTAATAAAATGAAAATTAACTTCAATATCGTTTTTACTGATTTATAGAGGAGAAAGGAAACTAAACAAATTAATTTAAAAAACTTGATCTGTGCGGCAAGTTAATATATAAAACTTATAAACTTATAAACTTATTGCTTATAGCCTACAAGGTCTAGGTGTTCATACAGATGTTGGAATAGACAGATTGAGTTATATTGACTCGACTGTTGGTATTGATTAATAATATATGTGAATGATATGTAAATAAATTTTTGGTCGGCCTTTTTTATATAAATAATGAGGTATAATAATACACCCTTTAAAGCATTAGAGATTAATTATATACTTAAGGTATGAGCTTTCAATATATAATATATTAAACGTGGTTTTTCGTAATTTGTGTCGATTTGCATTAAACTTTTATATTTATATATATATATATATATATATATTTATTGCAGGGCCGCTTATGGAACGCAGCTAATAGTGGCATTGGTGATCCCTGCAATCCAAACATGACAATTAGCTCCAGACTCGCGAGTACGCGAGCGGGAAGAACGAGTCGTGATTCGATCAACAGCTGCGGAACCAGCTCAGAGCGCTCCGCAGTATTAGATCCAGAATCACATAGCCATAGCCAACTAGCCTCGTTGCCTCCAAATTGTCAAGCACAACCACCACAACGGCATGGTCACGGTCACGTTCACAATAAACCACATATCAAACGACCAATGAACGCTTTCATGGTTTGGGCCAAGGATGAGCGGAGGAAGATACTGAAAGCATGTCCAGATATGCACAATTCAAATATATCAAAGATTTTGGGTGCTCGGTGGAAAGCAATGACTAATGCAGATAAGCAACCCTACTATGAGGAGCAATCTCGTCTTTCAAAATTGCATATGGAACAGCATCCAGATTATCGCTATCGTCCGCGTCCCAAACGTACTTGCATAGTTGACGGAAAAAAGATGCGAATATCTGAGTACAAAGTTTTAATGCGAAATCGACGTGCTGAGATGCGTCAGCTTTGGTGCCGTGGAGGCAGCGGTCCAAGCTCTACATCTAATGATTGTCCTACAATGGGTCATGGTAGTCAAGAGGGTGTAGTGCAGGCAGCTGCAGCAGCTGCTGCTGCGGTTTATCATTTGCAGGAGATGAGTCAGGCCGCAGTCGCGGCCCACTCCGAAGATTGTGAGACGCCAACTCCGATTATTAAGATAAATGGGCCAAACTATCATTACCCACCGGAGAGTTTATCACCTTCTGGATTTTCATCGGAAGACATGGAAATGTCTTCGATGCGTGACATAGACGACTAAGCACCAGCATTGAAATTAATATCATATTTGTCTCCCAAAACAGTTCCATTACTTCATATACAAATGCACAACTCTAATAATTTGTTGTGCATCTCGTATCAAGTTATATATGTAAAGCATTTGCTTTCACATTGTAAATATTTAAAATATATAGTTTAGCCTGGAATCTGTGTATAGTTATTTAAGTTTCAGTTCAAGTGCCATTACATTCATATGTTTAGTTTTGGATAGCGTTTCGTAGATTAATAGATTAATCGTTCATTCGAGCGAGCCCAACTTATGTGCCATTCATGCACCAATGCCATAGCAAAAAATATATGCAATTGACTAGTAGTTAGTAATCTTGGATGCATATAAATCCATATACAAATCATTAACCTTATTCATACATATTTAAATGTCTCATTTAACTTAAATCAAATCAAAATTATATACAAAAGCAAAAAAATATTATATATATACATATATAGATACAAGTGCATGTACACTTACGTACATACATACATACATACATACAAGCAAAATAACTTTAGTTTTTTCGCCAGTAGCACAACTAATTTGTTTTGAGTCATTAGCTAACTTTTAATGTGTCGCTATCCACACGAAGATTCCGCAGGTTGTTATTAAAATTGTTCACTAATAAGGAAAATGTATGAAGTAACTTTTTTTTATTTTTCAGCGCATCAAGCTACTTCCATTTATAAATAAGCATCCTGCAAGTTATAACCTTTAAATACTGATTGTTGGTGTAAAGCGTGACTCAAACAAATATAATTTTTTAGAATCATTACAATGTGTGCAAAGTAATTTTCTACTGTCTTCAAGATTATTTTACGATGTATGCCAATAAACCGTATTGCGATAAAAAAAAAAAAAAAAAATCTACTTCAACACAAGAAAATTAAAGAAACTATTCTATTTCTATATTCTATGTATACATACATATATGAACTCAAAAGAATGTGTAAAGTGTTTCCGGATCACACTTTTGGATAATCTCAACTAATTTCAAATTGTTATACATACATATGTACATACATATGTATGTATGTGCTTAAAATCTTCTGATACTGCGAGTTTGTGGCCTAAGTATCATAAGTTCGAACTGACGGCCGTGGCTCAGTCGTTGATCCAATTAACGTACAATTTTTATGGGCATACATATACATACATATAATATACATATGTATGTACATTGTATGTACATAGATGATCGTAGATGCTTACCTCTGGTTGATACGTACATACATAGTTTTGCTATTGTGACTGACTTTTTATGCTGTTTTACTGTATTAATAACTGTACTTATTTTAGTAATGTTTTTAAAGTTTTCATTTCCAATTGAAAATGGATATCTTTCAAGAATATAAGCAATTAATCGCACATAAACAAAACAACAGAAAATTTTAAATGAATAGTTAATTGAAATCTCCGATGTCTTACTACAGCGAAATTGCACATAGACCGGATAACATACATACATACGTAGCTAAGTATACAATACAATGTCGCTATTCATGTATTGTTTATTGTATAATTTTATATATGTGTACATACATAGCTACATCATTACACATTTACATACATCAAATACATTATATTTAAGTTGTTAGCGTATGTAAATAATTAAGCCAATACAAATGCATAAACATATGTACTTATAAAGTACTTTATTTCCAATTATTTGGATTAATTTCTATTATTTATAGCTCTCACGACTAATTATAAATATAATGCAATATGAAACAATGGCTGTGATTACTTAATTAATATTTTGGTAATTGTTAAATAATCGCAACCGTCCTCCACATCAATTTTTCTAAAAGTCTTTTTTTTTGGCAATAAGATAGGCAATATGGCAAAAAATATACCGCAATATACTACTACACTATACTATCAAAATTATAAGCTTGTCTGTATTTTAAAACGCTTAAAGGATACCTTTATTATATATGATAGAGTAGCATAGAGTAGCACTGAACAGGTCTAGCTGAACCTCATTTCACACTTTAAAAATATTTATTGAATAACTTCTATATTTTTTATCCGATCGGTGCTAAAATTATAAAAATGATTAAGATATTGTTACAATTTTGTGCACGAAAAATTAACACACTAGCAAAAACTCTCTCTAAATTAGTTTTTATCGGTTTGCGTGGCGGAAGGGGCTCCCCATTCTACTACAAACTATTTTTACTACATATTTTCACCAACTATGGTTGCTCTAGCTCTATAGTCTCTGAATTCCAGATTTTCGTACAGATGGGCAGACGGACATAGCTGTATTCTTGGCTGCTGACGCTGATCAACAATATTATTGGGTCAGAGACGAGGAACGGTTTCAGTCAAGAAGTTTCGTAGGACACGTCTTACTTATAATTTACAATAAAAATAGGAGAGTATAAAATTCTTCTAATTTTAGAGACTAACAAAGCTAAAGCTACCAAATTTGGATTTGGCAACATGTGAAAATTTTTTTTTGGTCCGCCACCGTAAATAGAAAAAAAACAGAATTGCAAGGCAAGCCACAATTGCAATAATAAAAAATAAAATATATATGAATTAAAATACTTTAAATAAAGCAAGTGCAAACAAGCTCATCATTTTAAACAAGGTTAGTTTCGGTATATTTTTTTGTAAATATTTACTATATAGTTTTTTAGGATATATTTTTTTTTTGGTATCTATACCAAAAATACAATATTTCGATCTTATTTTTTGTTGCATTCTATGGCGGGTATCGCATAGTTAAGCAAACTCGACAGTAGCTTTCTTACTTGTTTTTAATGTAAATTTTTGAGTTATATGCGATCTACGACAATTCATGGCCTCATACAGTCAAGTCGTGAGTGTAGCCATTCCAACTTGGGTTATACCACTAAGCAATGAACATAATAGAGTCCGCATATCCAAAAAATACGGTCAGTTTGCGTTTTTGGTTTTCATAGCCCCCGTAGCAGAGACCGTAGCAGAGGCGCAGCGCTTTCTCGCGTTCGGCTCTCTCTCGAGAACTCGAGTTAGCCGTCGTGTTTTGAATTTTGAAAGCCCCTGAGGCAGACACGCAGCGCTCTCGCACGTTCAGCTCTCTCTCTCTCTCTCTCTCTCTTCGTATGAAACTTGAAGCAGTGAACAGAGAGAACTCGAGCATCAATTCAGTCCTAGAACGACGCTGTTTTGATATGTGTGTATGTGTGTTTAGCGGACTTACATATGAAGAAACATAATGTGTATGCAGTTGCTGCTTGTCCGATTGCTTCAATTTTAATTTTTCAGATTTCAAACTGAGTTTCATTTCAGAAGTATTTTGCTTGGATAAGGAAAAGTGAATACTCTTCTTTATTTCCATATATTGCTGTACCACTAATAACTAAGGAATTCTAGTTTAGGTCATCAACGGTGCGGTACGTGCATCACGAATTGAATTATTGGTTTCTGCCTGTGACCTTGTTGTTGTTCTCTTCTATTAGCTCGTTTGTTTCAATTGATTTTGTCGTCCTTGCGTTGATGTTGCTGTTTTTGATTTGCTTACTTTTTACTTTTGATTGCATGCAGAGACTACACCTGTTGATCGACTTTTTATTATGTTATTATGTTTAAATAATTAGTATAGACATATTATATTTAAATTTCAGCATTTTTTATTGCAAGTTAATATAGGCACATATAAAAGGAGTGTTTTGATTTTTATTTACATTCATATTTTTATTTATGTGAGATACCCGCCACCCAATTTTACCATCAAAATATTATATTTTTCAAAAATATACTGAAAAAATACTTTTAAAAAATATACTAAAAAATACCAAAATAATATACCAAAATTTTCATTGTTCGAAATTATTAGCTTGCCGGCACTTTAGTTGGTTTATTGAACACCATTATTATATCGCAGAGTGTCATAGCAACTAACTAGGCACCACTAGCAGTTGCACGTGGTAACGCCTTATAAAAGTAATTTCTTAATAACTTCTGTGTTTTTTATCCGATTGTGCGTACCAAAATTGAACGTTCTAGGTTTAAAATTACGCTTGAAATTTGTTTTTTTTTATTTACGTGGGCGGAAGGGGTCGTAGCAAAAATCTAAAACAAACTTGATCTGCGTCCCGAAAAATTTGTTGCTCTATCTCTTATAGTCTCTGAGATCTAGGTGTTCATACGGACGGACAGACGGATGGACGGACAGACGGACATGGCTATATCGACTCGGCTGTTGACGCTGATCAAGAATATATATACTTTATGGGGTCGGAGATGCTTCCTTTTGCCTGTTACATACATTTACTTCTTCATAATACATAATATTATACAAAAATAAAAAGTAAGCAAATCAAAAACAGCAACATCAACGCACAGACGACAAAATCAATTGAAACAAACGAGCGAACAGAAGAGAACAACAACAAGGTCACAGGCAGAGTTCCCACTTATACATAAGTAAGAAATTGTGTGCAAAAACATCAACGGGTGTTAAATTCCGCATTTCAGTGTTTCGTTTCTGTTTTTGTTTGTCTGCTACGGTTATTGCTGTCGTGTTTGCCGGGCCCTCTTTCTGTTGCGCACAATTAGACAAACGTAATAGTTCACAAATTTTTTAAAATACATGGCCTAAACAAAAGCATATGTACCACATCTGCGAAATCCATCATTTATACATATTGTTTATGATGCTGAGCTATCATGCTCAAGCGTCTCTTTATAATAAACTCTAAACACAAATCAAGTTTTTTTTTAAATTGCCCAGGCTCTTTCTCCCGCTACGAATCAGTAAAAAATTATTTCTAATATCTTCTAAATTAAAAATGTGCATAAATTGTTTTACGGCCGCATGTCATGTTTCGAAAACGTTTTATTAAGACAATAAAAAATAATAATAATTTTATCAGATAATAAATATGGAAAATATTTCAGAATGAGTGATTTTTGCAAATAGACCTTGATCAATTGATCACATGTACACTTTTCTTTTTTGTTCCCAATTATTATTTTGATATAACATAATATGATCATTCCATCTTATTATAGAAGGGTATTATGGCTTTGTGCCGACCGAAAATGTATGTAACAGGCAGAAGGAAGCATCTCCGACCCCATAAAGTATATATATTCTTGATCAGCGTCAACAGCCGAGTCGATATAGCCATGTCCGTCTGTCCGTCCATCCGTCTGTCCGTCCGTATGAACACCTAGATCTCAGAGACTATAAGAGATAGAGCAACAAATTTTTCGGGACGCAGATCAAGTTTGTTTTAGATTTTTGCCACGCCCCCTTCCGCCCACGTAAATAAAAAAAAAACAAATTTCTAGCGTAATTTTAAACCTAGAACGTTCAATTTTGGTACGCACAATACTAATCACCATTTTAATGATCTCTGTGAATTTGGTTACAATCGGATAAAAAACACAGAAGTTATTAAGATATTACTTTTATAAGGCGTTACCACGTGCAACTGCTAGTGCTGCCTAGTTAGTTGCTATGACACTCCGCGACATAATAATGGTGTTCAATAAACCAACTAAAGTGCCGCCAAGCTAATAATTTCGAACAAAGGTAATGTTGATATATTTTTTTGGTATTTTTTAGTATATTTTTTTTTAGTATTTTTTCAGTATATTTTTGAAAAATATAATATTTTGATGGTAAAATTGGGTGGCGGGTATCTCACAGTCGAGCAAACCAGACTGTAGCTTTCTTACTTGTAATATATGTATCTTTGCGATGGGTACGATAGCTGAATGTAAGCCAGTTGAGTGTAGTTTCGGTCCCTACTCGGGAAAGTATAAAATTTGAAGTTTTTAATTGTTTAGAACATTTAGCATGTAGATAAGTTTAATAATCTGTTATTGCCCAATGTAACATAATAAACTATCAACCAATATTTTTCCAGTGGAAAAAGGACAATTTGACTTTATAGTATAATTAGGCCGAGATCGAACAAACTGTTTCAGTGGTCCACTTGGAAGTCGAGTTCCCTATGTGTGTAATACTTGTCGGTGTGGGATACTTTCTATTATATCTTTTTGACGACCGAAAATTAATGTAATAGGCAGAAGAAAGCATCTCCGACCACACAAAATGGGGCGTGGATGCGCTATTACGTGCGTGCGGTATTACAAATGTTCGATCTTCTTTTAATATTAAGTAATTATTTTTATACCCTGAAACCATTAAAAAGGGCAATAAAGGTATTATAGTTTTGCGCAAACGTAACAAATAAAGACATTGTTGACCCAAAAACTATATATATTCTTGATCAGCATCAACAGCCGAGTAGATCTGTCTGTCTGTCAGTCCATCCGTTCGTCTGTATGAACGCCTAAATCTCAGAGACAATAAGAGCTAGAAACCAAATTTGGGAACCAATTGTCTCATTTGTGTCCATAGACCAAAATTGTCCACACCACACTCACGCTCAAACCTTGATCTTTAATTTTTGGTACACAATTATAGTCATCTCAATTTTCATAATTCCAGAAAAATTATTTAGAATCGAATAATAAACACTGAAGTTATTCAATAAATACTTTTATGGGGTGAAATCAGGTGCTGCCGTACCTGTTAGGTTGCTGAGTTACTCTGTGATATAATAATGGTGTCAATAAACCTAGTAAAAGCTAGTCAAGCTAATAATTTTGGCAGTGGTATATTGGGGTGTTTTTTTTTTTGTATTTTGTTTATTCTCAAAAAACACTATATTCCGGAGTTCCTTTGCAATGTTTTGTTGCTTTGCTTTCTGTAGCTTTGTTATTTGATTTTATTACTATTGTATTTCGATGGTCATTCTTAATTTTAATTGCATTTAGTAACAATAGATGGCGAGCAAATGGGCACGGGGTATTTCGTAGTCGAGCTCTCGACTACATTGTTCGCAATTGTTTAATATTAAATATGGACATATTATATTTCAATTTCAGCATATTTTATTGCCCTACTGCTTATAACTACAACGTTAATCCCCGATCGTTTTCTTATTTGCTTATCACGTAGAAAATTATTGGATTGTTTGCACTCCATTAGGTTTATTGAATATCAATATTATTCCACTGAGTGATATAGTGATTGCATCTAATTTCACCCTATAATAGCATATAAGCGGAACGAGTTCGCATAATTTATGAAAGTTTTAAAACCCGCAATCTTAGTGGGCGCCTTCACGTTTTAAATAATTAGTGAAAAATAATGGTAATTGTTAAATAGCTACTCGTGTGAATTGATTTTTTTAATTTTATTTTTCCTGGATAGAGCTAGATTTATCAAGAATTTTAACGAAAAGCTTTTTCATACAACATGAAGAAGAAGTGCCACGTGTGAGGCACATTAACATACACACACATTAAAAAACGCAACATGTTGTATGTATGCAATATTTGGTTTGCATAAAATCGATTTTGGCCACTGTAGAAAAAAAAAGGAGAGTGAGAGAGAACAACCAGCGGCCGGTACATACAAAAGAGAGTCAATTGCCAACAACAAAATACATGGTATTTTCCTAAACTTTAAAATTCTGTAAAAAAAAAAAACTACGCATTTCCGCGAGAAAACCTTTTCGTTAAAATTCTTGATAAAACTAACTCTATCCAGAAAAAATAAAATTAAAAAAATCAATTCACACGAGGTGCTATTTAACAATTACCGTCTGTGAGACGGTAGGCCCTGGAAACAACTTTAAGTTCTATATATTTTTTTTATTATAAACTATGAGATGCATCCTTTCTATAAAATCCATTTCCTCATACAGTTAAATATTGACTGAAGCCGTTCCTATTTGCTGTTTTTTTTTCAAAAATTTTTTGCAAAACCAATTAACAATTATCTTCTAATCTTCCGATATTTCAGATTCAGATTCATTAATGGAGATTTTCTTTTTCCAATTCATAAAATCCAAAATGTAAACAAGTAGGACAGTTACAATTGAGTTTGCTAGACTACGAGATACCAGACACACATTTTTTGTGAAACCCGTCATTAAGGGAAAGCGTCGAAATTTACTATTTTTAAAGAATATTCTCAATTAAATTAAAAACAAAAAACTAAACATCTAAATGAAAGATAAATCGATTTCTATCAAAAAAATAAAAAACTTATTGAAATAATTGTGTTGCCAGCTATTTACCAATTACCTAATTTTGTATTAATAATTAATAGTCGCTTAAAGTCTTTAATTGTAAATCGATAAATTATAAATAGTAAGTTTTCATACGTCTTTAAAAAATTATATCTTCTATCTTGATAAAAAGCGCTTTAAATTCTTAACGATTTGCGGGAGCATAAAAGGGCGGGGTCCAATTTAAAACATTTGGTTGCAATAGCTCTGAAATAACTGTGCATGAAATAAGCGACCGTGCAGAACAGTGGCAGCGGCATTGTATACCTGACCAGAGTCGAAGGTGAAAAGCTTGCTAAGTCCACAGAGGAACTAATAATTTCTTTTGCAAAGCCAGTACGAAGTAAAAAAACAGGAAGGGATATTTTTTCGCACCCATGTACATGATTACAAAAGGAAAATAATAAATAAAAAATATTATAAGTATCAAAAATGTGTTTAATTCTAGTTTTAAAAAATTCGACAACAGGAAAAAACGGTACCTGTTCTTTTTCCTTTATCAACCGTCTTGAACACCATTTGTATTAATTGGGCCCGTTAAGCCCGAGACGAGTATGCATTATGGGCGAAAAAAGTTCTTGACATTCATATTACCACCGCGATTTTTTAAGTGCTTTGAGGGGAAGATATACCACCAGAAGCCACAACGGAAAAATAAAAATTCAAAGATTTCCTGACATCGATAAGATCACTCAGCCAACATGCAATAGATACTTTGATTTTAGGGATGGATAAGTTATGGGTCAGCTGTGCTGACCTTGCATTCAACAAGGAGAAAGGAACCAAACCAGCAACCTGCTCAGACGTTATCGGACTAACTGCAACCGAATTTTGAGGCACAATACGAGCCAACATGCAACGAAAATGAGATCTCTGAGAATACAGAATAAGTGTGTGCACATATTTTTGTAGGGGATGCCAGATCTATGTACTATAAGGTTAGGGGTACAAAGAAAGGCATATGTTGGAACCGATTTGCTCGATACAACATGCAACAAAATTGATACTGGAACTTTAAAAATATATTCAATATATTCAGTGCAATGTTGAAAATGACCTGACAAGTTAAGGTATTCTTTCTGAGTTTTGTTAAAATACATTCTCTAAAATTATGAATACGTTGAAATAAATATATGTATGAAGGCCATTTGGGCCTTGATGAGGCCTTTTCGATGGGCAGCATCGAAATAAAAGTATTGCGATGCGATCGAAATAAAAGTATTGCGATGCGATCGAAATAAAAGTATTGCGATGCTGCCCACGAACATGTTGGGTATCCACCGTCAAATAACTGCGTAAAACCGGTTTTGGTTGCTACGGCCTAAGCGGCATTCGAACGTGCACACGTGTGATGTTAGTCGAAGCGCTTGTATGTATGTATTAATATATGTATATGAGCAAATTGATTGTGGGTGAAGAGCTGCCGGCAATTTGCGAACATTGCACAGCTTTTCATATTTTAGATTTTTTGACTTCATAATGTCGCCATAAAAGAGTGTCCCGAATAAGCTCTCATCAAAATAACAGTCTATCTGTTATATGATTAGTACCCAAATCGCATAATAGTAATCTGTAGAAATATGAACAAACATCGATACTTGATGGAATTAAAATTGTATCGATAGAATTCGATAATTTGTGCAGCACTACCCTATCGCATGTTCATTTATCAGAAAATGGCGAGTTGTATTGAATTGCCTTATTAAAAGAAATATTGCTACTAGATTAGGTGATTTCGCAAGAAATAAAGTTGTTCAAGAGCTTAAAATTAATCAAACAAAGTGTGAGAGCTCGAAACATTGTAAGTAAAGAGATTATTTTTAAACTGTCCAAAAGCAGTGATCCGTGGCCACAAGAATATTTTTTTATGCATATGTATGGATTTTTTGTAGATATGTGTCGTTATAGGTACGGTGTGGTATATACATACATATGTATGTGTGTGCGTGTATTTATGTAAATATCCATGTATATTTAAATTTAAATTTTTGTATAGCTATATATATATATATATATATTTACATATATTTTATAATGAGAATAAAATAAACGAAAATATTGTATTAAACGTAAGAAAACAACAACTGATTCTACTACATATGCACATATGTACATGTGCATATAGGACAGTGCATATAAACGAAAAAATTCTTGAATTTGTGTAAGCATAATAACCATCCGATGCTTTAAGTATTATATTAATAAAAATAATAAATATAATATGATAAATGTTATTGTTCAACAATATATATTTATATTTTGTGTTTTTCGCAGCTAATGATAAGGTTGCAACTGCATGAATAATTGACTGAGGCATTGTGAGGTAAATTAGCCGTTCCCTGGGTCAGGCCGGTTTGGTTACTTGGGTATAAATGAACCAAAACCAAATCCAACAATTGACCTTACACCTATCACAGGCACTTGATCAGAACTATGATGTAAGTGCGACTTAAACATATGTCTATTACATAAAAAAAAATTGTTTAACATTAAAGGTCGTTAATATGGAAGCAGTGCTCTCAGTCATTTGTGCACTGGAAGGAACAACAATCACGAAAGATCAATTGGAGGCCACCAGATTGGCCAAGTACATAAATCAACTTCGTCGAAGGACTAAAAATGAACAGCTAGCCAGGCGAGCTAAATCTCTATTAAAGAAATGGCGGGAAATGGTTGGAATTCAACATTCTACAAACGATTCGCAACATACACATCCGTTGCCAAATTCATCTTTAAAATCAATTGTTGGAATCAATTTATCAGAATCCAACATAACTGATAACAATATATGCGCACATCAACACTCTTCGCAGCCTTCTTCCACACCACCTACACACCGTGCTATTTCTGATTTGCATTCAAACATCGATTTCACTGAGCCTCAATGCGCAACCGAAACTTCGCAGCAACAAACAAACTTTTCAAACTTGATTAAGAATATAAATATTGACAATAGTGAAGATTCAACCGTTAGTTGCAAGGCAATTAAAAATCACCGAAATGTAGATCCACAAAAACCAGTTACATTTACTAATGAACTTTCGTCCAATTCTATTTCTAACATAGCAATTGGTAACGATAAGTTAAAGCAGACTTCTATAGTCATTGATATTGTCTCTGATTCCGATGACAATGAGTCTGCAACTAAACCAGTCCAACAAAAGTTTGCACACTCTTCATCCTCTTTGACATTTCCCTCAGTCTATCCAAGGCCACGGAAATTAAAAAAAGATAAAAAGCGTAAAGAAAAAACTCCACGTTCAATGTTACATTTTAATGAGAGCCTTTCACAACAACAATCTAAAAATTCTTTAAAAAAATCTACTGATTTAAATTGCTTTCCTGCTAAAGAAGGAAAAGTGCCAAAAACGTATCCAAACAATTCAGGTATATGTTATAACAAAAATATATATTATAATAATGTTAATCTTTCTGTATTTCTATTTTTATAGAAATTTTATCATTGTCAAATAGCTCAATGAGCTCAATTTTCTCTGGAGATGCGGTGTCTGGTAATTCACAAATTAAGTGCCGTACATCAGATTTGACATTTGCCGGCAGATTTAAATCTGTGAGTCAAGTGGATTCGTATAATAACGATAATACTGCAAATGTTTCGAACACTGATTGCCGTGAAAATGTCGAGCAACCAATTCTACAAATCTACGAAGACTATGTAAATAATGATTCCAGCACTTCTTGTAGCAGGTTATCATCAAATGAGGAACAGGAGACTAAACCGAGCCAGATCCATTCAAAATCATTTGTCGAACCAAACAAACCGCAATTGCTTTTACCTTTAAAGCCTCACGATAGTCATAAGGTGGATTTTCATGACAGTCTTATATCTGAAGTTCCAAAAAAGCGTGGGCGAAAAAAAGGTTCAAAAGGAGTCGATTCAGTTATTGCAAAGGAATCGAGTCTGTCTCAACAAATCTTTTTTGGAACTGGCGTTAAAAAAGTAAAGACCACAAAAGAACTTTTTAATGAAATACAAAGCCGAAAACTTAGTGTTTCCTTTTCGCGGACCGTGGATTTTCCAGCATCTAGTAAACTTGCACATACTTCCACACAAGGAAATCGGGAATCCCGATCTTTATTACCAAGACCAACTTCTTCTTGCTCAGGTTTGTTGCCGACATATATTTACTTGAAACACATTACTTAGATACATTATTGCTAATTTCACTCTAGAAACGTCAATGCACTCACCTCAGATCTTGGAGTCTTATTCAGCGAATGTTTCTTTAAGTGGAATTGAATCTAAATTTCCAAATGTCCTTGAAGGTAAGCCTCATGTTTGCTACATTTTTAAACCATGTTTTTGTTTTTTTTAAATGTGCGCACTATTAGTTTTGTGCGTGACATATAGGATGAAGATTTCCGACCTCATAAAGTATATATATTCGCGATCAACAACAAGAGCCGTCACAATATAACCATGTCCGTCTGTCTGCCTGTGTGAACTGCTAATTCTAAGAGACTATGCGAGCTATAGAATGTATTCTTAATTCGAAATTAATAAGCAATACATAATTTGAGAGAAAATCATGTGCAGTTCAGCCTGTACAGTTGGTATGTCAATTGTTTCACCTTTCATAAATTTTGTTTTAAAGTCTTAAAACCGATACGAGAGTTTTAAAAACTCAGTGTTGGGAGAGAGTGGGGTAGCAGAAAGCTATATCGTTATTGGAAAGAAAGACTATATGGACGATATATACTCACGATGTGAGTGTAGAAGTGTTCAAAATTATATATTTATTCTCAATCTTTTTTTGCAAATAATTTTTAATTGTCGAGATCTGTTTCAGAAATTAAAGTTAAATACCGAATTCGGTATTTTTAAAGCTAGAACGGTAATTTTTTTGTTACGCGCCCCTTCGCCTCCTAGAACGCGCAATACTAATCACCATCTTAATGATCTCTCAAAATTTGGTTTCAATCGGACACAAAGCATAATTGTGTTGAACCCAATAAATAATACCAATACGCCTAACAACATACTTCTTACTCGAAATCCAATCCAACGTTCCACAATTTCTTTTCCTGTAGACTAGTCTATTTGTTATTTATTGAAAATGGCCAAAAAATAATAGATTTGTGGAAATTTATGTAACAGGCAGAAGGAGGCATGCTGTCCGTATGTTATATCTGTCAGTCCGTCTGTACGGCTATGTCCGTAATAGACAATTACAAATTTGGTATATTGGTTCCATTGTAATGTATTGCTTATTTTTAAAATTAATTTTTTTTCTTTCAATTAATAACAAATGCTTTTATTTAGCAATCGAGTTCACAAATATATTCAGTTTTATAAACGGTAGTTAGAAAAAAACATAAAATGACTACATTCAAATTTGCTCGACTGAAATATCCGACACCCATTGTTACTGAATCCAACAAATATTAAAAAATAGATCCGAAATTAAGATTTTCGTACAGACAGGTGGACATGGCTAATATAATTAATATATATACTTTAGCAGTTCGGAAATGCCTCTTTTTGCCTGTTATATATATTTTCGGTTGATACAAAGTTATAATACCCTTCTACCCTATGGGTAGACGGCTCCACATTTATTCAAGAAATTTTGTTAATTGCTGAAATCAGGTGCAGCTGGTATATAATACAGTTGAAAAAACCTAGCCATGCTACAAATGTTCAGTGTGGTATATTCCGTTATAATTTTTTGTATATGCCCGAAAAAAGTTACATTGCAGTGCTTAATGTTTGTAGCATTTAGTAAAAATGGGTGGCGGGAATCCCACATCCTAGCAAACTCGACTAAAGCTTTGTTAATTAGTAGCATTAGTGTTAGCCTTAACTATTGTATTTGTGTTTCTTTTGTTACGGTTAATGTTCAACTGGCTCGCTCTCAACTCTCGATCTGTATACATACTCTATATATATACATACTCTATCTACTACACAATTTTAAAAACACTTATTTTTATATTTTTAGATGTTGAAAATAGTGATAGTGACACTATTACATCGGAGCCATCACACGACAGCATAAGATCTGGAGAAATTAAGAGAACATTTTCTCTGGAAAGTATTAGCAATTCACTTCAAGCATCATCATTTAAAAACACTATAGCCTCGACAACAAATATAAATCAAAACGACGTGACGACAGAATTAATGCATATTGTTAACGGCTTATGCAGCCCACAAAGTGTTCAAGAAATTGAAAAATTATACCAGTCTCAATTAGTTCCATGCACTTGTGTAATTCAAGAAGAAACAACAAATTTATTATCTGGTCAAAGCAACTCATTAAGTCATTTGGCTAATGAGACAGAGAAGGCCGGATCCGGATCTCTCGACAATATTGAATATTGTTCGCAGAATGTTAATGAGAATGATACAAAGGATCTTAATCTCAATAATCATAGACTTGAAGAAGCGCTTATCTTGACACCGCAGAAACCTATGAAGTCCATATTTGATTTGGATTTTGATGATGATGACGATCCATTACACTCACTTATGAAAAATGTTTCAACAGTCGAATCAACCATAAACTTTCAAATTGAAATGCAAAATGATAAAGATGTTAAATTAAGTGCAGCTAATCTTTCCAATGATGGTACTAATGTTGACATGCAAAGTACTGTTACTGGTATTAATCAAGATCAAGAAAATGAAAAAAAAGTCCTGGAGACTCTTTCAATATACACTGTGCTTGAAGATCCAAATTGTGTTGCAAAAAAGAGGTTCAGTGTTCAAACAAGCCATGTTACCAATTACCATATTAATGCGTTACACAATTTTTATGTTCCAAATATTAATGGTAATTGGAATATCATTCAGTCGCAATCAATCTTAAAGTCAACAACAATATCGGAAGTTTTAAAAGAATTGGATTCGTATGCAGTTAGTAATGGCGCTGATGTTGTTCCAAAATACGGTTCACTTACATATGAGCGTATTCCAAAGGACTTAAGTTTTCTGAAATTTAAAAAAATGTTCCAAAGGAAATTTTTAAAAGTCCGAATAACACCATTTTTAGGAATAGCCAAATGCTTACCATCGTGTCGACAGGCTTATAAACGGGCAAAACACGAAATGAAAATGAAATTATATCAAGAAGAACATTTTAAAACTATTAAAGATAGTTCCAGTCCACTGAAAGTTGATGTGTATACACATGATGCCGCCGATGTTGACCTAGGCAAGACTCAATGTTCCAATGTGGCTAATAACATAATGGCTAGTTATAACAACGGTCTAAGTTATAATCTGCTTAAGTTAACCAATAACACTGCAAATATTTGCCAAGAAGATGCCACAGTAACTCATTACCCAACTGAAAGGCGCAGTAATAGTAGCTGCAGTAATTCCAGTTCGCAAATGATAAATGAAAAAAAAATAAATCATAGTGATCCTCCAACTACAGAGCAAATTGAACGAAATATTGTGGTTAGAAATAGGAAAAAACGTAGAAAAGCAAACAAATTGTCTGAAAATTATGCAACAAAATATGAAATGGATAATATTACAATGCCCCGAATAAAACGCATTAAAATTGCAATTAATGGTAATGTTGCTACTCAAAGAAAGATATCAATAGATAAAAATAGCAACAACAGCAGCGATGACGAATCCAAGAACGTAAACGTTGTTGAACCAGTACACGAAATTATTGATACTGAAGCTTGTGGATACATTTCTACTACTACTGGGTGTTATCCTCATCAAAATACTACTAGTGAAGATGAGCCTGAGCATGAATCTTACAGAAGCCATTCAACAGTAAATAGCATTGCGACGGGTGAGGATGGAAATAATGATGAGGATAACGAATATGATAATAATAGCAGTGATGAAGAGTATGCAATCGTTCAAAGACCTATGATTGGTAATGGAAACAATCACATCGTATTGACAATAAAGAAAACACCCAACAAAATTAATTCTCCTGCTAATTCAATATCAGCCATCTCGCCTATTAATGTCAATTCGACCGTTGATGTCTCTGCTTCTGAAGCAGAGACTGATAAAAATATTCATTTTACTATGAACAATAATAATGAATTTGGATCTGAAATAGCTACAGCATCTCCACAACATAATTTTTGTAAATTATCTTTGAACCCGATGTCATTCCCGGTCCATGAAACAAGTCAAAGTAATGTTGATAAACAACTTCCGACTGTATCACATACCTGCCTTAAAAGTTTTCAAAAATGTTGCCGCCATCGATGTCGTCGTCGTAATGGTCGCACTCGAAAGTACCAAATTCATCGGAAAGCAGAAACCATAGATTTAGAACTAAAACACTTATTCAATAATAATAATAATATAGCACGAGCAATCCATTCAAACACTAAAATTCATAGAAAATTGTTTTTCACTAATGAATTATATAGAGAAGATAATGTTGGAAGAAAAGAGCGAATAATTAATTATAGTAGCAGCAGTTCCAATTATGATGACGATGACAGCGAACTAGAGCAAGAAAATCTCTCGATGTCAACAGAAAGAAATGAAAATCTTGAAATTGATTTTAAAAACAATTATAAATTAAAGATTGAGACTGACACAAATGCATCTGTAAGAAATATGGCCGAAAAATCTGCCCAACATGATGAAGATCTTAACCTATCTTCGAGTGATGAATCTGAAGTTCTATTTGGCAGTCAATATGATAATGGACATTATGACACAGTTCTAAGTGAATCAGCCTTTGAAAACAATGGCATGCTGATATCATTCAATTCAATTTATGCTGATATTAAGGATATCACTCCAATGGAATCCCTTAAAAATGAGAATTGTGATGATGTTAATAGTATATGTTGTAATAACAATAAGCTAAATTTAATTAATTCACATAGCTTAGACTCTCTTTCACCCATCAAAAATGATAAATCAAAAACATCAAAAGTCCTTGAAAATAATTCCACAAATTTGATAGATAATTGCAATAATTTGAATCATAATGATAAACCGCATATTGAATATAAAACTGGTATTCGAGCTGTAGTAGATAACGATTCCAGCGTTTTCAAAGTTCAACAGTTTAAAGAATGGC
Source organism: Drosophila pruinosa (assembly GCA_018150935.1). NCBI lineage: Eukaryota > Metazoa > Arthropoda > Insecta > Diptera > Drosophilidae > Drosophila > Drosophila pruinosa. The sequence continues at coordinate 1,816,511 of JAECWR010000197.1, read as the reverse complement.
ACGAAGTACTACAACTACAGTCTTATAATAACGAACCATTGATAGTTTTGCCATATGTTGTTCTTGAATAAGAAATTTTTTGAAACCCAAATTCGGCGGATATATTTTCATGTCTATGTTAGGTTGATTTAATTCATTTTAATATTGTTTATTATTAACAATAATGAAATATTTGTACTACAATATATTACCACTAAATTTTGTTAGAAATTAACACAAAATTTATTTTTTGTTAAATCTCTCGTTAATAGTTTTTTCATATCTTTATATTTTGTAAATCATAGTTCACGTATATATAAAAAAAATTTGATATGTAAATGAAATGTAAATAAATAAGTTATATGCTGATATTGTGGTTTTGCTAATACATTTCGTGATCACTGCTGATTGGATCGTTGTTGTACGATCCTTGCTGCTTGACCTTCTATCCTTGCTATACTTCAGGGTTCTATAACCACCATTGAGTCTATTAATCCCAAATATTTCTGGTATTTATTTAATTGATTTACAAAACGCACTCAATATAAATGAAATGCAAGTTCGTGTTAATTTAAAACTATTTCTTACCTTTAAGTTTATTATTTTATTGACCTGGTTAATAACTTATTCACTCAGTCATTGTAAAACAAAACAATATATTTTCAAAGTAAATGATTTTAAATAATATCCAAGACATATTTTAAATATATTATATTGCATTTCGTTTATTTCATTTCGATTCGATTTTTCTGGATTTTATGTAATGTATTTTTGGGCCAATCAACCGCACAATCTGTTAAAGCTTATAAGAAATTTATGACAAATCGTAAACATGACTAAACTAAATGTGAAACTTTTGCGTAATATAGTAGATGTTATGTGAGGATGCCGGCATAGTCGCACAGATCGTATGTCAGTTTAATTACCATTCTTAAATGATTTACATTTTTTAATGAATTGCCGTATTGTCAGTTCATTCACATTGAAGTTGTGAGCAGACCAAGAATAAAAAAAAACCATAGATTGAAAAAAATTTGAAATTACATTGTACATCTCACCTAATCGTAAGTACATAAGCAATAAAATTTGGTTTTATCTCTAACATATAATAATTAGGTAGGTTATGATCGTATTATCAGTCCAAATGGGGTTGAAGTTGTAATTACTGATATTACACAGAATATCTGTTTTTCTGGTTACATAAATTTTTTAAATTGTCTATTATTTTTAATTTTGAGACTAATTGAGAAGTGAAATATATGTGTTTAATAAATAATGAGCAGTCTAATTGGTTCGATGTGATTTTTAAATTCAAGCATCGGGGCTCTGCACATTTACCGAAAATGCACAGAGGCTCTCTCCCTTATTGACCACTGCCTTTGCCTGATATTGGCCAATGTCATCCAATGTGCATTTTATTATTGTAAAAGTATAACGATTGTGGTCCTTAGTAAATGAGTATCTCGACCGTGATTCATCAATGGGCTTGCCATCTTTTATCCAGGCAAGGTTAAGCAGCTCGCTGTCGAACTCACACTCGAAATCGGCTTTCTCTCCATCAGTTATTGAAACCGATATCGGAAATTTGATAAAAGTTGGAGGCTTAGGCTCATCACCAGGTACGCTGACATTGATTGTACAGGTACTGAAAGATTCGCCTGCATCGTTAAACGCCTCACATGTGTAGGTTCCACCATCTTCGGGGAATATTTCTGCTATCTGAAGGCGGTATATATTCGCCTCATTTGTGTATTGAAAATCTTTGCTGGGTTTAATCTCCTTATTATTATGCAACCATACCACATCGAAATTTTTCGCACCAATAATACGGCAAGCCAATGTAACTGCATCTCCATCCTTAACAAAACGTGATTCCAAATGGCTAACTATCTTAGGTGGCTTATCACTGCCAGTTGCTTGCCGTTTGCTTGACAACTTATCCAAAACTAAATATTAATATAAAAAAAATATTCATGAATATTATATTAATAATCAAATAATTATTGATGTAACTATAATATGTATACATATATATTTTTGATCACTTACGTTTAACGCTAAGCTTGCATTTAGTTTCGACAGCACTTATTGAATTTGTTGCGGTGCATGTGAAAATGCCTTCATCTTCAGGGAAGACTTCATGAATAGTGAGAGTTGCAATACCGCTCTTATACTTTAGATCCATTATTTCAGAGGAGGAAATCGATTTTCCATTTTTAGACCATGTTATTTGTGGTTCTGGATCTCCCTGAACATGACAAGTCAAAATTAACTGCTCGCCATCGTGAATACTCATATCATGAAGTGGCTTCGTAAACTCAGGCTTGCACATTAAGGAGTCGTCTGGAGGAACTATTAAAAATTAAAAGAGATTAATTTCTATATATTTTCATTTTAACGTTTTTTCATATAAATGAACATACGTATTAGCTCTTTAGTTGCACTTCGAGATCTGGACGGACTGCCCGGAGCTTGTAAGGAATTGGCCGCGTATTTCTTCTTGCCTGAAATGCTTTTCTGAGTTGTTGAGGAACTAGTATTTGTGTTAATGACAGTCTGAAATTTAGATTAAAAACTAACAGATTAAATACATATACTTTTAATTTATTTTGCATTTGTACTAACCTTGCTATCCAATGATGTTGAGTTGGTACTCGAAGCCTGATGCGTATTGGTGGAGAATGATGATGATGTAAATTGACGGGCTGTGATTATTGGTGGAGGTGCTGGCTTGAGAGGCTGTTCTATATACTTGCGATCTATGGAAATAATTAATTATATATTTATTTTTATTTTATAATATAAATATATTATTAAATAATAATTTAATAGTGTTAATACTTAATAGTAGTCTTTTAAATCAAAGACGAATACGACGGGAATTTTATTAATTTTTCAGAGTTTGTTGAAAGAAGGAATAATTCTGTTGAGTTAATTTAAGGGTATTTGGAGTGCACATTAAATATAATTTTTCATATGTTTGTTAATTTAGTTATTAGTATTTTTAATTACTGCTATGTTGTACCGTTTCATACAATTACAATAAAAAACTCTAATGGAATTGGATTTAATGGCCAAAAGCTTATATGGTATGTACTCTATAAAAAAGTAACGTTTACAATTGGTTTCTCATGATTTGAGAAGGTAGAAGTAATTCGAAATAAATTCTGCAACTGGAAATATAGATCTGAATAGAGTCTTTAGAAATATGGTGGTTCTAGCTTATGAACATATAAAACGGACATACAGACCGACGAATATACATACAGATATGGCATTGACTTCATAGTGTTGAGAATCTTTATGCATCTGACATAAACTTTCTATTGTTATTAAGTCATTATACCTACTCTGAATTGGTATTAAGTGCAATCATTTTACTAAGTATGGAAATATGAATAAAGGGTTAGGTTGCCATCGTTTTTAATCAAATTTTGTTTAAGTTCATATTCTACATGCATATCAATACTAATACTAATAAAATCTAGCTGCATGCGAAATGTAAACGTACAAGTAATACAAATGTAATTTAAATATTAATAAGTTTAATTTATATGATAAATTACCTCCTGAGTAAAGAAAATTGTGGGCAAGTTCAGCCTGCTCAGGCGTAACCCATTCTCCTAGGAATAGTTAATATTAAATTAAAGTATATTTAAATATACACAAAATGTATATAGCTATTCTTTCTTTTTAAGTCGATGGAAAATTTCGTGACAAAAGAATATAAAAAAAGTATAAGCTTGTTAAATTATAATCAAATAATTTAACAAGCTGCTACTCTTTTTATATTTCCCTAAGTTTCATTAAAATAAAAAAAAAAAACCCGCCAACCATTTTTGCAACAAACATAAAAGCAAGCACGGAAATATTCAATTTTTCCAGAATTCCAAAACTATATATCAGAAATGTTACCAATCTTATTAGCTTAGGTGCACTTTATTAGGATTATTAAATATGCTTATTATATATATTACAGACTGAAATATATCATATCACAGATCGTAACTAAATTTACAGAAATCATTAAATTGATAGCTATTACTGGGAAGTATTAAAACATAGTTTTAAAAATTCGTTTAAGATTCATGGTTTCTTCGATTTGCAGATGCACCTGTTCAGTTACAGCCACTCTGTGATATAATAATGGTATTCAATAAACCATAAATTAAGGGCAGCCAAGCTAATAATTTAGAGAATGGTGTATTGCGGTATACGTTTTGGTATATTGTTCAATATATTTGTTAGTGTATTCTTGAAAAATGGTGTATTTTGATGTTCACTCCTAATATTTGTTGGATTCAGTAAAAAGGGTGGTGGATATTCCACTGTCGAGCAAACTCGACTGTATTTGTTTTTGTTTAAAATCAACTTGCAACCAGGCTTGATTCTATGCGTTGTAAATTAGACAGTCCGATTATCCGTTCCTACTTATAGTCAATGTAATAGACAGAGCCGGTGCAAGTGAAGCGGAGAACAAAGAAATATAGTATGTTAACAAGTTCTTGTTTTTCTCAAAGATTTATCCATAAACATCAGCCATCCTATGGTAGCTGCGGTGAAGTTTCAGCTATCGTTCATGTTGAAGCTACATATATTATATTTTGATCCCATTTTAATTAATTTAATATATATTGTATAGTGGGACAGAAAAAAAAAATAATATTAAAATTTCGTTTGATTAGCTCTAATTTTACGATCTAGCCGTTTTTCCCATTTCATATTGCGTAAAACAAATTTTTGGTACAATAATTAATAAATGCACATACATAGATAATAAACAAAAATATATATAAGGCAATTGGGAATTTTTTGAATTACCTTCAACAATAACAACACACTCGGTTTCATCTGTTCCATGACAATTAGATGCTTTGCAAGTGTATTTTCCGGAATCAGATGGCTTGCAATCAATTATTTCCATTGTAACAACACCATCCGAATGTGTCATAGCATACTCGTATTTGCTTAACTCACGGCCGTCCTTATACCATTTAACAGCAGGAACTGGTTTTCCACTGAGGCAACAGAGGAGCTTACATGTGTCACGGGCTTGCATAACGCGTGGACGTAGTAGGAATGTAAAACTGGGTGCCGACTCTGATTCTTCCTGCCAAAAAGTATAAGGCAAGGGCTCACGGCGTCGAACCGGCGTAGATTCCGTTCGATATCTTGGCTGTTCTTTTGGTAGCGGGTGAACATTGAGGAAAACGACTTCCTCCCTGGAACCATAATGATTCTCAGCTCTTATAATATATTCGCCACGGTCCTCAAGTTTCACACGGTTAATAATAAAGTAATAATCGTCTCCAGCATATCGTTTCATAAACTTGACGCTTTGCCTTAACTCAATGTTATTGTGCGACCAAGTTAATGTAGGCGTGGCAATAGCAATGCATCGGCAATAGAATTTAACACTTTGTCCTTCATAGCAAAATTGAGAAGATGGTCGAATGACAAATCGTGGAGCAGCTTGTCGTCGATCGAATACAGCATCGTGTATCTTGTATTTTTCCATAAGTAACTTCCGTAATGAAGAATACTCGGATAATCGACCAATTGGCAGTAAATATTTCTCAAAATCTTCATATTTCTTTCGTAATTTTTCGCGGTATGCTAAGTATCGATCGCGAGCAATCTTTTGTGTTAATTCACTATGATCTCCCGTCAGCCAGGGATGCAACAAACATTCGTGGGCAGTCATTCGTTTCTCTTTATTAGCAAGCAGTAATTTCTTTATGAAATCCTTGCCTTCTTCGGAAATATGTTTGAAAGCCTCCTTATCGAAGTCCCAATCACATGCCTTAACATTTTTGAGTGTTTGCACATCATTATCTCCAGCAAACGGAGACAGTCCACTTAATCTATATATTAAACGAAAATGTAAATATTTTACTATAAAAAACATTAAGTTAATTTTAAGAAGACTTACAGAACGTAGGCAAGTACTCCCGTTGCCCACATATCAGTATAAAACCCAACTGGTTCTCTGTTCACAATTTCTGGAGCTGCGAATTCGGCAGTACCTGTTGTGATTTTAACCATTTCGTTTGGATCCAATCGTGTGGCTAAACCAAAATCAATGAGCTTAACACTTGTACTACTACGAGTTTGGCACATAATATTCTCCGGTTTGATATCCAAATGTATAATATTTTTCTCATGCATATATCTGATGCCCTCACAAATTTGTCTCATGTAATTAATAACCTCTGCTTCGGTCATAATATAGCCTTCCGTCGTAATGCGCTCAAAAAGTTCTCCACCAGATAAGCTAAGGCAAAAAAGACAGAACAATAAATAATCAACATAAATGTAAGGTGAATTAACTTTATACTCTTTAAGATCTAGGTGTTAATATAGGAAACCGATACATAATAATTACATTATCAACTCTGCTGAATATATTTAGCTGTTGGTGATGTGAGTACTTTATAAAGTAGATGTCTGCTTCTTTATGATTTTTAAATAGACTCGCAAATGACTGGGTACAAAAAGAGTATGTTTTACTTACAATTCCAAAATGAGTACCATTTCATCGTCGTCTTCGAAAGCATCATGTAAGTTTATAAGTTTTTGGTGATGTAATTGATTCATGATATCGATCTCTCGACGAATCAGCTCCTTTTCAACTGAATGTGATACAGGTATGAATTTCGCTGCAAAGATATTGCCAGTACTACGCTCACGGCATCGATGAACAACTCCAAAAGCGCCAGTACCAATTTCCTCAAGAATATCGTATTTATCGTAAACACTTTGCTGTGATATTTCTACTGGCTGAGGCACAAACTTCGAATAGATATCGAATACATATGAATCGTAATCTTTAATTGGACCGTCAGCTTTGCCACGAATTTTCTTGCCGTTCTCATCTAATTCCCATTTGCGTTCCGTTGATTTCTTTTTGATTGAATCCTTTGTTTTGATCAATGTACTAATTTCCGATGAATCAGAACGTCCGTAAACATTATCGGCAAAAATACGGAAATCATATTCCTTGCCTGGTGTTAACCCACTAACAGCCATTGAAGTAAAACGTGTATTGCCCACACGTATCCACGAAGACAACGGATGCTCTCGACGCTCCACCAAATAATTTGTAATGTCGCTACCGCCATCCCAAACTGGTGATTTCCAGCTAAGAGACAATGAATCTGTGCCGATGCTTTCCACTAATGGGAAACGTGGTGGATCTGGCCTGTCACTTATTTGAACTTGAATTATGGCTACGTCCAATCCCAGTTCATTCTCTGCGGTAATTCGATATGGTCCAGAATCTAAGCGAGAGCCATCACGAATAGTCAGCACAGCGTGTCGATCCTTTACTTCAACATTATAGTGACCGCCAGATTCGATATTATCACCTTCTCTAACCCAATGTATACGAGGCTTGGGAAAACCGGTGAATGGTATTTTAATTACAACATTTTCACCTTTATCGAAGTAGGCAGTATCTCTAAATCTGGGTGGTACATTCAGCTTTGGAGCAGCTGTAAAATAATATTCAATCATAAATAACAAATAACTAGCACTCAACATATAAGTATTTAAAATTAATAATTAATATAAATGTAATATGTAATATACATATCACTAATTATTGGTTACTCGAAAATGTGTTTGGGTTTATTCTAAAATCTACAGTACTTATTCAAAAGACCCTTGATTGTTTTCACACTATATTAGTGTAAATTTGTTGAATCAAAGGTGCAGGTAAATAAGAAACTTTGGTTTTCGGTGTGTTTTATAGAATAATAATGGATTACTTACTCATAATTGCCAGAGCAGCACGTGTGGACTTCGCACCAGCTTTGTTAACAGCACGGCAAACATATTCATCAGCATCTTCACCAAACACATCAGCGATATTGAGAAAATGATTTTCCCCCTCTGAATAGATGTGATAACGAGCTCCATTTGTAATTTCCCGAGCACCCTTATACCAGGATATACATGGTCGAGGTACACCTGTTATTGTGCATGTGAATTGCGCATTGTGATTTTGGATACAGTTTGCATCACTGAGAGGCTTTACAATTATTGGTGGTGTGGCCGCCTTCGGATCAATTATCTTAACCGCCTGAGACGCAGACGATTCCTTTGATAATCCAGCAATATTTTGAGCGACAACTCGGAACTCATACTGACGGCTTTCAATTAGATTGTGACAATTCACTTGATTTGGAAGGCAAATTATGGGACTAACCCGCTGCCATGTATCACTGCCAATTTCACGTTTATCAATCCAATAGCCTTGGATGTGAGCCCCGCCATCGGATTCTGGTTTGGTCCACTCTAAGTGTACAAAATCACCACCAATTTCAGTTATTTGTGGAATTCCTGGTGGTGATGGTGGATCAATTGGTGCTTTGGCGCGTATTGGATTCAAACCTTCCAGTGGCAAGCCCATTCCATTTTCATTAACAGCCATTACGCGGAATATATACTCTTGATGTTCAATCAAACCTTGAACATTGAAGGATGTATCCCTGCAAGAGCTAGACACTGTTATCCAATGTGGAGATGATATATCTTTACGTTCCACTACATAGTGCGTTATCTTTAATCCTCCATCATAAGTTGGGGGGCGCCAAGCCAATGTGCATGAGTGTTTATTAATATGAGAAATACCCATTGGACCAGTTGGCATTCCAGGTAGTCCAGTAATGTACACATTAAATTGTCCGATCGCTTTCCCAGAATCGTTAGCCAATTCAATTTGATATTGACCAGCATCATTTTTCACGATATCACGAATACAAATAGCAATATAATCATCAAAAACGTTCACTCTAAAATGCGATTCATTTGGACTATCGATAATAGTTTCATTATTTCTAGTCACTATTACAGAAAGAGGTTGATCGCCAGAACAATAGACTTTGATTTTTGTATTATCACCCTCGGGCAGATAGAGTTCATTGGGACATTTATTAATAATAGGTGGAGAGCCGACTTTAATGTATCCTGATGTATGTACAAATCCAAGTGAATTAATGGCCTCACAAGTGTAATCAGCATCATCGGCAGATTGTACGTTGGATATATGAAGCCTGAAGACGCCATCTTTACTATCGCATGAGAAATGTGGCCCTCCCATTTGGATTTCCTTACCATTTCGTAACCATCTAGCAGTGGGACATGGTTTACCGGAAGCAGCACATTGCAATGTGAAATCTCTACCACATGGTGCGACTCTGTTTTGTAATCGTTGTATCCAATCTGGTTTTTCGCCACCTAAAACTTCACAAACCTTAATGGGCATTGTACATAGGCTTGGTTCTGAACGACCGGCAGCATTTATTGCAAATATACGGAACTCATAATCACCCATTTCAATAAGATTAATCACAGTAAAGTCGGTGTCGAGAACATTATAATCATTACATTTGACCCATACTGCACCGCCAATGTCACGTCGTTCAATAATGTAACCTGTGATTCGAGATCCGCCATCGTTAATGGGTTTCTCCCATTTCAAATCAACATAATTTTTACCAACTTTCGTTACTTGTGGCGTACCTGGTGGAGCCGGAACATTAAATTTACCCTTCAGTTTAAATCTCAACGATGGTGGCGATGGTTTACCAAAACCAGCAGCGTTCTTTGCCCTAATGCGGAATTCATATTCACTGCCATTGGTCAGATTATATAATTGATATTTTGTATCTTTTATAAGAAACTCGTAAGTATTCCAAGAAGAGTCGTTAACGACATCTCGGTATTCAATTTGATAACCTTGAATTCGAGAGCCTCCATCACTTGATGGACGTGTCCATATTAAAGTAACGTTGCCAGAATCCCAGTCAATTACTTTAGGCTGCCCTGGCTCATCAGGTACTGTGAATTGGTGTTTAGCTGTGATTGGTTCGGACAATTCTATTGGATCAGACAAACCATACTGATTTTCTGCTCGAACCCGGAAGTGGTACTTGTGATTAGGTTCCAGACCCATTATATCATAGTGAGTGTTACGCACAAAACTACTGACCTTCACCCATATGCCACTAATGTCTAACTTCTCTACAACATAGTTTGTGATTGGTGAGCCGCCATCATCTAAGGGCGTCTTCCAAGCAAGTGTACAAGTATCCGGAGTTATGTCATATGCATTTAATGGACCTTGTGGTGGTCCAGGTCTATCAACAACTGTCACATGGCATGATGCAGTGTCAGAACCTTTGGCATTGGTTAATGTGATCGAATATGATCCAGATTCGGAACGCTTAGCATTTATGTTTTTGAAAATTGAACTGTAATCATCGGTTTCAAATCGAATGCGTTCATCTTGTGACACTTCAATGCCATTTATACTCCAGGATGGTGTGGGTCGAGGATTGGCATGGTAGGGTACAGTAATGTGGAATTCTTCTCCAGCGATAACAGTCATATCTCGGATTGATAAATCTGATGTTATCTTTGGTGAATGTGGTGGTCGACGGCAAAATATTAGATCGCTTGATGCACTATATGGTGATTGGCCTGCCGCATTTACAGCAGCAACTCGGAACTCATATTCAGCGTTTTCTATTAGATTGGGAATCTTGCAGGTTAAATCTGGACATAAAGTGTGTATTGCCTTAGTCCATTTTTCTTCACTTAACAATCGCTTTTCGATAACATATCCAGTAATAGGTGAACCACCATCGTGTTTTGGCTTAGCCCAGGCAATTGTTATGCTGTCCTCAGTGGAGTCAATACCTCGAGGAATGCCAGGCGCATTTGGTACATCAAATGGATGTCTGGCACGTATGGGCTCCGTTGTAGTTGCTGGATCCGATGGGCCATATTTATTTTCAGCAAATACGCGAAATTCGTACTCTTTATTAATTAAAAGATTTCTAACACGGACAAATGGTACTGTACAGTAGCTGCTAACCTTGGACCACGTTGACGAACGTGCTTCTCTTTTCTCTATGATATAATTTTGAACAGGCGAGCCCCCATCATCTCGAGGTGGATTCCAGTATAATGTCAAGGAATCACCTGCAAATTCATCAGCACGCAAATTATTGGGTGGTCCCGGCCTATCTAAAACTTTTACGTTTACAGTAGCCGTATCAAAACCAGATGGATTTTTGAGTTGTAAACGATATTGACCGGAGTCTGAGCGGTTTGAATTCGTTACAACAAATGATGCTGCGTCGTCAGTTAAATGTTGGTGTACTCGTTGATTATCATCTAGAACTGTATCATTAGAGTACCAGAATGCGCTTGGCTTCGGGAAAGCAGTATACGGTACATGAATGCTAAAATCATCCCCTGCACGACAAATAATATCACGGACTCTACCTAAATCCATGCATGGCTTATTTGGTTGCTCTTCAATTGTTATGGGCTGAGATGGCTTCGATGGATCGGAACGTCCAACATCGTTCTCCGCAATAATTCGGAAAGAATATTCTTCGCCTTCTTTTAAATTTGGTACAGTGAAAACAGTTGAATTAATTGGTAAGTCATTAACTGGACGCCAATCCTTTGAGTTCTTCGGACGAACTTCAATGTAATATCCTTTGATTTTGGATTTGCCATCATTACGAGGGGAACGCCATGAAAGTGTGACACTATCCTTGGTGATGCGATCGGGCTTTGGTGGCTCTGGAGCATCAGGTCGATAGCGTTGCAGCTCGGCTGTCATTGGGTCTGATGGCTTCGATGGTTTTCCTGGACCAGCTTCGTTAATTGCTATTATACGGAATTCATAGCGACTGCCTTCGCGTAGATCAGGCACTGTATAGCTCGTATTTGGTGTAGGATAATTATTGCATTTAAGCCATTCACCACCTCGTTCTCTTCTCTCAACTGTGTACCCTGTGATGGGTTTGCCACCGCAATAATCTGGTGGATGCCATTCCAAGGATGCTGAATTTGGAGTATAGGCCACAACTAGAGGCTGAGTTGGTTCACCTGGAGGATCAAATGGTGATTTTGAAATAACAGGTTTCCCTTCCAATGCATCTGAAACACCATGGATATTTTCTGCTCTTACGCGAAAAACATATTTTTTTCCTTCAGTGACACCCTTAACACAATAGTTTGTTTTGGGACAATAACCCGGTACAGGTTTCCAATCGCCCACCCCAAACTCACTGAATTCAATTATATAACCTGTAATATCGCTACCGCCATCATCTTTGGGTGGATTCCACTGTAACGAAATGTGGTCCGGAGCCGTCTCAGTGTAGTTTAATGGTCCAACTGGTGGTGATGGTTTATCCACAACTATTATTTCAATATCAGCAGAATCTTTACCAAATTCATTTGTAGCATTCAATTTATAAATGCCAGCATCTTCTCTAGTAGAGTCATCAATGCGGAAAATAGTTCTTTCTGAATTGGTATCATATGAGACTTTTTTAGATTCTGTTAATTTGATATCACCTCGCTTCCATTCAATCAATGGAGTTGGTGCACCAGATATAGGTATACTTATATTAACTGGTTCGCCAGCACGAACTTTAACACGTCTGCCGACCAATCCATCCAAGTAAAGTCTTGGCTTTTCTCTCATTGGACGGGCAGTAAGTGTAGATGAGGGTTCAGAAGGCCTACTGTTTCCGGCTGCATTAACTGCAGATATTCTATATTGATATTGATGGTTGGCCGTAACCCTACTATCATGATATTCGGTAGTCGGTACTGGTTCACCATTGATTTTAATCCATCGACCAGTATTCACATCACGTCGCTCAATATCGTAGCCCAGTATCGGTGAGCCACCATTGCTAATGGGCTGCTTCCATTTAATTGCGATATGATCCTTGTCGCTATCTGTCAATTCTGGCTTACCTGGAGCTCCAGGTACAGTGTACTGATTTTTGGCAATGACTGGTTGTTCAGAAGTCAAAGGATCGGATCGACCCTGCAAATTTTCAGCCATCACTCTAAACTCATATTTGGTGCCCTCGAGAAGTCTGGGAACAATCGCATGATTATATTTTGCATTAACATAAGTAACAGCTGGTACCCAACCACCTCCATGCGTTAAATCGCGCTTTTCTATAGCATATGCAGATATTTCAGATCCGCCGTTGTCCTTGGGCGGCTTCCAGGATATTGTTACGGAATTAGCTGTAATCTCTTCATACTCCAATGGACCTTCTGGAGGGCCGGGGCGATCAAGTACAATTAATTCAAAGCTACCTTCATCAATTCCAGAATCATTGCGTAATAGCAAATGATAGATTCCAGAATCAGACCTTTGACAGTTAACAGTATGTACAACAGTGTGGTGTCCAATTGAGGTAATGGTCGATCGCTCATTCGACTTTAATGTATTATTTTTATGAGTCCAAATTGCTTCAGGTGTTGGTTCTCCAATGAAATCGATGTCGACATGGAATATTAGGCCAGATTTAATTCTCACCTCATGAAGTGGTGAGATTATCTTAGGGGCCAAATAACGTGGCTTAGCCATTATGATATCGGATGGCTCTGAAGGCTCAGACTGTCCGGCTTGGTTAACAGCAATTATTCTAAACTCATATTCTTGGCCCTCGATTAATTCAGGAACCGTTGCGGTTGTTTTGTTGGCAGGAACATGGACCACGTTAGCCCAATAAGGGCTACCCTTTTGTTTCTTTTGTATGATATATTCGGTAAGAGGCGCACCGCCATCTGATTTGGGTGTTGCCCATTGTAGGTCGACATGATCGCGATCCCAATCAGTGACTATTGGTTTACCTGGAGAGTCAGGTTCGTCAAATTCATTTTTAGCTACTATGCTGTTAACAGCTTCTAATGGTTCTGATTCACCAATTGCATTTACAGCTTTTACTCGGAATAAATATTCCTTGTTATGGACAAGTCGAATCACATCATGAACTGGATGCGTGCTCATACCGGCATCTGACCAAGTTCCTCGAGACAGATCCATCTTTTCAATAATATAGTGCAGTATTGGAGAGCCGCCATCATCGTCCGGTACATGCCACGCTAAATGACAACCCTCCCTTGATATTTTCGATATATCTAATGGACCTTTTGGAATTGATGGTCTATCGAGAACAGTTGCATGTGCAGATGCATCAAATGATCCATGCTCATTCTTCAATATCAAAGTGTAGCAACCCTCATCGGCTCGGCGAGCAGAGAGTATTTCAAAAGTGAGTTCGTTTTGGAAAAGATTCGATTCGAAGGGTGTATCTGGTTGAATCGGCTTACCATTATAAAGCCATGTAATGCTAGGTCTTGGGGATGCTTCAATTGGAATAGTCCAACCCAATCGCTTGCCAGCGTGTACGGTTATGTCATTTAATAGAGACTTATCGAAATATGGAGCCAGAAAACGGGGCTTGCAAATAACAGTTGCAGAAGGATCCGATGGATCACTCTGGCCGCCACGGTTTACAGCGATAACACGGAATTCATATTCTCCACCATCTGTTAAGTCTGGTATATGGGCTTTCAGTTCGTCACCGGGGACAACACCAGCATTCTCCCATTGCCCGAACTTTGGCCTTTTTTCAATAATGTAGGAAGTAATTGGTGCTCCTCCATCACGCTTAGGTGCAGCCCATTCTAAATCGACAAAAGTTTTACCCCAATCAACAGCGTGTGGTTGACCTGGTTTATCTGGGTGTGAGAATGGATCTTTGGCTGTTATTGCTTGTGTGGTTGTCAATGGTTGTGACTGACCCAGCTTATTTACAGCTCTTACTCTGAAATTGTAATCATGATTCTCAATGAGATTCTCAGCACGAATCTCAGTACCAGCACATTCCCCGACTGGTACCCAGCGCATTGCTTCATTGTCCATTTTCTCAACAACATAATGAGTTATCTCGGAACCCCCATCATCTTTGGGTGCTCGCCAACGTAAAGTTAATGAGTTTTTCGTGATATCATCACCACGAAGTGGGCCCTCCGGTACTGCTGGAACATCTAATACGGTTACCTTAACCGTATGCTTATCAACACCATTAACATTACGCGCTACTAATGTATATGATCCCGTATCAGCTCTCTTGGCATCAAGTATACGTAATTTTGTACGATCATCAAAATTAGAGATTTTAATACGATCTGTGTTGATGATCATATTATCAACATGGGTCCAGTCTTTTGTTGGAATTGGCTCCCCATTAACTGGTACATCAAATTCAATAACATTTCCAGCACGTATTTTGATATCTGCCATGAAATTTCTATCAATTTTAGGTGGTAAATTTTTGGCACGAGCAATATGTGGCACAGTTGGATCACTAGGAGTACTGGGACCCGCTTTATTAACTGCCCTTACCCGGAATTCATACTTAACGCCTTCAATTAAATCTGGCACATGACCGCTGGTCACGTCACCTTCAATCTCTGCACATGTTTCCCAATCTGGTGTGTATTTATCTCTCTTTTCAATAATATAGCCGCTAATTGGGGATCCACCATCACTTTTTGGTCTAGACCATTCCAAATCAACAAAGTCTTTATCAAAGTCCTTAATTAATGGAGTACCTGGTTTTGTGGGCTCGTCGTATGGATTTTTCGCTTCAGTAGCATTAGGTGTTGTTAGTGGATCTGATGTTCCTTGACGATTTTTGGCGCGAACTCTAAACTTATATTTATGTCCTGGTGTTAAGCCCTTAACGTCAAGACTTGTAGTAGGTCCAGTAGTTTCGCCTGCTGGAACCCAACGTCCTGTTGCCTCATCTAATTTCTCAACAATATAGCTATCAATCGGCTGACCACCGTCATCATCAGGTGGGCTCCATTTAAGTGTGCAACCGTTAGCATGAATGTTTTCTACCTTAAGCGGTCCATTTGGAGGAGCTGGCTTATCAATAATAGTTACTTTAACATCTGCACTATCCTCCCCGTTAATGTTTTCAGCATATATCGTGTAAAGGCCAGAATCAGATCGGGTTGTATTTGTTACCTTTAATTTGGTATTATAATCAATATGGTTGACTTTCACATTGTCCTTGGTATAGATTTCTTTCTTTCTAAGGAGCCATTTTGTTTTGGGTGCTGGTTCACCTGACACCTTGCAATCAAAAGTAAAGGCTTGTCCAGCTTTTACACGAACCTCAATTAAATTGGTGCGATCAATTATTGGTGGCTTATTACGTGATTTTGCTACAATTGGACCTGTTGTATCGCTTGGTTCACCAGGACCGGCAGCATTAATAGCGCTAACGCGAAATTCATATGATTGATTTTCTATTAAATCGGGTACAGTTGCCTTACATTGATCAGCAGGAACATCCAATGCTTTCTCCCATTTTCCATACTTATCTTTCTTTTCAACAAGGTAGCCCACAATTGGAGATCCGCCATCGTTAATTGGGGCAGTCCATGATAAATCAATATGATCTTTATCCCAATCAACAGCTCTTAGATTCTCTGGCTTACCAGGCTCATCAAATGGATTTTTAGCAATAATTGATTCATCACCAACTAAGGGAGCTGATTCACCCTCCGCATTTACAGCAGAAACTCTAAATTTATATTCATTACCTGGTGTCAAGCCTGTTATATCAGCTTGAGGCTCTGATGAACGTGTACATGGCATCCAGTTACCTGTTTCAGGATCTAACTTATCAATTTGGAAGTACTCAATTGGTATACCACCATCATCATTCGGGCGCTTCCATTTAAGATGGCAACCTTCTTTGTGAACATCAGATATCTGAAGTGGTCCATTGGGTGGTGAGGGTTTATCCGTAATATTAACGTTAATCAAGACACTGTCTTTTCCAGAACTATTAGTTGCGATAACTAAATATTCGCCAGAGTCGCTACGTTGGGTTGGACGTATGACTAATTTTGTGTAATAATCTGGAGTTTCAATAGTAATATTTTTTCCAGATTGTAATGGATAATTCGAGAATTTCCATTCAACCTTTGGTGCTGGCTCGCCAATAATATTAGCATCTAATTTAAGAGTTGTTCCAGCTGATATAGTTATGTCTCTAAGGTTTCTTCTGTCTATCTTTGGAGCAAGATAACGAGGTTTAGCTATAAATGTTTTGCTTGCGTCTGAAGGTTCCGACGGGCCACCTTTATTAACGGCAATTATACGAAATTGATATTCATTTCCTTCAATTAGCCCATTAATAGTAGCTGCAGGAGTCAAAGAATTTGTTTCGAGAGCCTTCTCCCAAAGTGGACTATATTTATCCTTTACTTCAATAATGTAACTACAAATTGGTGATCCTCCATCACTAGCAGGTTCTGGCCACGCGAGCTCAACTTTGTTTGCTGTCCAGTCTGTAGGTTCTGGTACTCCAGGTTTCGATGGAACGGCTAAAAATAAATTTTATTTACAGAATAATGTTAATGGATTTAAATCAAAAATTGACAGTTGTGAAGGTGCTCTAACAAAATGATCTTAAAATTAAGATCTAATGCCGATGTGCTTTTTTTTTAAATTGTCAATATGCAAAATATGCATTGAGCAATACTCACTGAATGGATCCTTAGCAATTATTGAACCCAATGTCTCCAATGGTTCAGATTCGCCTTCTTTATTAAGAGCTTTTACACGGAACTTATACTCGTGACCAGGTATCAATCCATCAACTGTCATTTCAGGCACATCGCTCTTACCCACAGGTAACCAAATACCAGTATCAGGATCATATTTTTCAACTACATAACTGTCAATTGGTTCTCCACCGTCGTCCTTTGGTTTTTTCCATTTTAGTTTACAGCCATCCTTATGTATTTCCGATACTTCTAAAGGACCTTCGGGTTTACCGGGCTTGGCTGATGTAATATAATATAGATAAACATAAATATTTTAACTTACATAATCATTATTAAATACTTACTTATTATGTTTATTTGGAATTCTACTTGATCTTGGCCGAAAAGATTGTGAGCAACAATTTTATACAGTCCTGTGTCTTTTCGTTCTGGATTGTTGTTAACATACTTAGTGTTGTAGGGCACGTTTTCTATGTGACATGTAGAAGTGGGATAAATGGATTTTCCATTGTGAGTCCAACTTATCTCGGGAGCTGGCTCGCCGCTCACATTAATATCCAAAAATATTGGTTCTCCACCTTTCACATTATAAGTGCGAATATTCCGGCGATCAATTTTGGGTGCAACTGGGTGAAAATAAAATTTAACTCAATATAATTAAACATGTAGTTAGGTATGAAAAGGTGAAAGTCATTAATAATAAACGCTACTTACGTTTTCTGGGTTTTGTTATAATGGATCTACTGGCATCAGAGGGTTCACCAGGACCAGCAGCATTGATTGCTTTCACTCGGAACTCGTATTCACAGTTTTCGTCCAAATTTGGCACGGTAGTCTTACATTCCTCACCAAACGCCGGTGCAGGTATTTCTGCCCCTTTGATCCATTTATTTTCTCCTTTTTCTCGTTTCTCAATAATATAACCAATAATGGGAGAACCGCCGTCATTTAAAGGTGGGCGCCATATTAAATCTACACGATCCTTGTCCCAATCAACTGGTTCAGGGGTGCCAGGCTTTCCGGGTTCATCAAATGGATTCTTAGCAATGATGGAATGATCACCGTTAAGAGGTTCCGATTCACCTTCAGTATTTACAGCCAAAACTCTAAACTTGTATTCGTGGCCGGGCTCGAGATTATTTAATTCAGCAAATGGCTCTTTAAAGCGACCAGATGGTAGCCAGCGACCCGTCTCGACATCCATTTTCTCAACCACATAATGTTCAATAGGCAATCCACCATCATCAAGAGGTGGATTCCACTTCAGCTTGCATCCCTCCTTGTGTATATCTGTAACACGCAATGGACCTTCTGGTGCATTTGGCTTATCCAGAACATTAACTTCGAATGATGCCTCATCATGGCCAGACTCGTTTTCAGCTTTTATTGTGTACTTGCCAGTATGAGTTCTCTTTGCATATGGAATCGACAATTTTGTACGATGCGGTTCCATATCAATGTTATAGTCATCATCTTCGATGCGGGCTTTATTATGAAACCAGATCTTTGTTGGAATTGGCTCGCCGGTAATTTTGATATCATACCGGACATGCTGGCCTGCCTTGATTGTTATATCCTTAATGTTCGTTCTATCGATCTTTGGCGCTGCAAACCGGTCTTTGGCTATCATTTGATCAGAAGGTTCTGATGGCTTACTCTGTCCAGCTTTATTAACAGCCTTCACTCGGAACTGGTATTTAGTACCTTCAATCAAATCATTAACACGAGCCTTGCACTCAGGTGTATTCGTTTCCAAAATCTTTTGCCATTTTCCGGAATTGTCCTTCTTCTCAATAATATATCCCGTAATTGGAGCTCCACCATCATCTTCTGGCTCGCGCCATTTGAGGTCTGCGTGATTTGAAGACCAGTCCTGAATTTGTGGTTTACCGGGAGAATTTGCTGCATCGTATGGATTTTTAGCTGTGATTGGGATATCTGTTGTCAGGGGTTCGGACTCGCCCTCACTATTAACTGCTTTAACACGGAACAAGTATTCCTTGCCTTCTGAAAGGCCGGTGATATTTGCTTCTGGTGTTTTAGTTGTTAAAACAGGTACCCATCTACCAGTTTCTGTATCCATCCGTTCAACAACATAATGTTCAATGGGTTGCCCACCATCATCTTCCGGCTTTTCCCACTTTAGGTTTACACTCTCGGCAGTCACATCAGAAACCGCTAAAGGACCCTTCGGCTTACTTGGCTTACATAATACTTCGAGTTCTACTTCCACAGAATCCATACCAGAATCATTTTTAGCTGTCACCACATAAGTACCTCTATCGGATCGTTTAACTTTTGGCATTATAAACGTAGTTTTGTATTCTTCATTTTCAATTTTTATATTATCGCTGGACTTAATGTCCGCTCCATTAAATGTCCACGTAATTTTGGCCGGTGGTTCTGCTTTAACGGCTGCATCCATATGCAACATTTGACCACTGCGCATGATTTTTTTTTGTAAATTCTTTCGATCAATATGTGGTTTCAAGAAGCGTGGTTTAGCCACAACAGACTTAGAAACATCGCTAGGGTCACTGGGTCCCGCTTTATTAACAGCAACAATACGGAATTCGTATTCATGCCCTTCTTCAACGCCAGTAACAGTACCCTTTGTCTTATCGCCAGGCACTGTGGCAGCATCAACCCATGCTCTTCCAGATTTGTCTCTCATTTGAATAATATATTTTTGAATTGGAGCACCTCCATCGTTTTTGGGCGGAGACCATTCTAAGTCAACGAAATCCTTATCCCAATTGGTCGGCTCGGGCCGACCAGGCTTGTCAGGCTCATCAAATGGATTTTTAGCAATGATTGGTTTCTCTGTTTCCAAGTCCTCTGATTCACCCTCTTTATTTACAGCGCGAACACGGAATTTGTATGGCTTACCTTCTTGCAAACCAATTACCTTCGCTTCTGGTTCAGCGCTCTTGCCACACGGCAGCCACTGTCCCGTATGTGGATCTAGTTTTTCGATTTCGTAATAGTCAATGGGAGAGCCACCGTCATCATCTGGTTTTTTCCATTTCAATTTACAACTGTGTTTCGTTATATCATTAACCTCTAACGGGCCTTTTGGTTTGCCTGGTTTTCCCAACACTGTAATTTCCAACTCCGCAATATCTTCACCTACTTCATTTGCGGCCTTAATTGTGTATTTGCCACTCTGTGGACGTTTAGCTCGCATAACAAAGAATTTTGTGTTGTAATCAACATTGTCTATTTTAATTCCCTCCTCATCGGTGACCACAGGCAATCCATCGTACAGCCACTCAACCTTTGGAGCTGGTTCACCTTTAATATTTATATCTAAGCTGATCGACAAACCGGCTTTCACAGTTATAGGTTTTAGGTTAGTTCGATCAATATATGGTTTTACTGTATAAAAAAAAACGTATTTTTTAATATTTATAAAGGGGTATTATATAAAACTTACGGAATCTAGGCTTTGCTGTATGCCAATTTGTTTGCTCTGATGGTTCAGAAGGACCAGCTTTATTTACAGCACGAACACGAAACTTATATTGTTGACCTTCTTCCAATTTCTTGACAATGCCTTTGCAAATAGGACCTTCGGTTTCAACAGCCTTAACAAATTCTCCAGAGTCCTTGTCCATAACTTCAATAATGTAGTTTGTAATTGGAGAGCCTCCATCTCGGATGGGTGGCTCCCATTTTAATTTAACATGATGCTCATCCCAATCTTCTAGCTCTGGTAAACCAGGTGGTGCAGATATATCAAATGGATTTTTAGCTGTAATTGCTGATTCAGTTTCAAGAGGTTCTGATTCTCCTTCCTCGTTAACTGCTTTAACTCTAAATTGATAACGATGATTGGGTTCAAGGCCCTTCACATCGATCTCAGTTTTCTCCGGATCAACAGACCCAGCTGGCACCCATTTACCAGTTGCTGTATCCATTTTTTCGATCACATATCCAGTAATAGGTACACCTCCATTATCTTTGGGTTTATTCCATTTAAGTTTGCAACCCTCTTTATGAACATCACTAACAGCTAGCGGTCCTTGTGGCTTCGAAGGTTTATCCAATATAATAACCTCCACCTCCGCATCGTCAACACCATTAATATTCTCAGCATGGAGTTTATAAACACCACTATCTTTTCTAGATGTGTCTAATAATGTGAGTCTCGTATTGTAGTCTTCATTATCCAATCGTGCTTGTCCACTGGGCGTAATTTCCTTCTCCTTGAACGACCAAGTTAGTGTTGGCGCTGGTTCCCCCTTGACATCAACATCAAATTTAACAGTTTGACCGGCACGTACCTTAATGGGTTTCATTTTTTCTCGGTTTATAGATGGCTTGACTATAAGAATTATTATAAATGTTAATAGATATCGCATCTACAATAATTTTTAATAATATGAATTGCGATAATTAAAACAATGGTTTGGCTTAACATAAAACGTAAATCATTCTCTAAAATTGTGCTAGAAGTATTGCGGTAAATTTATTGACTACGAAGCTGTGAAAAATAATTACATAAAACTTGGATTTCTTACGATTTCTTGGCTTGGCAATATGAGGTTCGGTTGCATCACTTGGCTCACTTGGTCCGGCTTTATTAATAGCTCGAACCCGGAATTGATACTCATTTCCTTCGATAAGGCCTTCAACAGTTGCCGCTGTAGTAGGTGTCTATATATTTTGATAGCAAGCATTTTATTCATTTATTGTTTATGGTTACCTTTATGGTATATGTATGGTATTCTGTTCATCATTGAATTAGAAATTTAATAAAATACTTACGCTTGTGGTCAAAACTTCGTCCCAGATCGGTGAGAATTTATCTTTCTTTTCAATAATGTAGCCAGTGATTGGTGCACCTCCATTATCTTTTGGAGCCTCCCATTTAAGATCAACCATATGTTCATTATAATCACTTATGTTGGGAGTTCCTGGTTTACTGGCAGCATCATATGGATTTTTAGCTATTATACTGCCATCGGTCTCTAGAGGTTCGGATTCACCCTCCTCGTTGATGGCCTTAACTCGAAATTGGTACTCATGACCCTCCTGGAGACCCTTGACATCTAATTCTGTATTATTGCCTGATGTTCGGCCGACAGGAATCCAGCGACCTTGTTTCTTATCGAATTTTTCGACTTGATAAGCCGTTACGGGCTTACCTCCGTCATCTTCTGGCTTTTTCCATTTCAACTTACAGCTATCCTTTGTAATATCATTAACAGCTAAGGGACCCTTAGGTTTTCCAGGAGGACCTAAAACGTTTACCTCAACTGTTGCTTCATCAAAACCGTGCTCATTTTCGGCACGAATCTTATATACACCAGTATGCTCTCTCACGGCACCTATTATTGAAATTTTCGAATTGTGTGGTATATTTTTTATCTCTGCATTGCTTGGTAAGTCTTCAGGATTAAGTTCTTTATCGTTTTGATACCATTTCACTGTCGGTACTGGCTCACCCCGTACGTTTACATCGTATTTTATTGGTTTTCCAGCGCGTATTAACAAAGGTTTTAAGTTTGTTCTATCAATTCGGGGCTTCACTGCGGTTGACAAATATATATTACAAATAATAAATGTATATCTTTAAGATTTCTCTGAACTGTTAAAGGAATATGAGAAAGTGTGTATTGGTACTTACGTTTTTTATATTTTACTATTTGTGGCAAACTTGCATCGGACGGCGGCGATAGGCCAGCTTTGTTGACGGCTATGACCCTAAACTCATATTCGCCATATTCCTGTAAACCTGCAACAGTGCCTTCTAATTGGTCGCCGGGAACTTCAAGCGCTTTTTCCCATTCAGGTTTGTTTTTATCCCTTTTTTCGATAATGTACTTTTGAATTGGAGCCCCTCCATCATTATTTGGTGGTTTCCATTTGATTTTTACACTTTCATTATCATAATCAATAACTTCTGGAGTGCCTGGTTTATTGGGCTCATCATATGGATCTTTTGCGATGACTCCAACAAGTGTTTTTAATGGCTCGGATTCACCTTCCTCATTAACTGCAGATACACGGAACATATACTCAGATCCTGGATTTAATCCAGTTACCTCAAAACTTGGTGGTTCTTTTTCACCCGGTGATCGACCAACTCTAACCCATTTTCCTGTTGCCGTATCCATTTTTTCAACAACATATTCTTTAATCGGAACACCGCCATCATCTTCGGGTTTTTTCCACTGCAGTTTACATCCAGTGGCTGTAATATCACTTACAGCTAGGGGTCCTTTTGGTGAGCCGGGCTTACCCAAAACTATCAATTCAACCGTTTCTCGATCGACACCATTTCGATTCTCAGCTTTCAATGTATAGAGTCCACTATCGATGCGTTTAACATTTGTGATTACAAAGTCGGTATGATAGTCAACTTTCTCAATGCTAATGCGATCTCCAGTATTTAGAGGAACGTCGTCTCTCCAGCTCCAGTGCATTTCTGGAACAGGCTCTCCGCTTACGTCTACCGACCATTTATGAGTTCGACCACTTTTGATGGTAATCCGTTTAAATGTGGATCTATCAATTTCTGGCTTTACTATTGGTTTATTCGACAAAGATGTAGGAAGTCCAAAAATTAATTTCAGATTTATTGAAATTCCAGTAAGAATATAAATATTTATGTACGTACGTTATAAAAAGCGTTTGCAGAATTAAGGTTGAGGCGATGTTCCGATAAATTAACTATGCGGAAGCTTAATTTACATATGTAAGTATTTTATTAAGTTTTTAAGAAACCAATATACCTTAAGAGTGTCCAAATGGTAGAACTAAATGTATTTCACTTAAAACATTTTCAGGGAAAAAGGTAGAAACTGTTTTTCTTTTCAAAAAGCGAAATGTATTCTAATAAGAATGTCCAGGCTGAACATATATAAAAAATTATGCAGCTATTAATTAAATGTACGTTGTTCTAAGTCAAAGGGGCGTTCTCGCATATCTTTTTCGTTTTACACTAAATAAGAAATCAATAAAAATTAACAGAATTTTTCTCGAGCTGTTGAGCCCAGTTTCATCCATGAACAATCTTCAGGTAAAATTGGTACATAAATTGTAAACATATTCTGGAACTGGCGAATATGTTGTATTTATTTTAGGTGACGAAACTCCAAAAATAAAATATATATTTTAATTGATAATTATGTAAGCTAAAAATATGAAAGGCATCTATAAAAAAATTGCAATTGATTTACAAAATAATAAATATATATGTATGTTAAACAAATTGTATGTATGTTAAGCCAAAGCCAAAGCCAAACAAAAGTATTTAAGTTTACGGGGAATATATAATGCTATTGAATAATTATTAAATTGCTTACGGTTTTTGTGCTTGCAGAGATGATTGTCCGTGGGCTGAGAAGGCTCTGAGTGACCTGCTTTATTGACAGCACGCACGCGGAATTGATAGACCATTTTTTCTTTGAGGCCCTCAACCTTACATTCGGGGGTGGGATCTTCAGTTTTAGCCACTTCCGACCACGTAGGAGAAAATTTATCCTTAATTTCAACAATATAATGTGTAACAGGACGTCCACCATCGGATGGCGGTCTTTTCCATTTTAGCAATACGCTCTTGTTATCATAATCATCAATCACTGGCTGACTTGGAGGACTTGGCGGGTCGTAGGGATTTTTGGCAACAATAGCATCGGTTGTTTCAAGTGGCTCAGATTCACCTTCTTTGTTTATAGCCTTGACGCGGAATTTATATTTTTTATTTGGAGTGAGACCCTTAAAATCAAATGAAGTCTCGTCTGGACCAACTTCACCGGCTGGTATCCACCGGCCAGTTTCTTCGTCCATACGCTCAAGAGCATATCCAGTGATCTCACAACCACCGTCATCAGGAGGACGCTTCCACTTCATCTTAATATGATGGGCACGAACTTCTTCTGGCTCAAAAGGCCCACCAGGTGCTAGTGGGCGATCTAGTACTACCACCTGTGCTTCAGACTCAATTGTTCCCGAACTATTCGTCAATACCAATTTGTATTTACCGGTATCCTTGCGGACTGTCTTCTTTATTGTAATTGACGAGTTCCGTTCGAGCTGTTCAAGACAGATACGCTGATTGTCAAACTTAATCGGTTGTGTGTCTTTTATCCAACTAGCTGATGGTTCCGGCTCACCATCATATTTGATATCAAATCGAACAGTCTGACCTTTTTTCACTGTGATATTTTTAAGTCCATCGCCAATAAGGAATGGCTTAACAAAACGGCATTTAGCAATTATGGCTTTAGTCTTGTCGCTCGGCTCGCCAGGGCCTGCTCGATTAACAGCTCGGATTCGAAATTCGTACTGTTGGCCTTCTTTTAGATTATCAACGGTTCCTACTCTAGCATCACCCGGTACTTCCTTACCGGCCACCCAATCGTTTGAGAATTTCTCTTTATATTCAATAATATAGGAAGTAATGGGATCACCACCATCATTATCAGGTGCCTCCCATTTCAAATCAGCGTGATCCTTGTCCCAATCGGTAAGGTCTACCGACTTTGGTTTGCCGGGCTCATCCCAAGGATCTTTGGCAAGTATGGAATTTTTAAACGTAGCCGGATCTGATGGACCTATTTTATTCAAAGCACGTATGCGGAATCTGTACTGTTTCTTAGGCACCAAGTCTTCAATTTTCTTGAGACATGGTTCACTTGGTAGAACCTCAGCGACAGGCTCCCAGCCTTGTTTTTTGCTCAAATCTTGGCGTTCGATCACATATTTAGTAATTGGACTACCACCGTCATCTGATGGTGGTTTGAATTTAACGACACACGATGTCTGATAAACGTCAGTAACATCTACATCCTGAGGTGGTTGTGGAGCGTCTTGACATATAATGTTTACATCTTTCACATCTTCTCCTTGTCCATTTGATACTTTTATTTGATAGGGTCCCGATAAGTCCCTTGCTGGTTTTTTAATTTTAAATGTAACCTTATCGTCAGTTACCGCAACTTCAACATCCTTGACTGGCAGAGGTTTTCCATCTTTTATTAGTTTGGCCTCAACTGGAGTTTGTTTGGTACCGCTTACTACATGAAGAGACACAAGTTATATATTGTTGTAAAAGAATAAATAATTTGACGATTAAATCAATATACCTTTGTATGG